>OZ026612.1:68699432-69034432 GCA_964020975.1 Hermodice carunculata
TTCGGACAGTTGCGTATTTTTTTTTAAAAAAAAGGTCTCGTAGCACGTAAATTCAAATTGAAAACGAATAGTGTCTTTAAAGCTGTATGCACAAGACCATTCTCATTTCTAACATCAACAATCTGTCGTTGGATGTTGCTATAGGCCGTTATTGTAGCAACCACAACACAATTAGGCCTAGGCCTACATAAAACAGTGTCATATATTAGGGGTCTTCTCAGCAGGTAATTGTTACCAATATACTAGCCATATTTGTATTTATTACATGTGAACTTTAAAATGCTTTCATTTTAACACTGGCTCAAATTATGTACAAGAGACCTGTATAAATCGTTAGAATTTAATTAACTTTATAAGCCTTGTCAACTGGCACTCTTATATATAGGCTGTCTGTCAAGTAAACAGTACAATACAGAAAATAATTATTTTATTTTCATTATAACTAATAGAGAAACTGGTCTGCTCCTTACGGTTGCAACATTTATAAGCTCTTTCCAGTCTTATTAAAATTGAAAATTAAGTAGGCCTTAGTGCATGAACGTCTCACAGCCGTGTGTGAAATACAATTTGGCAGAAATAATAGATTTTAAACGTCAAGTTTGATTGGCTTTTCGATTATATGTGCAGTATCTAATGAACAGTACTGTCTAACAAAAGTTAGAACTCTTTTCCTGTTATGTTTTACCATATTTGCACGCATTTCAATCAGAGTGAATGACTGTTTAATTTACTAAATCAGATATTCATTCGAGTACCAACAACTTCAGTCTAAAGTTTCAGTCAAGAAGAACGATCTAGGTCAACAGCTTTCATCGAGCACATTGCGTGGATTGCTCATATAATTATGTCTACTTTTTCTAGTATCAAAATTAACTTAATTAGTTTTAAAAATCACTACCTTGCTAGTAAATTTGCATCTTTGTTTGAATGTTTAACTGGATAAATTTGTATATATACCTACAATTCATTGTAAATGTAAGTTAAATGGCAGATTCTTATTTCATCATGACAAAGAAGCTTATGAGAAAATATTTAGAGCGAACGTGTTCCTTTAATATTTTCAACAATTTTTTAAGGTCAAACGGCATAATTCAATAATCAGTCTATTTCTAAAGCAATGTACATGTTTACGCTATAAAAGAATTTACAATTGTTGCTAAGCATGCCAGACAATAAATATTATAGCAAACATACAGAATGATTTGAACGTAACCAAACAACTACAAGTCAGCAAATTTGAAACAAACCAATAAGAATGAAATACGTCTTGTATGATTCTTTTTTATTTTTGAACAAAACAGTATAACCTTTCGTTAACCAAGTTCCCACAGATTGATGTGTTAAAGCATGCATGCATACACGTACGCATGTATGTATGTATGTATGTATGTATGTATGTATGTATGTATGTATGTATGTATGTACGTACGTACGTATGTATGTGAACAGTATTCGGATGCTTGCTACCGTCATGAGCGTAGCCTTCTAGTTAAGTGTACGACAAGCCCTATGTAAATGATTTTAATGACATTTGATGAAATGCATGTCATCCTTGAGAATGTTGCCAGCACACTTGGCCAGGGATGTCACTGTAATGCAATATTTTGTGTTTGTGTCTCATAGGATTATGGGGGAGGGGGTCCATGGTGTCTGGACCCACCCTTTTATGAGCAAAATGTCCCTTTGGAAAAAAATTCTTTTGGCACATCACAAGGCCGAACATATACATGTAAGCCTAGGTAATAGTTTAAAGATGATGTTAACCTTTGTATTGTAATCAAGATCGACTTAACGTGATATAGTAAAATACATGTGTAATGCAATCGTATGGAGGCCATGTATTTCATAATTCAATTATCTTCCCTATTTTCAGATAGGTGATTTATGTATATGCAGATGTTGTTGGTTCTAGAACCCTAAACCAATGACACTACAGACCAATAAATAGTATCCAATAACAGAGGAATCAGACCCGACTGTCCCGTGATGAAAACAGTAAAAAAATGAGAAAACTCTAACTGCATTGTATTTCTTCACTTGCATGAGTGCGTTGTTTCAAAATGTGTTCATTTTGTTTCATCCCATATATCGATTATTGGATATTTACATCCGGTATCAGGTAACTCCATGATATGAGTTCGCGATTGTTGGATGGAATTTTTTATTGTACCTTGGCCATCCTTATTACACCTACGTTACTGGATATTTAAAAAATGTTTGATTTAAAGCTGTACACTTATTAATATTTCAAGTTTACCGCAAATTTGAGGTGCATATTATCCGAGTTACTTCATCCAGATAAAGCGCATAAGTTTTATTGTTTCTATGAACTCTTATTGAATAGCGTATTTTGTACACTCGGGATGGTGCGGGTGGGATGGGGCCAGACAGAAAGGATACGACGGCCGAGGCTGAGCATAAAGGTCAGTTTGCTCAGAAAACCACACATGATCAAAACTGACTTTTTATAATTTTTCGTATGAGGTAATTCTGATCTACCATTCAAAAGGGACTTTTCATCATTTTCCGTATGAGTTAACTCTGATCTACCATTATGCCAAGTAAAGTTGTTGCTATATTTTTACATCTATGAGAAAATGTGTTTGTCTGCGCGTATTGTACAACTTATTGGCGGAAATTGTAAATGTTGTAAAAACTACCCTGCTTCTTAGGTAAAGAGGATCGACTTAATAACTGTCGACCTTAATAGGTTGATACTGGTCTCGTGCAAGGAGGGCAATGGATAGTTTCATTTTAATCATCTGCGGGGGGAATGACAATAATTTTAATGTAACTTGCTTTAGTTTTAAATTTGAGTTTTTTGTCAAGAAAAATATTTCATGTATGGGATTTCTGGCTATCCTGTCATTTGTTCGATGAGATTTTGTGAATGTATAAATGTTTTTGTTTGTTTGTTTTCACTTTATTTAATTTTTTAATGTTGAGAATGTTGAGTATAGCCTACTTCGGGTCATAGGCCTACAAAGAGCCCGGGACGTCCGGTATGGATGCAAGCGCAATACAATCATTCCATGTGCTTTTAGGGCCATTTGTATTTACTTCACGAGTGAATATGACCGATGTTTGATATTTTGTTAATAAGTATACAGTCATTACTGAGTAGGCCTACCATAACCTTGATAAGCTTCTTCTCTCTCTCTCTCTCAAAAAGTGTTTGTGAACGGTTTCAAACTAGTCACGTCAATCAAAGAGATGGCACATAGCAAAAGGCTTACAACCAGTAGTCCTAAATTTTACAGAGGCTGTTTGCAAGGAAGTTTCAAAGTTTTATCACCACGATTTTGTGGGAACTATATATTTATAACATTTAAACAAAAAAGTAACAAAAAAACAGAAACAAAAAAAAAAAAAAAAAAAAAAAAAAAAAAAACCCCAAAAAACCAAAAAAAAAAAAACAAAACAAAAACACAGAAATAAGCAATAAAACCAAGAACAAACACATACGACTTCAATATGAAACATATTTATTAAGCTTTTTCACACATGGAAACATGTTATACAGGCCTACACCTCCATTATTGAGCCTAGTAGAACACAATGGAAAAAATGAACACAAAAACATGACGGTGGGCACAGGGAACCTTTTTTTTTTAAAAAAAAATCATTGTATCCACAGTAAATTAGGCCCATATAAGCATTGGTCAAGTCCTGGAATGGCAACATAAACAAGGTAGTTTTGCAAGCATTATGCTTCATCCTCCTAATTTAATAGGCATTTTCCTATAGAACTGTGTCTCAGTCAAAAGCACAGTTCATGCTAAGCCTTTAGGCCTGTATTGGTGGAAGAAGTTCAGCTTTCCGCAAAGAAGACTTGCTGATTTTTTTTTTATAAAGAGAGGCATGCAGTTTACCTGTGCGCAGCCTGCGACGGACGGCCTTCCGTAAGGCGGTCCGTTCGAGGCTGCGCTCAGGTAACATGCAGTAGGCCTATGCTAAATGGTGAGCTTTTTTTCAATTCATCAATCTCAAAGCAGTTTTGTTGCATTTACTTGTTTTTTACTCATTTTATTGTATCCACGGTGTAATAATGTAAATTATTCATGAGAGTTCCCACTCTTTGTGTTAATAACTGCTCCCTTGCAATGAATCTCCCATGAATAAATTATCGAAGAGGCCAGCACAGAGCGGCACCCCAAACGCATTCAGTGACCAAGTCCTCAGTGTCCAGGCGATATACAGGGAAGGGCTTCTAATTACTGGAGGACAAGGTGTCCGAATACTGCTGATCATGCCTGGTCCTGATAGAAAGAAATTAACAGTGTTCAATCCGACGATAGCACCATCGACGGCAAGTTTCTGGCACACAAATAGATGCGGGAATGTACTGACTTACAACATGGGTAAAAGTTGAGTGGAAATTTGCAGCGTTTCATAATTTTAGCCACTTTACAGGTTCCCTGCATCCTTAGCAATACGTGCAAGGCATAACTTTTGCCAATAACGAATATAAGGAACAGTCTTTGTGTTTTTTTGAACTCGTACCTGGACATGATGTGCATCGAACATGTGTCGTCTGCAAGAGGCAGCATGCTTGTAAACATTACGCAATCAACATCTGACCCAATCAGCGTTCTCGCTTAGTAAAGGCTTGTGGATATTCATTGTCCGGATACTCGCACCCGTCCTGGCATGCCCGCACGGACTTTTTTTTCGTACCTGTATCCACTATATGGGAAACCTCCACTAAGCTCCAGCCCTCATACGCCACAATATACGACCACATACGCCCTCATATCCCCTAATATACGCCCTCATACACCTTTATGACGCCCTCTGATGCCTGTGATGCCCCCTAACCGCTTTTTGGCACCTCTTTCTGAAACCCCTTTACACTGTGTGCAAAGTTGAAACGTTGACACACTGTGTGCATCAAGCTTTACAAAAGAGCTCAAGATGCCCTACCGGTTTAAACGTGCATGCCCTGTTTGTGACAAACCAGGACTGGCTAAATTAAATTCATATTTGAGGGTTGTGCATGGCATAAAGTGTCAGGAAAGACAAAAATGTTCAAAGCAAGCTGCACCCCGTTTCAACCACTTAGGAGAAACTTCGATTAGCTCTTTGGAGGCCAAGAGACACTCTTTTGGGGGCCAACACTTTGAGAGCAACAGGCCACTAATTGGCTGCCAAGGGCCACTCATTGGAGCCCAAGGAACACTGATTTAGAGACCAGGGCCACTGACCGATACAGAAACACATATCACCTGTAAGCATTCTTTAACGATGATCATGGCGGCCCCTACCGGTTTTGGCAAGACCGTATACGTGTACAACCTTTTATAGATAAAAAAAAAAAAAAAAAAAAGGTGAAAAGGGGCCATACATAGGTGAAAAGGGGCCAACCTGGCCATCGCAATTCCCTCCTAATCGGCAGCCACATTAGACAAAAATGGGACAGGAAGCGGAAATACATTTAGCGATAACGCCAAATGGTCTAAAGATATTGTTCAATATTTGGCAATATCTCTGAATATCTAGCGATGTCGCTAAATATTTAGAGATATCGCTGATTATTTTTGCGGTTTCACTAAATATTTAACAATATCGCTAATGATTTATCGATATCGCCAAATAGGACTCTTACAGCTATTTAGGCCGTCTCAAATGAGCTGGCCAAGCAACATGATGCGTAAATTTGCAGAGTTTGGATTTTTAATACCTTTTCATTACTGCTCAAGTACTTGGCATGGTGGTAAAGTTGTGAAGACAAGTTATCGGTGCTTTCCCCACAGTAAATAATTAAGTGGCAATTGTTGATTTCAATCGGAAGACCGATATAAAACTACTATTACAAGAAAAACACACGTATAAGGTTGTAGAAGTAAAAACAAAGGTATTTTGATATATTTATTTTGGTAAAAATCCGGAAACAAGGGAAGAGGGCGTCTTTGGAGATAAAGGTAACGCACCACTAATGAGGTCACACACCGCGAGTGTAAGAGGTCACACCTTGGGGCTTGTTGGGAGACCAACTGGACAGCATAGATAAGTCAAAGGTATCGGTGGTGTTACTTGGTCTATTTGGTTTCCTACCCCAGAAGGCACATAAATATTCATGAAATCCTTTCCTCAGTTTAAATTTGAATTTTGCTATTTCTACGTATATTTGTGCACATACTATTTCAGATGAATTCTCTTACTCTTGCCGTCACAAGTAAGAACTTGTTATAAAGTATGTATTTCTGTATTTACTGATATTTTACGTTCATACATTTTAAAAATCCAAGCAGGTTTTCTTTACCAAATACAACGTAAAGGCAAACAGCCGCCATCACAAAAAAGTCCAAGTTCATGAATTTAAGGCTGCAAAACATGCTTGACGGTTTAGCACTGATGACCCGTTTTTAGATTCATTTGGTTGTTGATGGCTGGAGTTCACAAAGTTTTGTATCGAACGTGAATATATGTAGATTGGCAAGTCCTCGTTTGCATGTTGTTGTTTCCCACTAGTTAGAAAAAATATATACATATATTATAGAATTGTTGATTGGACCGCGAAACACTGACACACCGCGCGAGTTTGCGAAGCAAACGAGGACTTCTATCCGCAGCCGACAGACGGCACTACGCACCGGTTGAAAAGTCATCTGGTCAGCCTCCTGTCAGTGGCAGCCAATGGTTATCAATGACAACATTTTCTACAACATTATTGTGTGGCTAAAGGACACAATTATATTAAAAAATGCCTCCCAATGAGACACTTCGTTTACAAATTAAACGCCTTGCAATGATAACAAAATTATCTTAACAAAGATTTTGTTGTATTTAAAGCATTAAACCTGAAGACAATATGGAGATGAGGGGTGCAGTTAATGAGTAGTTTTTCATGTCTTCAAATTAGAAGAACTGGTAAACTGCAAATACCGCCAAACGAGATTCTTAACACTACATCTGTCACAAAATGCTTATATTTGTACTCCTCTCTTCATGACATTTAAACTTTTCTTTCCAAACAAAGATATAAGCTTCCAATGGCTCACTGAAGACATTTCCAGTGTGATATTCCAAATCATAAAAGTTACGGGATGAACATGATTTTGATATCATCTGTCAAATTTTGCAAATCATTCTGTTATATTCAATGCTATCTGGTTTGATCGTATAATTTAATGACACGCCAATTTTGTCTGTAGTTCACAGACTTATACAAATCATCTCGATTTTCCTGATATGATCAGTATATACAGTTGCAGAAGCCTATAAGCCACTTCGTAAAAATTCTTAACTGAAAGTGTCAAAAGGCCTTGAAGTGAGATAACAACTCTCATTCTTCTTCTTCTGTCTCTCTGTTTGTCTGTCTCTGTCTGTCTGTCTGTCTGTCTGTCTGTCTCTCTCTCTCTCTCTCTCTCTCTCTCTCTCTCTCTCTCTCTCTCTCTCTCTCTCTCTCTCTCTCTCTTTCCGCCCCCAAGGTGTCCTAGATGAATCCTTCCGTATATCTGCCAAGTTATATTTTTACGATACGAGACCACGACACAACTGTTCTAAGTACAGTGCAGTATAACATATAGTATATTGATGCACAGTGATTTATGATCACTTGACATTTTTAGTTTGTTCATAAGTGTCAATTACAATGTGTTACAACTTGTATGCTATTAAAGACACACCATGCTTTCAATGACTGGAAAACGTGTTGACTTGCAACCAATGTTTTAAGGAGCGGGGTTTAGCACCGAGATATCCAATTATCCTCTGTTCCTGTTGAAATACTGTTTTATACTTGCACACCCCTGATTGAAAAATGTTTTTATTATTCATGTGTGGTATAGCTAATAAAGTACATATTCCACAAACCAACATAAACAGTTGTAGATATACATACATGTGTGGCACTGCTTATCAAGCACATGTGCCACAAACCAAGAAAAACAGTTGTAGATATACATGTGTGTTGCAGCTAATCAAGTAAATGTACCACAATCCAAGATAAACAGTTGTATATATTCATGTATGGTACAGCTAATATATTACATATACCACAAACCAAGATAAACAGTTGTAGACATACACATTTATTTACGCATATTTACCTTTAATAAAAAAAATGATGAAAAAACAAAACAAAAGCAAAACAAAAACAAAAAAACAAAAAAAAAAAAAAAAAAAAAAAACAAAAAAAAAAAAAAAAAAAAACCTATGTAAAAGGTTTTTGCAATTACAAAATGCAAAACACATATTGTTAAGAGATAAAATGTTAATATACGTAATAATTACAGTAAGGCCTGTCTAATACGCAAGTGAACTGCCAAACAATGTCAGGTATTTTGAATAAAAATCATTTTATCAGCCTGTATCCATTTACTCTTTGTTCATTGAAATGCGATTTGATGTTGGTGCACATAAAACGCAATTCTGAAATTGATACTTTTGACATTTTTTTTAAAAAGAAAAGTCAACACTGAAATATTTAGTATGCAAATAAATTTAAATTTGCGTTTGGGAAGTCAAGCTCAGTTTATCTGCACACAATTTTTAATGCAGTTGGTTGCCATAGGGGGATTATCAAATCATGTACCAGGCGCCATCCTCAACAAAACTAAAATAACTGTTATCATACCTTGCATAGACTATATATGGATGCACCATTGGGGGGAAATTTTCCTGATATGTATATGAATTATATGTATTATATATGATTCGAGGACTATGCAGAGAAGAATACTGCGACAAAACAGTAGCTAGGAATTTTGATTATGCAAACTATAGAGACTTAAGTTTAGTTCAACAACGAGGTTGGCAAACACTTCAAAGAATGTGAAAATAACAGTTTAGGAACAGTGGCTTTCATATGTACGTAAGGACACATACGCAACTTCTTTGATATCGTTATCTTATCGTTCAGCTGGAATTTGGAATAATAGGATGTATTCATATTTAAATGCAGTCCTACTCTAACACCTATTGAGCAAAAGAGGGAGCCACATGCATCAGGGCAGATAAATATTTATCATGGTCAAAAGTACTTTTTCAATAAAATAAACAGCACGCACACAGAATAATCTTAAGAAAATGTATTGACATATATTTGAAACGTAAAGGATGCCTAAATTGATAAGAAATGGGCTCTCTTTTGGTTCAAAAGTTGCTATTTATGGATGTTTTTGAAGTATGTAACACAAATCTGCCCTGATCATGGTGGATGCATCAGTCTGTTGCCCCAGCAACACAGGTAGTGAGCAGGATCGCAGTTAAATATGAATGTATCCAATCAAACCAGTACTATAAATGGGCTAGGCAAATAGTACATTTGTAGGACGTATACAAGCTCAGAACTCAGATTTTTATACGACAGTATCAAAAAAATTGAATACAAGATATTTAAGTGATTTGTATTTTATCACAATGGACAAAAGCTTATGAGAAATATGTCAGGATGACCCCAGCTAAGGATGAAGATCCGTTATCGCTGGGGCCACCTATAAGGAGTTTCTTGTCTACAGCATCTTGCTCAGTATCATTTTAACTAAAGGTGTAATCAATAATGGGGATACTGAAGTAAAATGAATGCTGATGTTTCTATTGGCTGTTACATACATAACAATGCAGCAAGGTACACATTTTTCTGTTTTCCCATTCTATGTTGTTTGTTTGTTGACTGTGCGGTTATTTTGTCCCGATACACGTTGAGCTCCTTTGAGATTACAAAGTGTTGTGCTGAAGGAGTCATGCAGGTTGAGAAAGTTCTTTTTTAAACATATGCCAGTTTTGATACACACACACATACACAGACAGCCAGCCAGCCAGACAGACAGACGGACACAGACACACACGCACATATATATATATAATATATATTATATATATATATATATATATATATATATATATATATATATATATATATATATATATATATATATATATACGGAATTCGTATTTGGTATATTAAAATTGCTTAAGATTCTTAAAACTCATTTTTTTTATAGAATTTATATTTCTATCTAGAATTTGAAATGTTAGTGTTTGAGAAAGTCACATGTAAAGCTTAGAAACACCCGTACTTGGACTAGGCAGCATGACGATGCATCGGCGTCAATTTTTTTTCTGCAATCAGCCACAATGACACTTTGATTAGTAGTATTCCGTGTCAATACTTGTCCAAATAATACGGCGCACGGCCATATACTTGTGCTACTTCTTTCGGGAGGGCACGGATACTTATCCAGAACTTGTAGGGGCCGGTTCGGCGGGGAGTGTTTATAAATCTGTCTGGTTTTCCAAGCAACAACAGTAAAGTTCAGCAAGGTCATATTGTACAAATATTCAGTGGATGATTTATAACGTTCCACAGGCAACTCTGTCATCTGATTCCGGCGGTGTGCGCAGGTAATATTCCTACAGTTGAAAACATGGACAACAAGGCATTGGAACTGCAGGTATTTTACTTTTAATGATGAATCATAATTCACAAATGCAAAGATTAACATATCAGTTGGTTGTATAATTTGACAGTAACACAACTTGTACATTCTACACTCTTAATTTAGTGTAAAAGAGCACATTTTATTGATTCCAGTCCCGATTATATAATTATACCAACCTCTATCTGCAGCGTTACCGTCATTCACGTCATACGCATGTGCTGCGTGTTTGATTGTGCCGATAAGTTTATGTCAAACGTGATTAGAATTGGCCGACTCTATGGGTGACAGATCAGAATTATTTAATGCTGTCACATTTGGAGCTAGGGGTTATTTTTATTTTTCGCACCTCTGAACAAATAGGCCTACAAGAAATCATTTAACATAAGAAACAGCTGTGTACAAAGCTCACAAGGGTGTCCTGAGGGGACATAATCAGTTGAAATTATCATGCAGATAAAAAAGCGCTGTTCAGGTCAATAAGGTGTTCCGCTATATGGTCAGCAATGTTTGCCTTACACTAATCTCATGGGCTTTGACGAGTGCTCTGCACCTAAAATTAATAAAAAAAAGTATTAGTTTAAATGTATCGAACAGTAGAACTGACTCGAAACGGTTAACGGACCGAGATGGGCTCCGTAATGTAACTGACTGACGTTAACTGTATTTGAGAAAGTGACACCCTATTACACTTTCGCATACGTCCTGCTCCGTTTGAAGTCTGAAGATTCTCATAAAAATTTGTCATAAATCTTTAACAGTCCTTCTTTGAAATTCCGTTCATCCCTGTGCGTTTTATGGTTGTATTTATATTTTGTCCCGAGAGGAGGTCACCAAGAGGTCGTGTTTATTGAATTTACTTTGAAATGCAACAAGTTTTTAGAGTGGTCCAATTTATTAACAATTTCGATGCCATATTTTGGACTGAATCAACAGGTTTCCTTGGCGTACTTTGGTCACAATGCGCCCAAAGCACGCCAAAGGAAACATGTTGACCTAGACTCTTAAACCCCATGTAACTGCAGGCACGCTGGTACTCGAATTAAGTGTTCTTTTACAAGGAACAGGGATCTAGGATCCTTATTATAACTCAGAGAGGTCCATTTAAATTAGGTACACTCTCGTCGCAGTTGGTACTGGAAGAATTTTGCATGACAAACTATTTTGTTGAGCTGAATGAAAATATGGACAACAGTCGCAAGAAAATAATTTACAGATATGAAATCTGAAGATGTAGATTCAATGATATGACACATGATGAAGTCAAAAGTTCACTTTCAAAATTAATGAGCAAAATGTTTAAACATAATGATAAACCATACATAAATATTAATTCATATACAAAGAAAGCATATTGGTCACACAATAAATATTCAAAAAGTAACGGTAAATCTTACACTGTTGAAACTTTGATAGATGCTATAAATTTCTTTTGGATAATCCCTTTGTTCAATACGGACCATTGGTTTTTCAACAAATAAAAGGCATTCCAATGGGTAGCAACTGCTCCCCTTTACTAGCAGATTTATATTTAACCTGGCTCGAATTTAAGTATATGGATAAATTGACAAAAAGGACTTTTAAATGGATACACAATTATCAAACAATGCAAGATATATTGATGACATTGCTTGCGTAAATGTACAAAATTTAAGTGACATTGCTAAAGAAATTTACCCAAAAGATATCCTTTTGGAGGGCAACAATTCAGATGGTTTCAGAGATGAGATGATTTTTGGACTTGGATATTCAAGTCACTCATGACAGGTTTTGTATTGAAGTCTATCACAAAATAGATGAGTTTAACTTTGAAGTAGTTAATTATCCTTTCCCGGACAGTAATATTTCAAAAACTATTGCATATAATACGTTTTTGTCACAGATTTTGAGATTTGGTCGTATTTGTTCTAAATTTCAGGACTTTGCGTCTAGAACCAAATTTATTTACAATAAACTTTAGTCAAGAGGATTAAAAAATATAAATTCGGACCGAACATTTCTACAAATTTTGCTGTAAATATCCCTAGATGGTTAGAAAGTTTGGCTTCAATAATTTTTAGAGATTTTAGACTTGCCTGTTTTGTTACTTAATTTTATCTTTTGGCATCATTCTGTTTTAATGTTCAACTTTCAGACATTTTAGGCTAGCTTGTTTTTTGTTAGGTCAAACCCCCAGGGGCTATAGGTAGCAAGCAGCTACTGACGACAGTTACAAGCTTGCCTAATTGTACTGGATATCTGGTTAAGAAATATTGTATTTTAATTGCATTCTCTTGACATTAATGCAAATGGCTTTAATTCTTTTCTGACTTGCCCTATAATTTTGCTGTTAATATCCAAAGATTATTAGAAAGTTTGGGTGCAATAGTTTACATTTTTTAGACTTGCCTGTTTTGCTACTTAACTTTATCTTTTGGCATCATTCAGTTTTGATGTTCACCTTTCAGACATTTTAGGCTAGCTTGTTTTCTGTTAGGTCAAATCCCCAGGGGCTATAGGTAGCAAGCAGCTACTGACGACAGTTACTAGCTGTCCTAATTGCACTTAAAATCCTGTTCAGAAAAATTGTTTTGAAAACATGTTTTGGGCATAAATGCTAATGACTTTCATTCTTTTCTGACATGCCTAAATGCAAATTTGTTCAATTAAAAAGAAATACTCCAAATTGACAGTAGTTCTCAAATGTCACAAACCTGACACATTACGTTGATACATTGACTCAGGTTTGACAGTGAAATAGAGCTTAATTGTTTGAGGAGTAGGTGTCATCATAGAGTTTTTGGTGCAGGATGTACATTGCTGCATTCCTTATTATGATTTCACTTGGTTTGTACAGGTGGTCTTGCTGCAACTGTTTATTTTACAATCCCTGGGACTGAATATAAGGCCCCAGCTTGTTTCCACTTTAGTTATACACTGGCGGGTGGTTTAGCTATGATAAGCTGTCCAGCTAGAAAGGGTACATAATGGTTCAGGGGTAAATCAAATTGTTCTTATCTGAACCTGTACAATACAAATTTAGTAATGATGGTTTGTTTGACAGGCATTTGTCTGTCATAATGAGGCTCTGCATGCATAAGCCAAACTCCAGGTATTTAGCTAATTCATCATTTGCCACGTTCGTATTTATTCATTATTATGTGGGTTGTCTTTGCTGAATATTTAGCTTAGACAAGGAGCTGCTACTCAGAGAGACATGTGCGGGTAACAGGCTCCGAAACATGTTGAGTAGTTACCCGCTGAAGACCCTTTAATTTATTTGACGGATAGAGCCTATGTCAAAAATTTTTACAGAGGAACGTGTGCAATGTGGACAATAGCAATTCCATATGTTTATAGGTTAGACAGGGAAAGGTTAGCTTATGGAGAGTAAAGAGTTTGGAATGCGGAATAGGATAATGACTACCAGGAAGTGGTTCTGGGCAAAAAGACACAAATGCAATGCAAGGTGAGGAGAGTTGTTTCCTTTATGACTTTCAAAATCGTATGACATGGTTATCCGTTAAAATTGTGCCCATGCATTTTAACTTTTCCCGGAGGCATATCCCCACACACCCAGTAACCTAGAAACATCATGTTAAGCTTCCGTTGCTGACTTTTCATGCATTGTGATTGTTCCTTCTTACTTTTTTCAGGCAATCACTGGTCTCCCATTGATGGGTGTACTGTGTGCCCCTTTTACGTTACACAATGACGAACTTACGCATTGCACACCCATCATATGTAAGATTTGTATATCAAATATGTTAATTTGTATGGTCTTGTTCTGTCACTCAATTTAATCGCTTGAAATCTGGCGTAATCGTTGACATCGAGACCTTTTTTGACAATTGGTCAATCTCTCTGTGAGGTACCAATATTTTCGGCCCTCATATGCGTAATTTGTGACATACGCTACGTTTCGACCAATTGCTTTGTATTTGGTAGCATTTACAAACACATGTAACCCACATAATCATATCAACAATACACGAGGTAAATTGAGGTAAGTCCAACATGCTTATATAGGGGTGTCATTTTTTTTTTGGTCATTTTTACCTTACCTGTTTTCTCCGCCTGCATAGTACGACCTACATTTTTAAATATATATATATATATATATATATATATATATATATATATATATATATATATATATATATATATATATATATATATATATATATATATATATATATATATATATATATATATATTTATATATCCAGTTTGTCCTGGGAAAGCCATGCCTCCATCTTGACACTATGACGGATAGTACGTAAGTATTCCATGACGGCAGTGGAACAAATTGTCTTATGTGTGTTGCTATAGTGTACGGCCTCGCTTGGCAAAGTAACAACTCAGGGCTACTTTTGCGATCCAAAAGAAAGCCGAACATCGAAATACTTGTGCCCGTCATATTCAACGCCATGCAAGCACCAAAGTTCAGGCAAATAGGAATATTTTGAAGGTCCCATATACATAAAGCTTATTCATGGCAGCACCTGCAGCGTATCGTTTAATGGCAGAAATTGCATCATCGATCTTAACGTGCTCAGAGAAAAATAGTTCTTGGGAATGAGGGACTTAATACTTGAAGGCTCTGGAGAGTTATGTGGTCTGTGAGTATTTTCCCTTTTCGACACCCAAAGGGTTAAGACGATATACAGTATACAGGCAGGACTCCCTGTCGTATATTTTGTCAGTAGTAAGGGGTCACTTTATCTTCAGCTATTGTTATACACCTCTGGGGATGACTCATCAGGTGGTTCACCTTCATCTATTGTTTTATATACCCTCAGGTACAACTCATCAGGCTGTTCATCTTCACCTATTGTTTATATGTATATATATATATGTATATACATATGTATATATACATGTATATATGTATATATATGTATATATATATATAACATTATATAGCATCAGGGGATGACTCATCAGTTTTTGCGACAAGTCATAATGTGAAATGAAAAAGACAATGAAAAAATTATCTTTCCCACAGGAAAGGACTACATGTACACTATTATTATGACACAAACAAGAAGACCCAAATTGGTTCATGTCTCCAGCTATTGCTTTACCGCTTTAACATGTGTTTCTATAAAGATGTAAGCATTAAAAATGTCGAAGGCATTATCACTAACAAAGAAAGTTAACGAAATACATGGAACAAAAGCAGAAGAAAGAAAGTGTACTACAATACAGACAACAAATACATTTCATTTCACATGATCTTAATTTATTGTTTTTGAATTACATAGAAATATTACGATGAGTAGAGGTCTGAAGTTATTTTTTTTTTCTTCGTTTTCAACTCCGCTTTCATCTGTAGGTCCTGTGCCATGATGGGAGATCTAGCTGGTCATGTCTTTATTCTTCTTCTAATTTTGTTTCCTCCTTTATGTGGACAAGAAAGATCCCATGGTTGATTGAAGGCTCCAAACTCTGGTATATTGCTTTTCATCTTCATAATGGAAACACCCAAAATGTAAGGTCACAATATATGGCATATTTGTTGGTTGGTCCATGGTGTCTTATATGAAAATATGTATTTGGCAAACAGGATTCTGCACAAGGGTTCTCTTTCTGTACCTCTAGCTTTAATTGCCAATCAGTCTCTCGCCACAGGCATTTTTCCGGATAAATTAAAAATAGCAAAAGTATTACCCTTTTATAAAAAAGACAATAACTCTTTATTGGATAACTATAGACCAATTTCGCTTCTGCGAGCTGTTTCCAAGTTTTTTAAAAAGTGACGTATAATCACTTGTACGATGTACGAATTTTTTATACCAAAAAAGCTTTTCTGTGCAAGCCAGCATAGTTTAAGAAAGTTCCACTCCACGGAAACTGTCGCTATGGAATTAACAGATCGTCTTCTTCACATTCTTGATACTGGAGACATAACTCTCACGATATTTTTAGATTTATCAAAGGCCTTTGATACTCTGAACCACGAAACTCTTTTCCATAAGCTGAACTATTACAGTATTAAAGGAACCCCTTTAAACTGGTTTAAAAATTACTTCACAAACAGAAAACAATACGTCAAATTCGACGATGTTTCTTCAAATTGTCTACCTATTACAACTGGAGTGCCACAGGGATCTATTTGGGGTTCTCTTCTTTTTATAATTTACACATATGACATGTATTTGTCATCTTCTAAATTTGAATCGATTTTTTATGCAGACCACACGACTCTTATCAATTCACTTAGTTCTTTCAATTTCCCTCTCAAGGACACTGACTCTACATCAAATAGCATAGAAATCGAATAAAACAAGGTTTCTGATTGGCTGTCAGCCAACAAATTATCTATTAATATTGCTTAAACTAAATATATGGTGTTTCATTTCCTCACCGAAAATTAAATTTCACATTAAATCTCAAAATAAAGAATGTGCCCATCCACAAAAGCAGTGAATTTGATTTCCTAGGTGTACGAATTAACGAAAACTTAAATTGGCATTCACACGTTAACAAAATTGGAAATAAGTTCTCAAAAATTATTGGTGTTATGAAAAGAACACAAAATTATTTTCCGCAAGATATTCTATTACAAATCTACAATTCTCTTTTTCTTCCTCATCTAAATTATTGCATTATTCTGTGGGGGTTCTCGTGTGACTGTATTTTCAAACTTCAAAAGAAGGCTGTTCGTCTTGTTTGCTTGGCAAGATGTAATGCCCACACGGATCCTTTATTTAAAACGTTTTACAAGTACCAGATATTCTTAAGTTAAGATCCTTAAAATTCTACTATAGATATGTAGAAAATAAAACCCCTGATTACTTTAACAACATATTTGCAGCTACAATACCTTCTCATCGATATTTCACTCGACATAGAAATGACAGCCAGGTTCCTATTCCTTCTAGAAATTTGACAAAACACTGTATTAGGTATTACCTTCCAATCCTCTTAAAAAACACACAACCCTGTATCAAAGATAAGCTTTTCACACATTCTTATAATGGATTTGCAACCTACATAAATCTTTTCTTCGTGAAGCAATATAAACACACTTGTATAGTTGCAGACTGCTATGTTTGTGGTAATTAAGTGACTTTATATTTACCCTGTATATTTAAGCTTCTAATCTCAGCTCCTACTATTTTTGCCAGTTGTTGCTAATTATAATTTTACAGAAAGGTGGCCTTGGCGATAGCGGATCATAGAATCCTTAGCCAAGGTCATCCTTATATCATTTAGTTTAATTACGAGTTCTTGGTTATTGCTTAATTACCACTTTGTCACTACACACGTTGAAATTCATGTAACCCATTTCATATAATTTGAATAAACTGTTCTGAGTTCTGAGATCTTTTCATACTCCACTTTCTTTTTCTTGTTATTTTTAAGTTTACCGACAGATGTTGTCTTACAAGTCAGGTAATACACGGATAATTTAACTGTCATCTTTGGATCTGCTTTCCATATAGTTTCAGAATGGTTTTTGACTGTAAGGCACCAGTCCATTCTGTTTGGAGGTAAATAAGTTTCAATAGTGCCACAATGCTCCCACGCAATTGGTTCAAAGGCTACTCTTGTCTGAGGACACGTGAGGCAAGGTATATTACTGTGAGGTGTCACACCATTCCATTGATACACACATAAATGAGCCATTGCTTTGCGGTTTATCTATGTTGCTGCAATGAGCTACTCTTTTGAGAAATTCTTTCCATTGTGGAGGATCTTGACTTGTCTCGTCCACAGGACTTTGTAACCGTTTTATATACAGCATTGTGTTGTTTTTTGTCATAGGTTGTTGATGTCTCACATCATCCTCTTTATCATTGTCATTACTTGCTGAATCACCAGATATTGATATAAACGATTTCAAATGTTTTGTGGATAATTTTTGCAGGCTGCAATGTGTGTGATATAGTATTTTGGTCTCAGTTGTTCGTTGTTGGGTGTTGACGGTTTCAGATCAATCACCAGAAATCCGTACAAATTTGTGGTGGCTTCTTTGTACTCGTCCATCATATACTTTGGATTTTTTACAGCACAAGAGCACAAAACAGCACAAAATGGCACACATAACAGTACAACAGTGTGCACACACATGCATTTGATGGTAGTAAAAACAAACACATGTAAAATGACATTTTCAAAACTTTATTGTGCTTTCTACAATTTATTATATTTCCTTATGAAATAGACTGCTATATTCTTATTGTTTCTCCTGTTTCTGCCATGCATCTCACCAGACAAGTTTTCAGCAATGCACACCGTAGTTGGTGATTATTCATTGTTGGTTTATGTTACAAGTATAGCCCACTTCGATGACCTGTGGGAAAATGGCATGGATCAACTGTTGTCAGCAGTGGTTGAGCAAATGTGGCCTCTACTTTGATGTTGCCTTTTCTACTTATAGGCATGACATCTTGCATCTGTTTGGATGGATCAAAGTTGAACAAATAAAGACAGTACTCGTTCGGGTTACTGTCCACAATTTGTTACGATGTCCACCTTTTGAATATGTCAACAGAACTCAACAAAGAATGACAACAATTATATAACTTTAACAATAACAATATATTAACAATCAAAATTTGTACAAAGCAGGTAATCGTATCTCTGCTGGTAATAATAATTGCTAAACAATCTCAGGTAAATCCTAATCTCTGGTGAGATAATCCACAGATACTGTCCCACAGTTCGAAGTCCTATGACAGGTGCCAAATGATGTGGTACAAATCCCACAGAGGTACTGTTTGGTTCCAATGTGGTACATTATACTAGTCCACTCACAGACAATGTCCGCCAACCCACAGGTACAAAGTGTAAATGAGTAGCACCAAAAATACAAGTCCACTCAAGACACTGTCCACACTTCACAGGTACAATGTAAACAATGGCTCACAGTCCCAATGCCTTGATGACAACACACAGCTTCTGTCAGATCCTTCAGAATTCTCTCTTCTTCTCTGCTCTCTCCTGTTCTCCTCTCTGTTCTCCATTTCCTCATCAACGCTCCTAATTTAATATAATAACAGACCGGGTTTTTGTGCCTCTTCTTTAGTTAAAGCTGTACTTGCCAATTTTTTTAAACGGAATGTCAGCTTTTTGCTCCCTAATCAGCCTATCTTGATGCAAATGAGGCATTTGACTCATATGATAATTTGGTAAAGCTGGTCAGAGAGGTTACCATCATGGCTGACCATTGGACTCAAGTTACCTTCATTAACCAAATGTGAAATTATCATTTGTGTCAAAGGCATTATCTTGATACCTGATGGTATTTCTAAATATAAGTATTTGGCCATATTTTCAAGGTCTGTCTTTGACAATTTCTTAAAATCGTTGACTGTGATTTCCTCATTAGCCAAAAACACACTTGGATCTGTTGGCATGTTGTCCTATTTTCTGTACATTGACCAACAACTATGTTTGTAAATACCGGATATCCTTTGTTGAGTTCAAATTGTAAGATTCAGTGTTTAGAAACTTCCGGAATTTTCCAGATTATTCAACCACTATGTGTTTATTAAAAAATAATTCAATATTTTGTCTTGGCTTTGATTCCGTTTGTCTTGGATTTATCCCGGACGAGCCCCCACTATTTTTGTACTTTAAATTTTCCTTGTGTGTTCTCTAACGTGACATTACCTGACATGCTCTTCGAGTTTAGTCCCTCACATCCCGGTTACTAATGAGTTTTAACATAGTCCAATTCTTTCAAAACCTATTTTAATCCTGATACAGCTTTCCACCTTCAGATATATGATTCTTTCTGCCTCTCGGGAGTGTTCATGATTGTCATAATTCTCAAAGGGTTCGTATGCTTACAACATATCACTATTCTAATTTACATGTTTTTACTTCTAACAACAGACGTTGATCCGAATCCCGGTCCTACCAATGACAGTGTCACAGATAACTACCTCAAAGTTTGTCACACAAAATGTCCCAAGCCTAAAAAGTGCCCTTAAACTGGAAGAAATTCAACTGTTTGCACAGTTTGGAAAAATCCATATCAAAACACTGTCTGAAATTTGGCTGGATGAGATTTTCCCTGACCAATTATTACTTCCTGATAATTATCAACTGCCTTTTCGTAGATATCGTTTGGCAGGTAGAGGGGGTGGGGTATGAACTCATATCAAGAAGGCTAAAACGAAACGAGAAACTGATGTGGCAAAATGGCCCGGTCCATAATGCCAACCAATGTGTCCTGCGATAATTGAAAACGGCATAGCATGGAGGGCAATATAAATCTCATTAACTTAAGGACTGGTGTATTCGCGACAGAGGGTTGTATCTGGTCGTCTGCACACATTTCTGCGGTATTCATGCGAGAATTAAAACAGCCAATAGAAAAGATGGTGGACACCGAACTAAAGTATGTGAGCGAATATGAGGAAGCTACAGAAAATCTTTCAAATATTTGGGTAACTCCAGCTGACGAACTTTTTCTAGAAAATTAGAAGAAAACACTTTAAGTAAGACATGTGGATCATGCAGCAATTTAACAACCTTCATTCATTTTTCGGGTTATTCCTCGGCACTTTTGTCATAGCTTTGTTTTGATGCTTCGTAGTGCTTCATGCTGGTCTCTACTAATACATCCATAAGTGTTAGATATCGTTATGTAGATTGTAGTGTCCGGTGCGTTTTGTACATATTATCTGTTTGTCTCTCTGTATTTGGAGAACCCATCGTATTAGTCAACTATTTGTACTGTGGGGCTCTCCAGTAGAAATAAATATGTTTGAATAAAAAACATCATTATATATCATCTTAAAAGTTGACAAATTTGTAGCCCATTATTAACAAGCCTTCACACTACATTCTCTAGTCCACATGTGATTGACCATAATATTCATTATATTTTCAATTGGCCAGCTTTGCATGTCTCACTAAATAACAAACCCTCCAAAAAAAAAACAAAAAAACATTGTTGTCGTCAGTGTGTTGTGCTATCTCATCCTTTGTTTAGACAGCTAACATGACTGGATGTTCAAGATCCATGTTCTTTTCAAGAAGGTGTGTTCATGCAGGGCCTAAACATTTGAACTATTTCCAAGTTTGTTTGTACATGTATTTTTACGCTCTTTCCAGCAAAAAAAAAAAAAAAAAAGCGAACGAAGTAGATTACTTTCATGCTTTCATGTATTTACCAAGGCAGCTGCATTGCACAGTGCAGAACGGACCTGTGATTTATTATATAGCTCATTTCTTTCCGAGCAGGGAGCCCGCTCTGTCTACAATAAGCTTTTCCTGGCTTCATGCTTCTCCCCCCCCTCTCTCTCTCTCTCCCTTTCTCTCTCTCTCTCTCTCTCTCTCTCTCTCTCTCTCTCTCTCTCTCTCTCTCTCTCTCTCTCTCTGAGTGTTAGAGAATAAGGTCTTGGGATACCAAGAAATGTTTTTCTGTTATTTCGAGGCAATTGACAAAGCACTTTACGAGATGACTTTATAAGATTTTCCAACACAAGAGAGTTGTGTCAACAGTGCATGATCAGCTGACCTAACAATATGGATCCACACAATGTTTAAAGCTTAAATGCTAAACAATTTTACAGATACAAGCAATTACGTAGGAGTTGCATTACTACTCTGCAAAAACATATTTCTTACTTACCACTATGGCTGTTCAAAAGCACCAACATCGGATAGCAACGAGCCACCCAAGATAGATCCTCTCTTTTTTATTATAGAATATCTGACCAACGGGTCTAGAACAATTACATATATGTGCATTTACATTCAAACACCCATGGAATATTAAAAATGCATTATCGATCATTACATATTTTTCAAAGGACAGTACTATATGGCCTTGGTGGAGACAAAGTTAGGGTTTCTTTTCGTCATGTCTGAGGAGAGTAAAGCATGGAATTTGGTACAAGTCGAATAAATAAATGAATAAATAAACAAACAAACAAACAAACAAACAAACAAACAAACAAACAAACAAACAAACAAACAAACAAATAAATAAATAAATAAATAAATAAATAAATAAATCTTTGTTTAAAAAAAACAACAACCCTGAACCATATCAGGTATATATCAAGTCTGTGGGTATGAGCTGCTGCTATGCAATTTTGAAGCGGGGTTTCAGAGAGGACTTTTTAAAACCATTTTAAATAAATGAGCACAAAATTTATAACCAGTGAAATTTTTTATGGCGGTGTTGTATATGGAGTACACTTGCGAGATATTTTCCTAAAGTGCGGATAAGACTGCAGTCGATGTGGTCTGCAGTTTTGGATAAAACTACGTATTTATGCCAAAAGACAAGTATTCCTGTATAAACTATACGAGTATGTACTTTTACCGTTCATTACGTAATTGTGAATCAAACAGGAAGTGACAGTAATACCTACTAGCGAACAATTGAAATGCCAAAATAGAGACCGAGTCAACTTATGCCCTTTGTACGTTAGATGAAAATCCGTTGTGAACCTTGGCAGGAGCCGCAAATTACAAAATTTCCAAGCAGTCCTGTACAATTTTAAAGCATCAGTCTTGGCTGCAGAGGGGGCAAACTTTTGAAAAAGCTGTCAGAAACGAACACAAAGTCACGAAAAGCTCCAAAACTTAGGGGAACGTGACAACTACTTGAAACCCACCCAAAGTTCATCCTCACCAAAAGCCACTAAGTTGGAAAAACATTTGGTCATATCTTTTTGTTAAATTTTTTATTTGTCTTTTTTAAAATTTTTATTAGGGAGCGTGTGTTTTGAAAAGATGCCAAAAACGGAATATGTGCACAGACACGGGAATGTACGGACGGGACGACGGATGATTGAACACTTGTCAGTCAGCTGAGCTTGGCAATATATAATAATAATAATAATAATAATAATAATAATAATAATAATAATAATAATAATAATAATAATAATAATAATAATAATAATAATAATAATAATAATAATAATAATAATAGCGCAACCTGTTGAACAAACAATATGGAAACTTCCCCAAGGTACATATATGAACCACGTTTGAAGTGGAAGTGATCAAGGGATTTTGAAAGCTGGAATATGTGAATCGTAAACGGATTAGGACAACGGACAAATGAAGCTCCTACGTATTTTTGTGGGAGAAAGTCAAGCTTAGTGAGAGATTTATCATGTGTGAAAAACGGAGTACCTTATCCTTTCATGGAGATACAAATGGCACGATTTCAGGTATCATAAGTCACGAAATTTACAGGATGTGTACACACAAGACACCTTGCCATTTGATCCTTAGAATAAAAATATCTTTTAAGGGGCAAAGCGTTGCGATATCACAAGGACCCAAAATTATAGATGACGCATCATTTAGAGACATAAAGTAACCAAGAAATGGTGAAATTACACATTTATTGTGAAGATTATGTGTGTTCTGGGTCAGATAAATTATCTTGTGTTATGTTAGTATGTTGTTGGTAACTTACACTAATTGATTTCTATTCATTGGCCTTGATTGTAAAACCTTCAGGATGCAGCTATGTGAGTGTTTGAAGGGAAATATATGCCTGGCGAAAATGAAGTTAGATAGTACAATGAACTAATAACCCCGATAAGGTCACCCCTGAAAACACCCAGTTAATGTATTGGAGAAATCATATTCATAATTAACGCAAAGGTGTCTACACCAGTGATTTCAGTGAGGAACTGACTACAGTAATGCCATGAATTGCTTGTTTTAGGATGAAATTTTCACGAATAGACTGAATGAAAAACACAGCAACGGCGCTGTTTCTCAGGTTAGTGGTGACATCTTGTGTTGATAATCCAGGCTCCCGTAACTTGATGTATTTGGGCTAGACCTTTCGGCGTACCTTAATAGTTGATATTGACAGTTATAGTTTCTTCGTACTCATGAACACCCAAGAGAATACACGCAACTCTGATGCCAAACCAACAGTATTCATAACGCTATGAATTAATACAAGAATGGGCATTTGTATATTTATTGTTGGAATTTCTTTTATATGTATATTTATTGTTGTTTTAAAGATTCTTATTGCATCTTAAGCGTTGAAAGTCTTTACTTTCGCCGGTCTAACCTTGTAAAACATAACTTGGAATTGACAACTTGATCCGTAAGATAAAATTCATATCACATTGTAATTTTGCCCTTATATGAAGAAGTCGCATAATTCCTTCCATAAGGACCCAAATGAAAGCGGATAGTGACAGCAGTGAACAAAGTGTTTGACTTTTGGCATGAAATATTATTTCACAGTTATGTAATCCACCGGAAATAAAAATGTCCTTTTTTGCTCCTGAATAGATAGAATGCTCTAATCAGCACCAACATTCCTATAGTAAACATATTTAAACCTAATATTGCGCATGATTCTTGTTTTTTTATGCCTGAATTCAGAGGACAGGGCGTTTCTCCTCTGCTGTAAATGGGATCGGAATGAAATCAAATAGTTTTATTTCTGCATGATCTTTTGGCAGCATGATCACAAGGCACAGCACGACGATTCGTCCACGGTCATCAAAATCGAGCACGTCGATTCTGGTCTTCGCTACTCTATCAATGATGTGCCTCCGTGGTACATCAGCGTGGTTTTGGGTTTTCAAGTGAGCCGTCATTATTACATACATTCCATTCTATTCGCTGCAGTCGTGCCATTGACGTCACATTACCAAGTCATAAATTCTTGCTATTTCAGAGCGTAGAAACATGTTTGTTTAAGTCATGTGTTACCCCATTAAATTTAAGATCAATGTCGGAAGTATAGACATTTTTTAAATTTTTTATTTTTATTTTTTGTTTTTGTTTGTTTGTTTTTTTTTGTTTCCTTCTTTTTTTGAGAAGCTTCGATATGGAAGAAATAAGTACCGCAAGTATCAGCCTGTCGTACGATTGTCCAAGAGAAAAGTTTGTTTTGTAGGTCTGTAATATCCAGTCCATGCTGCTCTCGCACAGTAGATATACCTTATATCTGAGTTTCAACCGCCTTCACCCCTTCAAGCGAAAATTGTTGTTCGAACTTGTGCGATTCAAAGCCCGTTTTTACCCAGCATTAATGCTTATTAAATCAGATTTCATTTTCTAGTGAAACGGTATAGCTGATATCTCAAAATGTTCTGGAAGTAGACCTGAGTCACATTTGGAAAATCTAAACTATCAGAAGCCAATGTGTACTGTATTCTTTGTATCTACTTGTCCGATCAAGTTGCCGTTATGCGCATTCGAAACTAAGGCATGAAAAGGCTGTGGATGTGAATACATCATGGCGGTTCTGGCAAAACACGATTGAATTTGCAGATTCCATGTTACCAAATAATGTTCTGTAAACTGTATAAATTTTGCTGCAGCATTACTTGACCATGTTCGGGGCGACCCTCTCGATGCCTCTTATCATCACACCGGCTATGTGCGTAGGAGATGACTGGGTGGTTAAGGGGGAGATATTGGGCACGCTCTTCTTTGTCTCCGGTCTGGTCACCATTTTGCAGTGTACATTAGGCGTCAGGTAAGGGACAAGAAATATGGTTGGCGGATCAGTGCCATAAACATAGTGGTTTGCGCGTGCTATTTCGTTTAGGGCCTTTCTTCCATAAACGTGATAGCATTTTACACGTTCACTTAATTCGATGACATGTGCTCTAAAATTGACACGTGTGCTTTTATTATTACACTTACTAAAAACACAAATTTGTTCTCCAAGTTATATTACGCGTAATTAAAACACCGACTTGTGCTCTTTTACATTGCGCGTAATAAAAAAAAAATCCATCGTGTGCTCCAAATTATATCATGCGTGAACAAAAACCCGACGTGTGCCCTAAGTTACATTATGCCATTACGCGTAATCAAAAACCACCCGTCCCGTGCCCCAAGTTGTGTTGCGTGGAATTAAAAACACCGACGTGTGTTCTAAATTACATTAGGCGTAATGAAAAACACCCACGTGTGCTTCTTTGTTATAATATGCATCATTAAAAAACCCGACGTGTGCCCTTAGTTGCATTACAAGCAATAAAAAAACCCCAACATGTGCTCCAAGTTACATTACGCTTAATCACATTAGCCAATTACGATGGGCCTTGCATTGTGTACAGGCTGGATAAAAACTTTAATTAGAAGTGACAATGGTTTGTCTGTCATGTATTACAAATTAAAAGAAAAAGACTGGTGGGTATTGATACTAGACCTGTCCACAGTATCGATATATCTTTTAAAACAGTGTTTACACTTCTTTCGAATCCAAGTACAAAAGAAGAGAAATCTGTATCTACCAACGACTGGCTTTTTTCAATTATTCAAAAGTTCAGGAACTGTTATGGATTTGAAAAGATGCAATAATTTTGCCACTGGTATAGAAGACAGATCAAGCTCTCTCTATGTTTGCCTTATCATTAGCATAAGATCCATCACTGGGAAAGAAAAAAATTGGAACCACTATGCTTTACGCAACTTGCACGTAGAATCAAGAAATTTGTAGAGCAAATACTTAAGCCTTTCACAAAAAAATAATTCTCACCAACCAATTAATGAATAAATCATCAAACCCAACTAAAATTAAATAAGTAAACATATAGTTTCTTTTTCTTGCCTTACAAACAAGTACTAAAGATGCACATTTTACGAAGACTATTTATCAGTAACAGTGCCCAGACTTTAAAATATTTCATCAACTCTTCAAGAAAGCTATATAAAGAGGAAAGCAACTGCTGTTTACATTTAAATGGTGATATTTGCAAGGGCATTTACACACTTGACTATTCATTTAGCACACGAAGAAGTTACAAGGAACTCAAATCTGACAATAGAAGTGATTTTTCGATGTAAACGTACTGTGCAAAAAGCTGTATGCTTGACTTATACGGTGTAAAACTTGCCCGGTCAAAGGTCTCCAGGAGGCCAATATATATTTCAAACTAATCTGTTCGACAGGTTAGATTAGCTAAGGATAAGCTTGTGTTTTACCGATATTAAAAATGATATGAATTGACTTTGCATAATGGACCCATCTTATCAATAACAAACAATGGAACCATTCCTGTTAATCGCTGATATGTGTCCAGTGTGCAGGCCATTGTCAGTTTCTGTTCAAATGAAAACAACAACAACAACAACAAAAAACAACAAAGAATTAAAAATATAATACCAGAAACGAGCACACAAACAGACCAACAGAATTAGGGAAAACAGGAAAAAGAGGGACTTTTGTACTTACGGTTATACATCTTTCTCTTCATCAGCATCCTGAAAGTTATAAATCAATGCTAGCTCACTCCTGCAAATTTGAGCCAGTGGTATGGAGCAGTTGTTCACACTAGATAAGTTAAAATTCCCTGGCATGTACATTTTCCTTTTGGAGGTTAATTAGGGTACAGCTACTGGGGGAGCAAAATGCAAACACCAATTTTTGTTCCGATGCCAAGAAAATCACAATTAATGAAGACAAATATAATACATGTAATTTAAACCAAAAGCCAATTCACGTAGTAATAGGCCTACCTTGCTTGGTCTTGATGAAAAAAACTGACTTTATTTCAATCAAAATGTCAACACCGGTTTGAAAGATATGTCGATGTTGTGGACAGGTCTAGTATTAGTACCATCAAGTTATTTCAGGATCACCAGTTTCTTTCTTATTTCACACATGACACACAGACCATTGTCACTCAATTCGTTCAATTTTTTATTCAGACTTTCCCTGATGCAAGGCCCATCCGGATTGGCTAATATGATTACGCGTAATGTAACTTGGAGCACACGTCGCTGTTTTTGATTACGCCTAACGTTACTTAGAACACAGCGCCGGTGTTTTTGATTACGGGTAATATAACATGGAGCACACGTCGGTGTTTTTGATTACGCGTAATATAACGTAGAGCAATGTCTGTGTTTTTAATTACGCGTAATATGATTTGGAGCAAACGTCGGCGTTTTTGACCACGCGTAACGTAACTTAGAACACATGTCTGTGTTTTTGATTATGTCTAATATAACTTAGAGCAAGCAAAGTTGATTTTTGTTTACGCGTAATGTAACTTAGAGCACAATGTCGGTGTTTTTGATTACGCGTAATATAACTTGGAGCACACGTCGGTGTTTTTCCAATTACACCTAATGTAACTTAGAGCACACGTCGACGTTTTTGATTACGCGTTACATAATTTGGAGCAAACGTCGGTGTTTTTTATTACGCGTAATGTAACTTAGATCACAAGTCGATGTTTTCGATTATGCGTAAAACTTGGAGCACACGCCGGTCTTTTTGATTACGGGTAACGTAACTTAAAGCACTCGTGGATATTTTTGATAACGCGTGATTTAACTTAGAGCACAGGTCGGTGTTTTCAATTACGCATAACATAACTTGGAGCACAGTTCGGTATTTTTTATGACACTTACATACATCACACGTTGGTGAACTTGTTGACGCATAATAAAACTTGTAGCACACACGAGTGTTTTTGTTTATGCATACTATAACTTACAACCCTCGTCGGGGAATTTGTTGATGCGTAATGTAACTTAGAGCACACGTCGGTGTTTTTTATTATGTGTTATATAACTTTGAGCACACGTCGATGTTTTTGATGACAAGTTATATAATTTACAGCACACGTCTGTGATGCTGTTGACGCGTAATGTAACTTAGAGCACATGTGTATTTGATTACGCGTAACTGAATTTAGAGTTGACGTCTGTATTTTTTACATGTAATCATAAGAGCACGTGTGTCCATTTTAGAGCTCGGGTCGCCCTCTTCGAGCACACGTGATCGAATTTTAAATAGTGGATGTGTGTAAGGCCTAAATATTGTCATGTTTATGTCACAAAAGACGCTTCACAAAGTATCCCACGTCAAAACTACTATGCCTGTGAATGTGGTTTTAAAAAATTTACACCTCTGATTTTTTGCAGCTCGTGTGCTCTTATTGGGCGGTCATGTCCACTAACTCAAGGCTTCTGTGTATATTTTAGACACTTCAAAATCACACCATTTATGACACTGATCCCACAACATAAAAAGCCAACACGTCGAACATGCAGAAATTTGGGTTCAAATCATAGCACAAGCTAAAAAGGTTTTATGAGCGTATGTGAGGACGCACTTCAGCCAGATATCTGCTCTTGTTTTCTGTTGCAGGCTACCGATAATCCAGGGAGGAACTTTTAGCTTCATCGCTCCCATATTCGCCATCTTAAATTTAGAAAAATGGCAATGCCCTCCTTACAGACCAGGTTCGTTTGAAAAGATTCATGTGTATACCGACTGTATACTAGTCGGTCTGCTGTATATTATCATACATTGACTTAAATAGCTGTAGCCAGGTTTGGGCCTGTTTTGCAGCTCTAACTTACCAGTTTCAAGGGTAGCCCGTATCAAAATACTTGGATGCTGAAAACATTGGGAGAATAAAGCCATTGCACTTTTACCCTCATCGGCAGCCATATGGGACAAAAAGAGGGCAGGAAGCGGGAGTAACGATATCTCTGAATGACTCAGCGCTTTCACTAAATATATTATTTAGCAATGTCGCTAAATAGTTTAGCGATGTCGCTAAATGGTTTAGCGATATCACTAAATCATTTAGCTATGTCCCTAACTCATTTAGCGATATCGCGAAATCATTTGGTGATATAACTAAATGATATACATTTAGGGATATCACCAAATGATTTGGCGATATCTGTTAATCATTTAGCAGTACCGCTAAAGCATACCGCAATATCACCAAATCATTAATTTATATTCCTAAACGATTTAGCGATATTCTTAAATGATTTAGAGATATCGCTAAATATTTAGCGATATCAGCAAATATTTAACGATATCGCAATATGATTTGGCGATATTTCCAATTGATTTAGCGGTATCGCCAAATACGACTTAATGTTAAAACGGCTTGCAACACAATTGAACTAAATAAAGCATATCAATGTGTTCCAAAACAGAAATTCCTTCACATAAAATTGTTCTGGATCTAATCAATAATGTTAAAGGTAGCATATATAATTCGATGATTCATATGGGAATGTTCATTTCTGCTATGTGTTAAAGTGGCTGCAAGAGCATATCGCTTTATCAGTTAATCCACTTTTTTACATATGTGTTAATTATTTACATACGTATGATACTGTTCTTAGGAAGCGCAAAAACGATTTGCACGTGTGTTTTTTTTTACATAATTATGAGTTGAAGGTTTAGACAAATATTTGTTTAAGTATTTCACATGGGCGTAAACCCTTTTGCCCGTGTGTAAACCTATCTCACACTTGTAAAATTGTTATATTACATGTATAAAAAAAGATTAATACGTGTAATTTTTTTATACATATGTATGAATCTTCTACACATGTATATGCGTAAAAGATTTACATATATGTGTAAAAAGTATCGTATACTTATGTGTAATTCTTTTACATGTATAATTGTTTTTCACACATATAAATTATTATATACAACACACATAGGAGTGGATTAAATACTGAAACGGATTGCCATATATGGGCAAGGATATGCAATAAAATACACGTCTAACAATTTCTGAATTTTAAAAACATTAAAGCTAAAGATGATGTCTGTTGAACATTTCTTCATTATTGATTGTGTGTGTGTGTGTTCTTGATTTCTTTCACATGGATGATAGATTATCTTGGACGTTTTGTATTGTTCTGAAACAGAAACTCGGTGTTTTGATTTTAACGGTCATGTTCGTAAACAGATGTATTTTGGCGTACATGAATGTATGGTCAGAAGGTCCCTGTGCTGTACCTGTTGTGCCAGGTGACGAACGGCTATAGAGAGTAGGATGACTATAATTTATGTTTGGAAAACAAACTTTAGCACGTAGACAAATGTAATCTCGTGTTGCCAAATAACTCTAATTTCACAGTTAAAACATGACGCATTAATTGTCGTTTTTCAAAGTGTATCTCCTTATATTCAGTGAATGACACATCAAACAGCACCGGCTTTTTCCCTGACATAGGAACTCCGGAGCACAGAGAACTATGGCAATCCAGGATGCGCGAGGTGAAGTTCCTTCCATGTACCAATGTTTGTGCCATGTGATATGTATCTAACAGTTTGTTGTCCCCAAATTGTGCGTTCCTGATCAGACTGGGGTCAAGGTTTGAAAAGACCCACAAACATTATTTACTGTGACCTACCTCCTCCGTAAGTATTGATGTCACAGCCAACTAAGAGAGGAAGCATGCTGGGGGGATTATGCGAATAGTGCAGCAGATTGCGTATAATACAGCAGCAGACTGTGCACACCATGCAACAGATTATTGAGCAAAGCGTGCTTCAGGTTATGCACGTGATAAAGTAGATTGTTCATGTAGTTCGCCAGGTTATGCAGGTCATGCAACAAGTTATTATGTATTCTACGCAGCTCGTAATGCATATCTTGCAACAGGTTGATAAGGATATATGTATATTTTTTGTCCCCAGCAGGATGAATCATTGTAATAACTGATTAAAGTATATCTTATTCAAAGAAAGCGATAGGGGAACAGGGAGACCCTATATTAACCCCTCTCGCAGAGAAAGGGGCAACACACAGACAGGATGTAAAAGACAACTTCAAACATGGGGAAGAGAGACTTAACATGACTAGGGCAGATCATGAATGAAAGAACTGCATTAAAACAACTCAGTTCACTTACAATCTCCCAGTTTTCTCGATAAATTTATGCACAGCAGCAAAAATGTTGAAGTTATTGCTTAGAGGACAGGCTTTACTGCCGTAATATTTGATATTTACTTAACCCCCCACCCCCACCCCCCACCAACACACTGCACCATCACACGCGCAAATTTACTTCTACCCCGTAATTTTGCTGCAAGGAATATACTATATTGCTATAACAGTATTTTACAGTGTGCCGATGAAAACACCATAACTTACAAAAAAGGGGTCGTATTCTGGCTGAATGCAAGTGTCCTGACATTTTTGTTGCCAAGCAATTCCCCAAAATTCTGACATCAGAATTTCCGGTCATTCGTTTTAAAATTCCCCAGGTATTCTCAGCCGGCATGTCATGTTGAGCACTGTCCATCCCTTTGCTTCAGATTCAAGGCGCCATCGCTGTTGCCTCTGTAGTTCAAGTCATTATAGGTTTTACTGGAGCAATTGGGATACTTTTGCGATTCATAGGACCTCTTGCAGTGACACCTACAATAGCTCTAATAGGCCTCAGTTTATTCAAGTCGGCTGCGGGATTCTGTGAAAAGCAGTGGTGGATAGCGCTGATGTGAGTAAATACCATTGTAGCAATAGATTGCAATGAATAAGGCGTGATTTCAAAAAATGAGCAATGTATACGCACACACACTTACACCCCCACCCCCACACACGTATATATATATATATATATATATATATATATATATATATATATATATATATATATATATATATATATATATATGTATATATATATATATACATACATTTATATATACAGTGTAAATTAAATAATAATTGACAGTTATTTGGGCATTGCGTTGAAAAGAAAAGCTATGCTCACACGTCAGCACAGAACGCCAGTAGCAGGCTGTAGGCTACGTGATCTGCTAATATGACGCAACCATGACGGCTTACTCCAATGATCAGAAATTATTACCATAGTGTGCAATCACGTGGCTTGTCACTTGCGAATGGATCGGGTTTGGGCTCTGGTTGTAAGGCCACTGGCCTTCCGCAATTTTAGGCGTTTTCTCAGCAGGAGAGACCGGGGCAGGGTGGGACAAAATTTACATTCAGGTTTATATTTGGCGAGGACTCTTTCAATGATATCTATATTCATGAAAGCGTATTATAACTTTATGTCACAAGTATGTCTTTTCCATGAATACTCGAAATATTTGTATATCATGCTGAAACCAAGGAGGGCAGGCTCTCTAACCTCCTTGCTGAAAACAAATAGAGTTAAAAACTTGTCCCACTTTGCCCGGTGTTGGGGCACATTGGAACGTGGTCCATTAAGCTGAACAGGGTACAATGAGGCAAAATTTTCATTTATTTTTTTTCCTTAGGTATTCTCTTTACTTGCCGTGGTATCTGACTTTGTGGAAGAGTATGTAACGTTTGTGTGACAGGCCTGAGCTTTTCCATTTGTAAACTTATGTTTTGTGCTGTGTTTAACTGTGCCACACACCACAGTTATGAAACATGTGCATATCTTTGAACTACAATGGGACTTTGGTGGAAGCAAATCAGTTTCTACTTATAAACTAAATCATCACATTCACACTCGATAATTTCTATATACCTTGCCTCTAACCATAAAGAAATTAGATGAAAAGTTTAAGATTTTAAATACTTATCTCAGAGTGCCTTGAAACGTTTTTAAGCCTCTCCAAACAGCAATCATACAGCAGATAGAGTACTTCCTGAGCTTTTAGTAGATGAAGTAAGAATAGAACAGTCTTCTGCTTTGAAGGAAGAAATCCGCTGTCTCACTATACCCCGGGTCTCCCCTATCAATTGCCCTTTTTCCCCCACAGGACGATGGTACTTGTCTTGCTCTTCTCACAGTACCTGAACAAATGTAAAGTACCCTTCTGCTCTTATACAAAAGACATTGGATGGCATCGGATTGGATATCCCGTATTTCAGGTGTTTCCGGTGAGTTTTCACGTCTACGGAATTCATCACATTATTTGATATATTCTTACTCCCCATAGCAGCAGAATTTTGCCCATCATGTAGATTGGTATAAAATGACAGCATGCTGCTGATGAACTAACCGTGTGAGCGTAGCCGTATATATATATATATATATATATATATATATATATATATATATATATATATATATATATATATATATATATATATATATATATATATACACGGTATTTAAAAGCTAATGTAAACATCAGTTATGTGTGAAGACAACCAATTCTAATAGTGTTCATCCAGAAATACAAAGGAAGATATAATTAAAGTTGAATAAATATTCACATATAGCGTTTATGCACCCCCTTTATTACATAACCATACATCCTGTAATGTATAGAGAATGTTTTGAAGTATTTTCGCAGAGAATGGATGATATCTTTCGATTGTACATAATATTTGTTCAAAGAACATGTATTTTAATCGGTAATAAACAGGGAAATGATATTAGTCTCTGCAACCCTTGTTTTTGAAAGGTTTCTGTCTACAATACCAGACGTTTAGATCAATTATTATACAGTGCGTTTTTGAGTAAAAAAAATTATATATATATATATATATATATATATATATATATATATATATATATATATATATATATATATATATATATATTTATATATATATTGTTGGTGGCAGGTCATTTTAGCTGTCGTCTTATCATGGTTGATATGTGCAATACTTACTGTCACAAATGTATTGCCAAAAGAGCCAGATAAGTGGGGTCATTTGGCTCGAACAGACACACGCCTGGACGTACTACACAAGGCCAGCTGGTTCCGTTTTCCATATCCTGGTGAGTAAATATTTCAAAGCGACAACATGTTGTGTTCCAAATGCACAGCCACGCGTGCCCCTTGTCATCGAGATCGATGCCTTTGCAATACGTGGGCGGACCGTAAAGTATAATCGTAACGATTGTTTATATCAAGCAATCAGGAACAAGCATTTGTGCTCTATGTGCAGGCTGTGTTGTAGTTCTAATTATGAGCAGTACATACCTATTGAAGGGTACATTTTTTTCTACTTCAGTTGCCAATTGTATTATGTAGTGATACGGTTGTAAATATATGTTTTGAATTGTAAGATTATTCGAAATAGTGATGGATTTTAGGTTTGTGTTTAATGTAAGTTTTGGAGAACTATTCCCACATACCAGTTGAAATTCATTAAAATACAATCACAAAAAGCGGTCCAATATTTGTAAACAATCGGACAATATTCTGTTATTGATGGTGCCTCTATAACGCTGACTGAATAAATGTTAAATATGGTACAAAGCAACACATAAACACCAAGAAAGCTCCCCAAGGTCCTGTTATAACCTACAACTAAAAATGCAGGCGAATGACAGACATGGTCCGACCATGGAAGGGCGATAAAATGTTATAATCCTCTCTAATAGACACTGTAAAAGAATTGAGTGATGGGTCAGAATATATAAGTAGACGTGACATTTTCAGGTGTGGATCTCGGGGCAGTCAGTAGGCAATTCTACAACTGGAATTACGGATATCTATCTATCTATCTATCTATCTATCTATCTATCTATCTATCTATCTATCTATCTATCTATCTATCTATCTATCTATCTATCTATCTATCTATCTATCTGTCTGTCTGTCTGTCTGTCTGTCTGTCTGTCTGTCTGTCTGTCTGTCTGTCTGTCTGTATGTCTGTCTGTCTGTCTATCTATCTATCTATCTATCTATCTATTTGTCTGTCTTCTGTCTGTCTGTCTATCATCATACTATATTATAACAGAGAATAAAGCCCCAATGACAGTGTTTTCCTGCTACTAAATTATACCAGTTTCTTCAATAATCTTTCTTAGTAGCGTAATTTTATGTTATCTTGATAGTTGATCTTTACGGCATAATGACATATTTTGCCTGTAAAAGTTATCCGTTTGAAAATGTACAGTCTTGTTAAATGAAATACATATACATAGTTGTACAATTAGAAGTTAGGCAACAGGAGACACAAACCACCAACTTGGCCTATTTACATTCACGAGATATTTTTTAACATACATGTATAAACCTTTCACAGCAGCCTCGTTATTGAACTCATTTGACATGTTTTCGCCACACTTATCCCATCGCTTTCTCTTTAAAGCTGTTTTTGATTCCATGTTGATAGCCGAAATAGACGCAGAAGTAAAGTTTTCAATGCAAAGGATATATATTCCCGAGCGCTTTTCTGGTATGTGTAGGTCAGTGGGGAATGCCAACAGTGAGTACAGCGGGTGTTTTTGGAATGCTGTCTGGTGTTCTGGCGTCCATGATAGAGTCCGTAGGAGATTATTACGCCTGTGCCAGATTGGCTGGTGCACCGCCACCACCGGTCCATGCGACGAACAGAGGTACGGGCTTTTTACAACATACAACATCCGGAATATTAAATGATGAAGATATTGTCACAATAGCTTGTATTTCCATTTTCAGTCAAAAAGTTAGCACTTGTGATAAAAGCCTTGGTCGGTATAGTTTTATTGATATGAAAAATAAAAATAGAATGCTACTTCATAAACTTGGGTACTTGACGAAAAGTAGTTCTGATAAGGAAGGAGAATTATAAATGAAACATGTCAGTACATCCTGCTGTAAATGACGCGATTTTAGCTATTACTGAGTTAGAATGATTTGATATTCAAGCAACTCAGCTCAGAAAAAGTCAACAGAAAATGTTATGACACTCTTGCCAAATTTGTCCCTTGCCATTTTTCAGAAATATGAATGAGAGCGACTATTTGTCTTTTAACCATAAGCCTCCATGTGTTTATAAAGCATACTTCCTGTTCATTAAGGTGTCCTTTGGATGATGCACTACTTTTAACGAGGTAATAGCACGTCCCTACTTCAACTAATCCAATAGTTTTACTTTCAGGTATTGGCGTGGAAGGTATAGGCTGCATATTTGCTGGTTTATGGGGCACCGGAACAGGAACCACTTCATATAGTGAAAATATCGGCGCCATAGGCATCACTAAAGTAAGTGGGTGGATGATCAACCTCTCAAGCAGTTTTCTTAATTCCCATTCCATTTTATGTTTTTTGCTACTTCCCTATTGCAACGCTGCCGGTCAGTTCCTTTTTTCTTTATCTATCAAATTATATTATCCTTTGAAACCCTTTGTCCCATTAAAACCATTCTATTCAAATCCTTTCCGTGGTGTTACAGGATACATTCTACCTCATAAAATTCAAATTTGTCGTCCAAAACTTCCTTACTTTTAATGTGCATGAAACGGTTTAAAAAACGGCAAAGGCAAGCTGTTGAATTTGACGATGTTTGAGACATGTGGTCGTGTATACCAATTGCTAGCAGGAAGTCTCGATAACATAGTGGCTCAGCCCCACAAAAAGTACCACATTACCATTACAGTGAAAACTCGCTATAATTACACCATCTGTTCCCAAAAATAGTGTCAGATAACTGAATATGTCAGATAAATGAATCAAATAACAAAGAAAATGAAATTTTCCCCATAAAACTTTGTGTCATTATATTGAATATGTCGGATATCTGAGTGTCCTTATGATGAGGTTTCACTGTATATGCAATGAAATTACTGGGTAGCTACCAGTTTAATTTGATAGCAGCGAAAAAGGAAACACCTTACAATAACAGGTAGGGAAATTTGTACTCTGGACTTGGTAACGCAAGTTCAGTTCCCTTGTACATGGTCAGGTTCATGCAAAAAGGCAAAGTAAGATAATCTCGATTGCAACAAGCCAACCTACCCATTTGTAGACACAACCAGCGCACAATAGGGAGGATATATTACCATATGTAACCCTACCGCATGATTGTGTAACTCATTCCACCCTAAAGACGCCTTTTCTGGCTAACATCTAAATGTCGTCTGCTAATTGTATTTTACTAATTAAGGGATTATATTTCAAGATTTTGGTGATGCATTGTGTGTCCGTCAGCCGTCCGAATTTTTGTCCATTTTCGGATTTTTTTTTCAGTTTTTCTTTTTTTGCTTCTCCCAAACGGCTTGCAGGATTCTCTTAATACTTGGTGGGACTGTAGGTGGCCTCGGTCTCCGTTAAGGTTCATCAATAGGTAGCGCATCTGTGTTTTCCAGCTTTACAAAGAATTTTCGAAATAGTGCAATGATCAGCAAGAGCACATGTAAGCACACCAGTGTATGGGCATGCATGTAGGAGTAGTTTTCGCCAAAATCGTGGACCACTTGCACTTCATACCTTGTGTAGATTTACCTTTGGTAGGTTCCTATCATGCGTATTCAATAGTTGACACTCTGGCGATATTTGGATTTTGTCTCAGACGGTGCAGCAAGTTGCCTATCAATCACACTACGTCATTTCTGTGGACTCCGAGTTCTTTATGTGATCAACAGGTAGTAGCTTCCTTTAAAAAATAATTTTGGTGTTTTTTATATTTTATTTTTTGTTTATTTACTTCTTTAAACTCTTTTCCAAATTGCTCGATGGCATTTCTTCCAACAGTGTTAGAAGGTACCTTGGGAAAATCTGTTTTAGTTGTATGTTGTTCACCAGAAGGGATTACTGTTATTTCATGATATTTCATTTTTTATAGTGTTCAATTAGTTGCATGTTACCATCAATTCCTGCAGTACATTTCATTCATTCGAAAATAAAATGGCTAGTGCAGATGTGCAGGCTTAAACTTTTTTCAATTCTAATTTAGTTTGATACACGTTACCCATGGGCGTGTCATGTAAGACAATTAGGTCAATAGGTCAAATGTCTGGGTCAAACCGAAAAATTAAGGTACAAGTCAATGGTACACAATACCTTTTTGTCGTTACTTTGTTTTTGAACCTCACACAGGCATATATCGGGTCTAAAAATATATGGCGTAATTAAAAGTAGGCTTCCAGGTGAAATCACTAGATCTCATTAACATAAATATGTACTATTTATTTTCCAGGTTATGATTTCTTTGCATTTTTGTGTATCGTGAATCATCACCTGCATATATGTCAGGCTCAAGTACGTGCCCTATAGACGAACTAGGTCATTAGGTCATGTATCTGAATCAGATATATATATCCGTGAGCTGCCTGTCTTTTGGTCCTAACTACCCTTCTCTGTAAACCTGTTTCATTAAACCTCACATACGCATAAATGAGACCAATATACATGAACTAGGTCTCTATGCTAAATATTTTGGTCAGAGTAATATCCAGTCCTTGTTAGCATTTGGCCTGAAACTTTTTCTCTCCTTGACCTTTTTTATGAAACCTTACACACACAAGGTGCAGGCCTGAAATGCATGTCTTATTGAAAATAGGTCACTGGGTTAGGGATATACATACACATATTATAATCTCAAAGTTCAATTCAGTTAAGCACAGCTCTGCTCTGCTCATCTTAGCTCAGTTCGCGCTTTCAGTTGACACTGAAGTCTACCTCAGTATGGGACTTACTTTTGATTGAGTATTTCTAGGTCAGCCAAGTAGGGCTTTTCACATAGAACTTTTTTTTTTTCTTTTAGGTTGGAAGCCGAAGAGTGATCCTCTGTGGTGCTTTGTGTATGATAGTCTTTGGGCTGCTTGGAAAATTTGGTGCTCTCTTCGTGACCATCCCTGACCCAATTGTTGGTGGGGTCTTCATGCTCATGTTTGGTTTGTGTGTTAATGTAATTCTCTTATCATTTTCATTGGGCACATCTCTATTCACCTAGAACAAGTGAACAAATGAACCCCCAACGGACATTAGCCCGATCAAATATAATTACGTTACAATTAATAACGTTTTGTTATAGTCAATGCTGCCGTCTTTCGTTGTTTTAACCTAAAGTTGAAGCAGATTAACGAGAACAAGTTTCTTTCGATCTCTGCACCTGTCGAGTTCATAGACTCAAACGTGTAACAGTCATCTATAAAAATACTTATTCACCTTAAAATACAATGTACTTTGGCAGCTGCACTTAAAAAACAGTATTAAACTGAGTAAATGCAAAGCACTTATGAAACTGAGAAAATAAAACTATTAAATTCCGAACACAGCAAAGTACAGTGAATTGGGCAAATAGTACGTACCTATTAAACTGGAAAATAAAATCTCCCATGAAACTGTGTGAAGAAAAGTACACATAAAATTGGGCAAAAATTTCTTATTAAACTGGATACAATGCAAAGATAGCAAATTGGCCAATTGCGTCAAATCTAAAACCCATGAATCGGCGAAGAAACGGAGATTTGAAAAATAAAATAATTCACTGCATGTAACTGAATATCCTAATTCTGGATATCCCAGATTAGCGGAACTCTTCTCGTTTTGGGAGACCAGTAAAACGTGTGTTCACAAACTCACTTAAAATATTCACAACGAAAAACTGGTTCAAAACGGTTTGCAGACTGATGGTTTCAGAATTTTTTTTGTCTGCATTATTTTTTCTCTATGAAACCTCGTACAGCCGTCCTTCCCTCAATATGTGCGAACAATTGATTACACATCAGATAAATTCACTAGTAACACAAACAAAAAGGTAAAAAAATGGAAATCCATCATCAGAGTGAATTGTATGTCGTTACTTGTTGTGCTGCAGTGTGTGTTTTTTGAAGGTGTCATTACAAGCAGATGTGAGATTAACATTAACACTATATATACCTAGGTGATTTTTGTGCTTGATCGTAGTTAAGATTATTGAGTAGTTACAATGCTGCATAAATGAACAGAACATGAACAATACAACAGATTTAATTTGATTTGACTTAATTTGGTGCAAGCCAATGCAAATAAAACAGAATACATCGAGATAAAATCATGATATTGGAAATATATCGTAATAGTACAAAACTAAAATCTAAATCAGCACATAGGCACTTTACAGGGAGCATAAAAACATGTTCGAGTCCCGCTCGTTCCGAACATAAAATATATATTTTTGGCATTTCCTTAATGCTGGTGGATTTAAGTCCCCGATTCTGGAAATAAATGCCGACTCAGTAAATATACTGCAGAACCGTGTTGATATGGTACTCGCACGTAACTACCTCCATTGAACCATTCTTTTTAAGAATGGGGATTTGGTCGAGTGGATATGTGCGTTTCCCATTTCAGCTAGGCGACTGGTGCCAAAGGTTGCAGGTTCGAGTCCCGCTCGTTCCGAACATAAAATATGTGTTACAAATCAAATAGTCGATACATTAGACACCACACAACTTGGACATAATGATAAGGACAAAATACACAAAGAGTTAGGATGATGTAAAATAATAGGGATCACATGCAATGTAAAATGATATGTAGTTTTTAAAATACGTTTGTTGGCTGACACCAGGATAACCCACGATAGCTGGGAAACTCCTGTTTATTTTATTGGGTTCCTTATGTGTTAACAATTCTATTTGCACATAAATTAAAATGTAGAGTTCGATTATTTGTATGTATAGATAAAGTCTTTAATTTTTCTGAAAAGCAATATATTTTAATTTAGGACTAGTTGTGGTATAGGATTTATGAGAATATCACAGATTAATGAGTTGGCAAAAAAATAAATATTTTAAGGGTCCATGAAGCCTTAGATATTTGGTTTAGGAACAGAAGATGAAGTCATTGCTTTCTGTTTTTAGGGCTTCTTTAGTTAGATACTTTTTGACCTTGAGTTTGAAACCCTGCCTGTTCTTAATTGATTATATGGGGGGGGGGGGGGCTTATTTCATTCCTACATGATATGCAGTTGCACCATTGTCCATATAACAGAGTACGCATGACTTCAATTAAAGGCAACAAAACTACATTTCCGCTCCATATTGCGTCCCCGCGTAAACCACCAAATGAAATTGCAAGATCCTTAAAACGTCAGCGCCTGGCGTGAACTGACGCATCTTAGCAGATGTATATGGTTATTGTGAATTCATGGAGACGGGTGTCAGTTGTAAAACATCAAGCTTTTGCACGCTAATATTTGTTAGGAATGGTGACCGCCGTTGGATTGTCAAACCTCCAGTTTGCCAATATGAATACCTCAAGAAATTTATGTATCGTCGGGTTTTCAATTTTCTTTGGGATGTGTCTACCTGAGTGGCTCAAAGAAAATCCATCGGCCATTGCTACAGGTAAGGGACGAACTTACAAAACCAATTGCTACTTTCAATCAAAGAAAAGTTTCAAGGCTCACACTTGAACATAGAAAGGTCCGCACACATCCGTAAACTTGGACGGTGTTCTTTCTTTCTTTCTTTCTTTCTTTCTTTCTTTCTTTCTTTCTTTCTTTCTTTCTTTCTTTCTTTCTTTCTTTCTTTCTTTCTTTCTTTCTTTCTTTCTTTCTTTCCGTCTGTCTGGCAGTCTGCTTCCCTTTAGTGTGTTAAAGCTGTTGATCTACAAGCCATGCGGGCCTCATTGAAGAAAATCTCAAACTGAATTATAGGACGGTGACATCTATCTATCTATCTATCTATCTATCTATCTATCTATCTATCTATCTATCTATCTATCTATCTATCTGTCTGTCTGTCTGTCTGTCTGTCTGTCTGTCTGTCTGTCTGTCTGTCTGTCTGTCTGTCTGTCTGTCTGTCCAGTCCATCAGCCTGGTTGTATCCAAAAACATGATGAGTCATGCATTTTCCGACCTATAACTAATATACTTGTATCATTTTTATCGTCATCATTGCATTGTGATGAAAATAAAACAGCATATGGATGGCTGCGCTAAATTAAAATGCACTCTGCAAAGTGTCTCCCTTAAGAGGTGCCGGTAATCCTCCAATGTGGTGACACCTCACAATTGCAAGTAAACGAATTTGAAGTCTGGTCACCTTGAATGGAAATTTTCGCCCCTTTCCCGCCCTGGGTGACATGCTTGCCGATGTGATTTTACCCTGCTGTCAGTCTGCCCTCCACCAGCATATGTTCAAAACGCAAGAAAAAAATGTATCGCTACTGTATGACAGCCTTCAAAAGTGCTGACTTGGAAGCCCGCAAAGTTCTCCATACAACTCTCAAATGATGAAATCTTGTGGTTTTACTGAGTGTGTATTATTATATACATATTGCATGTGGTACTGTTGCTCCCTGAGGACTGCTCATCTGCAATAATACATGACACAACATGCAATATGTACTTTATGATACAGACTTATAATCAGGTGGAGCTTCTTCACTTCACAGGAAATAAACAAGACATCATTGCAGGATTTTCTAATTTTATTTGATTAACAGCACGTTCCAGACTTGATACCCAGATGTGACAGCTCCGCCTGGTGAGGAGTAAGCGCACTTGTCATCATGTACTATTGATTTTCTGGTAACGCACAATGCAGAATAGTAATCGCTTGATAGGAGACCTTCTGCCAATCACAGAAGAAGCTCCACCTTATTATAATAAGTCTATATTATAATTTCACATATATGTTTTAGCGCATTGAGTAAGTGAGATAATATCGTGAAATTAAGTCGACCGCAACAATTTCCAGAGCTACAGTGCAATTATTGTTTTTTCTTTTCTTTTTTTTATATACAATGGCCATTTGTAGCTTGTGGGCCTAAATAAATGAGGATCAAGAGCACATTATCAGTTTAAGCTGTGTGTTGATAAAAAATGAGATACAATTTGAAATAACGAGCATTTTTTCTTGTTAATCTTAGAACATATATTATAAAACTAATCAAAATTATATCTGGATACACAGGCGGGAATATTATTTCATTGATATAGCCAACCTGATAATTATGATGATATAAATGTGCATATTGCTGGCGAAACCCAAACTGTAACCAGAGGATGATTTAACATATTTTGGAACTTAAATTTAATTCATCAGCTGATTAGCAGTTCAGTATATTTCAAACGTTTTACGACCCACATGATATCACAATAAAAACCTCTGTACCATGTGATGATTAAATGAAAAACAAACAGAATGAAGCTTTTTCTATTATCATTATCTTTAATATGTTGTTCATTTTAACGCTAAAACTTTCAATTTGTAAATATAAGAAAGTAATTTGACCATTATCCTTTTCGTCTATCATCATTATCACATACAAACAGACGGAAACCGATCCAAAGCCCCTGTCAATATTTTTTTAATTTTTGTCTTCAATTATGGTTTGCACAGCCATTCCTGGTATATCAAGGACTCCAAAGATAGAAAGAAAAAGAAGGAATCGAAGGAAGGAACACGAAAGAAAGAAAAAGAAAGACGACACCAGAAAAAAAACAACTCTAATAAGACACACGAGGGAGTCGAACCAATAATAATAATAATAATGATAATAATAATAATAATAATAATAATAATAATAATAATAATAATAATAATAATAATAATAATAATAATAATAATAATAATAATAATAATAAACTACACTAGGGAAGCGAGTTACAGTTCGGCCATGCCAATCCAGGTGCAGACCTATTCGTTTTAAGTGGAATAATAGGCAAACTTTCTTTTGTATTGCCCGTATTTCTGCGTCAATTAATTATATATAATGACAATTTAAAAAATATTTCACAAATAACCTTTCTTTTTCAAGCACGCGGTTGTGGATATGGTCCCCACTGATTTCAACTGTCCAGAAAGCACATCGTCCTAGTTTATGGATCTGTGAGGAACTGTACATGTCTGTCTTCAATTTTGTATCTGAAAACCTTTGTTCGATTAAAAATAGCAATTGGCAAAATGTTTTCGCTAGAATACGCTAAAATAAACTGAGGCATGCGGTCGTTAAGCAGACGTATAGAGTGCATTTTTTGTTTCTCAAATGCGTATTGCTTTTCGCACGATCCTAAACGATGTGAGTTGGCCTTCAGGTTTTGCATTGTCAAACTGTCACTGTATACATGACCACAGTTAAAAGCAAATAGCCACAGGCAGATACAGACACAGACACACACACACACACACACACACACACACACACACACACACACACACACACACATGGCAGCTGCATGGACGCACAGAGGGCACATGGATGGAAATCCCGTCACCACTTGTATATAATTTCCAAGTAAGGCCTTCACCAGCAGGCTGCTACACCCCAAGCATATTTGATGCACCCGTGACCCTAAAAATAGGTCATCCAAATTAATATCTGCAAGTATATTATATAACCGTAAGGTAGTACAATGCACTTCTTTGGTGCCCAAAATAATGGCTTCATATTTTCTTTAACTGTGAGGTAAGAAGGCCATTCTTACCACCCGTGACCTTCGATATAGAAAGAGACCGCCAGTAATGGGATCCGATGTTCTCCCATTTCCCATTGCCATTCCCCCACCCCTCGCCGGCGAACATCCCTAGCTTACCCTTTCTCCAAGTGATAGCCTTGTCGATAAAATGTTGACCCTTTCCTTCTCAAGTGACAACGTTACAACTTCCTTGTCACATGTCCATTCCCGGGCCGTATACTTTACCAATTCCAGTGAAATATTTACCTCCTCCCTTGCTGTCATTCATCATTCTCTTAACTATTTCCCCTTTAGTTCACAGTATTACAACAAATACGCTTTTAACTACTTTCTCTATTTTGGTAATACCTGTCCCCAACTCGGCCGTATAGCTTTATCAACCCAGGTAAATATTTACTGTTATTCTTTTTTTCGTCGATAATATAACCAATGCAAAAGGAAAATTAGTCACTACATTTTTTTTTAAAAAAGTAGAATCTTGTTTCGGAAATAAAAAGGTCGTTCTAAAAGTTGACTCAAATTGTCAATACTTAGGACGATTTCAGCATACAGGACCGCATTCGGTAAATCAAAACGTTGTACAGTTAGAAACAAGCAGCACCAGTTTTAATCCGGATATGTAAACGCCATCCTATATGTTGAATTAAATGTCAATATTTAAGACATGGCAGCATTCAGGACAGTAAATTTTTAATTAAAAAAGTAGTACTAATTAGGAGTCAACGGAAACACCTTTTCAAAACCTGAAATACCCTCTGAGAAAACTCTAAATGTCACAAGTGTTGCTTATTTACTTGTAAACTTTGAAAAAAATCTTCCCTGAATTTCCCTTCCTGTGACCCCCTGAATAAATTCCTAACGGAAACACAGCTTAGGGCAACTTTTTCCTCTGCTCTCCAGTGGACTATATAAATATTACTTTCCCGGCTGTTTCAAATTGCAGAAAGGCATGTTGCATAGTAAAATGTTGTAAGTAGCATTGTTTAAAAAGAAATCAAAATTAAGCACAAGCATATAAAAAGAGAAACAATCTGTCCATATGTACATGCGTGCTACATGGTCCTGGCTATGTGCTACACCATGTTAAAATCTCTTAGGATAGCCATGTGCCTGCACGTCTTGGTCCTGGTGATATCCATAATATTCTTGAAATAGCATATGTGTCTATGATATACGTATATGTTGAAGTCCTATAAGATAGCTCTGTGTGTTTATAGTATGCTGCTTTTGTTTAATACGTTGGGGGTTGAGACACTGTAAGGTACACGTAGAAAATGCATATCACAGCAGTGTATATTTTATTTACAGGTGTGTCGGTGCTGGAACAAATCTTCCGTGTCATGCTGACCACTCATATGTTTGTGGGTGGCTTTATGGGCTTCCTATTGGATAATACCATACCAGGTTGTAATGTACAATTCTTATATAAATCATGACGATAATTACGAAAGCACACCGCAATCCATCATTTATTTGTCATTCATTGATTTTTATGATATCCCTCAGATTAATTTAAAACTCATATCATATAAAACTTATATGATATTCTGCCCTCAGCATTCTGATTCTAATTAATGTTTTTATGATCTACTTGATTGTGAAAAAAGTAATGTCAATAACCCACGTAGAAACAATCTAAACTGATGATTTAATTTACTTGTTGTGTTTAGGTTTGTTCTCTTGCAACGCACAATGCACAATTAATTCTGTACGTAAACTGTTTCATCATTTATGTTGCTGTATTCAATGCCTCGCGGACGATATTGTATGAATAAGCCCTAAGAAAGAACGGGCTCCATGGATATTTGTTGTCTCCTGCATCCCTTTACGATAAATTTGTACGCGGGATTTATCCTATTTTTGCCCTCGGCACACGAAGCGCCGCAGTGTATCGTAAACGTCTGCAATGTCGGTCTGTCCGTTAACCCTGTTGATATCAATGCTGTATCTAATGTTACAAATGGACTGCCGCTGTACCACGTATTTGTAGATGCACCCTACAGTGGGCCTTACAGGAAACCAACATTCTTCGGTTACTTAAAATATGTGTATGCAGTTCTATACGTTACATTTGGAGGCAGGAAGAGTGGGGTCAAAGGAAACAATGTTAACTTATTCAGTGACATATTTGGACTGAGTCAAGAGCTTTCCTCGGCGTGCTTTTGGCGCATTGCGCTCAGAGAGCGCCGAGGAAGCTGTGTCACAGTCACTTGATGATGTCCCAGATCCTCATGGAAAACAAAATTATCATCAATTTCGGCCCTTTTTTTAGCAAATACTAAACAACTATCCTACCCCCACCCCCCGAAAATGAAACAAAGCGAAACAAGAAACAAACAAACAAAAACCACAAAACAAAACCAAAAAGTAAGGAACGAACAAACAAAACCAAGAACCAAAAAACTAAAAAAAAAAAAAAACAAAAAAAAAAAAAAAACCAACAAAAAAAAGTTATTTTTTATATTTCAGGAACCAAAGAAGAACGGGGATTATCCAAATGGACAAAGGTAGCTGATCACAATGCAGATCAAGATATTTCAACGACAGCAACTTGTTATGATTTCCCTATCGGAATGAGGTTCATAAGGAAGTGGCTGTGGACACAATACATTCCGTTTTGCCCGACGTTTAGCGGCGGTTGCTGCAAGAAACCGGTGTCTATCTCTGAGAACACCCGCAGAGATTCGATCGTTGAGAGCCATAAAAATATCAAAGAGAATTTAGATCTTTATGAAAGAGTAAACACCAAAACGAGAGCTGTGACAGACTTGTAATCAGCTGCCCTCTGACCCTATTGATCTGTGCGTTTTCTTACATTACATTCTCATAGTCAAGACGCACCCGGAGCGCATCCTTACATTGTTAGAAGTGGATCCTGCCAATGCATTTTTTAAAGAAAAGTTCATATACACCCAAGTATAATATCCAAATAGCTCCAAGCGCATTGAGGTTTGCGCCGGCCGGCCGGTTAATTTTCGCCCAGCTCGAATTTGCCTTTACTCGCCCTTTTACAGTCCAACACTCATGGGCTTGCTGCGGTGATGAAATAGATTAACCAGCTTAAATACACTAACAGTCGGCCGGCCGATTTAGTGCTCTTACGAACGTCGTGCGAGTTTTAAACTTCCATGTGTTACTGCACCAGACCGAGTTTCAAAATCGCGCCGATTTTCAACACGCACCAGTCGATAAAAAATATTTGACTCTGTCGCACGGGTTCCAATTCTCGTACGGGTGTTACTACACAGAGCAAGTATTCCAAGCCAGATACACTGAGATTTGTCACGGCCGGCCGATTAAGTAGTCGGTTGCATTAACCTTGTACACAATGTGTAAAATAAACGCACTATTCAAATGGAACTGTATTTCAATTATTTTGGTGCTGAGTTTTCTCAAATGATAGCCGACCTTGGTCACATTATTTTTATTCAGCCATACAACTGCGACTGATCCCTTGCCATGAAGGCTGATATCCCGGGGATGATACATTGCGCATGGTGTGGTCTATATGCCACTGCAGCAGTAGTTGCATGCTATATGCGACAACCGGAGCTCTTACGTTTCCGTAAGAAGAGAGTGTGAATGCATAAATGGCTGAAAATGCATTATGACCTTTCACAACAGTGCACCGTATGCAAACTTCAGATTGAGCTGGTCCAGAATCGGCGGTATTGTTCCAGGTGCCGCCCCCCCCACACACCTTTCTACTGTGGGCCGAACAGAAAGAGGGAGTCACATGAGGCTAGGTTGGTGGATATATTGAACTTGGCGGCCTGTAATGATTTCCGGCCAAAAAGAAAGCTATGATTATAACGATTTTATGTTTTATCTAGAATAAAATTCTGTATATCTTTTTGGAAGAAACTGAAATTTATGATACATAATCTTAGGCCTTATAAATCCTTACTACTACATATCACTCCATTCATTATTCGGAGCTACTGCGATTAAAGCTGGACAATCACTCTTAATTTCGGAAAATTCGGGTACACATTAAGGTTGTATTTGCCAAACTTAGTAGTGAAAGTGTATGCTATTATATAACATGGCTGCTTTGAAGTTCCACAGATACCTAAATGTATTTTTTTTATTACATTTTTACTGTGTCGCCCGTTTGATAAATTTTTAAGATAACTGGAAAATAGGCTCTTTTCCATCTTGTTTAGTTATGCTTTTTCCTAACTTCAATAAAACTTTCAAGTGAAAATGTGCACTTACTAATTAAAACTTGCCCTGGACGGCTAGCACTAATTTATGATATATAGGCCCAGGCCTGGAATCCAGTTTCGCTTGAGACTTCGAGAATTTTCACGAACTGCATATATCTAGCAACACTTCTTGCCAAACACTCCCTGAATGTGCACTCAAGCTGGCCAATGCACAGTAGCATTCCTGCTTTGAGAATTTTTTCACTGTGTCAAGATGCAAATGATAAAACTTCAATTACATGCGATTGCATAAAATATTACAAGCGGTCATTATCAACCGGCTATCTACAGACCAGAAACATACATTATCCAGCATATATCAATAGGTATATATATATATATATATATGTATATATGTATATGTGTGTGTGTGTGTGTGTGTGTGTGTGTGTGTGTGTGTGTGTGTGTGTGTGTGTGTGTGTGTGTGTGTGTAAGTCATTCCAAAATAAATTGTCCATTCCATTCTGACAATATTGCCTCATGATCATATCACCAGTTCTACTCACTGTAGAAGCACCAAATTTGGACAGTTTGTGAAGATGGACTCTAGTAGTAACTTGGTTTTATAAATATCACTTCACTCATAACTGAGTTATGACATTATGAATGTTAATTAATTGTCAGGCATTTAGGCAACATCTTGGGATTTTTGGCAATATCCTGTGAATTCAGGAAATTTCCTGGGAATGTAAGCGGGTTCCTGGGAACATAAGGTCTGTCCTGGGAATTTAGCAAAGTCCCAGGAACACAGTGGTAAGTTCCCAGGAACATGGTGACAAGTTCTCAGGAACATAACTACAGTCTCCTGGAACACAACTATAAATTCCCATGTACCAAGTCCCAGGAATTCAGACTTAAGTTCCTGGGAACCTTACTCAATAGTCCCAGGAACTTTAGAATAACAGGTAACGTATGAGGAGTGCATGCGTACATGCAGTAAGCATACCTTTATTATTTCTTCATGTAAAATTAGCTTACCGCAAAATTTTCCTTTGCGAAATGCACAAAATCAGATTATCACTAAAAGCTAAATCAACTTTATCAGATATTGACTTGAAAACAGGAAAAAACTCGCCAAATTGTGACGTATAATCAATGCCTGGATTATCATCGATAACCATCCCCCGCTCCCACCCCTCATAAAAGAAAGTATTTTCACCAGATGCACTTATGGACTCTTTTGGAGTTCTCAAAGCTATACAGAGGAACCTTTGGGATGCCTAGTTTGTACGGCCATCCCGGGACAGCCATGCATGACTATGCTTGGTTAGTAAAGTTGAGAATATAAATTTGTATGAAAATAAAGCAAAGACACCTCTCTCTCTCTCTCTCTCTCTCTCTCTCTCTCTCTCTCTCTCTCTCTCTCTCTCTCTCTCTCTCTCTCTCTCTCTCTCTCTCTCTCTCTCTCTCTCTCTCTCTCTCTCTCTCTCTCTCTCTCTCTCTCTCTCTCTCTCTCTCTCTCTCTTACTTATACTGCCACACACATCCGTCCATGGTCATAGAATAGGAGGTAATGCAGAAGAATGAAAAGTCACGGGGGAAAAACACATGACCCCCAAAGAACTTCATGACTATTCGGCCCGACCACTGCTGAAAGCTGCCTCACTTCGGAAACCACTAAACACATGCGCTCACAGCACTCCACTGATTTACCACATTCATAAACAGCATATACACCACAAGACATTTAATCAATATAGAAATATTCAAATCACATTCAATCAAACCCTGTCACACCTACATCTTTAAACGCGAGCACAAAAGGATGTGCAAGTTGTATCCATGGTTCTATTCCCGCAATTCTGCGCATGCGTGGTGTTGGTGACTTTCTTGGCCTGTTACGGCCTACTGATCACTATAAATGCAAGCAAACATATCGTTTCTAGCAGTATAGATTTCCAATATAGCAGAAAACTGCTTAAGACGAAGAGCCGTGTTACAATACTTTTTGTGCTTGGAATCGCTTAAGCGATTTTCTTCTTCAAATAAGGCTACACGTTTCTTTTCCAAGTTTCTTTTCTTCCACGTAACCCATATACCACTAGCTGAAATACTTTTTATATTGCCATATGTTTTATATGGCAAACTGATCCCCATATCGGAAGTTTAGTATTTTGTAAATAACTTTTGATCTGATATTTAGAAGCTGACATCCTACTTGATCAACAATTTTGAAATGCTAACCCGTACAAAAGAAACAAATTGATGTCAAGGTATACATGTTTAAGCTGCTCCAAAAAGTTTCTTAAAAGGACAAATTTGGTATGAAATAATTTTTGAAAATGCACCCTTCTTTAAAACGTACTCCTTTCATATATCAAAGAAAATATTTCTACCAGAGATATCTTTTGTTTCTGTTGCCTTCAAAAGTGTCAAAAGTACGAAAATGTAGTTCCGTCACAGTGACAATGTAATTTTATCGGCTGACTTCTTGTTTTAGGTAACTTGAAAACTGAAATAATGGCGTGAAATGTTTATAGTAATATTTTTTTGGTAACAGGAATAACGGATTTGTAAAAACGTGTGCTGAAATTAAAATGACGCTGTAATTCTAAATTTTGCAAAGGTACTTCTGTCATAAAAGCATTTAGTTTCACATTCTGCTGAACAAAAACAATAAAATGCAACCCTCTTTTTGATTTACATTAGTCCTTTCGAACATATCTTTCATTAAAACTCAACAAAAGTTATTTTTTCACTCTCTTTTATACAATTGAAAGGACATTAATGTAACGGTGAGACAATTAATGTGACGGATATGCAATATTAGTTTCGTGCATGAATGTGCATTTAAAGGGCTACAAACTATACATTTTGGAAAAGCCAACAAACTGCTTATTTATATTTTTTCATTCTTGTGTGTTTATCGAAAGATCATTTGAGCCTTTGAATGCTGTTGGCTTTGTGATTATGAAAAGAAATAAATCGCTGCTTTGATGCGATTTAACTTTCTTAATTTTGCTCGGAAATACATCGGTTTTGTGGCAAACTCTTTGTACCAATATAAATCACAAAACATGTCTCAGATTTTTTATTCGTTGCTTATTTTTGAAGAGTAAGTTAGAATTTGGCACCACCTGTGATGCTGTCACAACATTCAGGTAAAATTCCGTCTCAAAAATATCCATTTTGTATATTCTAAATATATGAAATACTGTGCAAAAAATTTTTTATCCTTGTATTGTAATATATATGTTTATAGATATGAATATAGGTAAATGGCAAGATGGGCTTTCTAAACTACTTTTAAATCCTAAAAAACAAATCATGAACATTAAGAACAGAAGTGAAAACGGTTAAGCGTTAGCCTCGAGCGCTGATTTTGGAAAATATTTTGATGGTAATTGTAACTGTTTATTCTGCAAATCAAATTTCACCAAGAACAAACAATTTCACAGTAACGTTACTAACAAAAAAAGTAAATTAAAATTGAGAAACCTCTGCTTGGAAAATCAGGTGTTAGCTTGTGATTCCTCTAATATCACTGATTTTATATCCTGCATCAAATGTAAATCACCATATGTGGGCCTAACTATTCAATCAGTTAAAAAGAGATTTAGTAGACGCAAAACTACAATTGAAAATCTCAGATTAAATACCTTTTTGTGTAACCATTTCAATTCTGAGGATCATTCACATTTGGATTGCCAGGTACAAAGTATTGATTGCATAGGGTCGAATATGTTAGACCAAGATAGTTATGTTTACACAAGAAAACTATTACAAATGGATTTTTTTTTGGATCAAAACACCTAATTTATGTTTTCCATTGGGACTCAATGACATAATTTTAGGCGTTGTTGATGTCAGAAATTTGGACTTTGCAACCCTTGATAACACCTTCTCATCATAATTAGGCAGGTATTCAAAGAAGAAGTCATGGACAAAAAAAAAAAAAAAAATCACGGAAAAACAGGAAATTTAGGAATGTGGACAAAAAAGACCTTATTCAAAATTTACTGCAGGCTTTCTCTAATGGCATTGATCTATTACACATAGCCCTTAAAGCACTATCATTTCGAGATATATCCAGAGTCAATGAATTTTCGGGTCTTACTTATTCTTAACACACATTTCCAAAAAGAAAAAAAACGTTTGTGAAATTGCGTTCACTTAGACAACAACTATTCTAAAACCAGATTCTAATAATTAAAATTGAACCAAATGTATTGCAGTATTTCTTTCAAACACAATATTATTGATGCACTGAACTTTCAGTCCGTTGTCAACTTGAAATTTGTTCGTAACATGATTCTCAAGGAATGAAAAATAAAAGATCTCCCCATTATTTCCTAAAAATATTCCAACATTGTTGAACTATGTACCATGAATTAGAAGAAATTTCTGGCCTCAATTACTCTTGAAGATATCGCAGCTTATCAAATTTGTGACTGTCTGTCTAACAATAAATATTCCAATTTTGTTGATACATACCACAAACATGTATTTACAGGTGATTTGGACATAATACAAAATTCAGTTTTAAAAGAATTGATAAAAAAGGTACAAAATTTCGGACATCCTAAGTTGAACATTGACAGTATTTTTCAGGACACATGTAATGCATCTGATTCCTCCTACTGTATACAATGGGCAAAGAAAGAAAAATAAAATTTTAAAATTTGAAGGATGGTTATCAAACCTATAAGGAGTGTTTAGAAATATAATTTATCGTTACAAATACCACATTAACATTTTCAATATGGCAAATTTAGAGAAGCCTAAAATTTCAAAAGCAGTCAAGGAACTAATTAGAAAGATTTTTAATCAATAACATTGTTTAGGCAGGCAACAATTTTGGGATCATCTGCAAAAAATATTTTCAGGATGTTTTGAATGATGAGCTTGACATAAAAAACAATTCAGACAGAAGAAGAAATGACGTATACAAATTACACAGACAATCAATTGATAATTTGATAGATACACATGAAAATGAGATCAAAAGCCATTTTTATATCAAACTTACCGAAGGGGACTCCTCTATTCCACTTTTTGAAAATCTGGATACCCAAATTACATCAAAACCCTTTTAAATCTAGATTCATAGCTAATGTTTCAAAATGTACAACAAAACAGCTGTGACATGAAGTAACACTGTATTGACTGCAATCAGGAATCATTTCCGTAAATAGTGTTATGCGATTTCTATAAACTCTGAAATCAATTGATTTTGGAGTATTAGTAATTCTTCCGAGTTTGTATCTAATCAAAGATACACATGCAAAGAATATCAAATGTTTTGCCTAAGTACCCATTTACCCAATGTCAAAATATTATTCAAATTTGACAGTATTTACTACGTTGTCACAAACTTGACCCATTGTGTTGAAACTTTAACTCATGGTTGGCAGCAAAATAGAGCCTTATGGTTTGGAAACGTTCAAAGTGAAGGGTAGGTGTCATCATGGGGTTAGTTTTACATTTCTGTCACAGGACTCCATTGTTGCAGTACTTGTTGGCATTTCCGTTGGTTTGCACAGGAAGTCTAGCTGCAACTGTTTTTTTTCACAAACACTGGGGCTAAATATAATGCCCCGGTTTGTCTCCACCCCATTTATACATTGGCAGGTGCTTTAACTAAGGTTAAACTACAAAGGGCACAATCTGATTCAGGGGTAAGTCAAATTGTTCCTGTTTGAACTTATACTACAAAAATTTATTAATTATATTTGCTTTGACAGGTGTTCAATATTTATTATAAAGCTGTGCATTTATTAGCAAAACGTCACTTATTAAGCTAATTCCTCATTTGCCATGTTCATATTTATTCATTATTTAGGGGATTGTCTTTGCTGAAAATTTAGCCTAGACAAGGAGCCGCTACTCAGAGATACATGTACGGGTGGCGGCTTCGGAACATGTTCTCATTAGTTACCCGCTGAAGACCTTTTGGTTTATTTGGGCTAATACAGCCTATGTCCAAATACCACAGAAGAGCGTGTGCAATGTGGACAATAGTAATTCCATATGTAAAGGGGTTAGACAGTGACAGGCTAGCTTGCGGAGGATAAAGAGTTCGGACTGCAAATTGAGTAATGCTTACCAGGAAGTGGTTCTCTATCACACATAAATACAATTATATATATATATATATATATATTTAACCTTTGGCAATCTGTTCTCGTATTTTCTATGTCGTTTTCTTTTCTTGCAAGCCACCAAGGTATCTATTTTTTTAATACACGGGTAATTCCGTCACAGGAGCAGAGCAGGGTAAAAAAATATTTGCCCACTTCCATATTTCATCAACATATTTCAATTGATTCAACCCTCATCATTAATAACTAATCTTGCCAAAACAGCAGTCTTACAATATTTTAATCATTGTCTGAAATGTCAGACTTGTGTATAATTAAGCCACACAAGTTTACTTTCTCATTTCAAGTGTTCCATCATAGGATACCATCATTTGGTAGAGAAAATACTTTTGTGCACAGACAACAAATATATTTTTTGCAAGTTAGAAAACAAGATGGTTTGAACAGGGGAAAGTTTTTTGTAACACTTTGAAATATCAAAAAAGAGTACAATGTGTAATTCCACCATGCTGCAATTCATGTGACCAGCTTATCTTTTACCAGTTTGTATGAAAGTGCTCTCAGTCCCACTATTTTGCTTGCCAGTGGTCGACACTGGCGACACTGACGGTGTAGTCTTTGACTTTGGTGCCGATTTACCACTTGGTGTCTGTTTAACTGGTGTCAACTTAGTTCCAGGTGTTTCATTGACCTCTACACCTGTTTATACATGGAGTTTGGTAAATTTGATGGTTGTACACAATAAGTTCTTTTCCCAAGGTGGAATTATGACTGGCCCGAGCTATACAACCACTTTATCTCTTTTAATGACCAAGACACTAGGTTTAATGACGGACAGGCACACCTCTTATATGATGGTTTCTAAATTACAATAGGCTGAAGCACAAATTAACATGAACTTGCACGAAAAAATCAAAACGATTTGCACGAGTTTAAAAATCAATATGGTTTTGAAAAGTCGGACGGCACTGAAACACAATGAACAAAAATCGACACGGGTGATTTTATCACTCTCTCGTGTGAGCCCTTAATCACTCGGCCAGCTTGTCAGTGTGTTTGAACCATAGTTTAACCAACCTGGTATTTACATTTAATACCTAATTTAAAAAAAGCCGGGAAATGACAATATGGTCACCTAATGAACAAATTTAGTTTAGATTAAGTCAAGCTACATTTGCACAGGTTTGAAGATTATTTGGATTGTCCTAGGGAGAAGAAGTCTTGAATTACAACCTCATGATTTTATTATTTTTTTAAATTGCAGCACCACCTAATATCCAAAATGAGAATTAGGTGATCTTGGGTGACGCTGTGTACAATATCAAATGACTTGACCGAAGAGTTCTTAAAGGAAGGCTCTCCAAAAGCATAAATTCTAACATACTCACCCTAATTACTTGATATTTGTTGAAGTATAAGGGTAGAATTGAGTCATTAATTGCTATTTCATTCCTGCTGAGGGTGCAGTAGCTATGGGCACATTGGGGGACTTTAGCGCAGGAAAATATTGAATGTGGATCGGTTTAGGGAGCATGTATAGGTATAAGCAAATGCGAGTGCAATTGCATAAGCGTCGTAGGGCCATTCAGTCTTTAGCCAGTAGATGAGCAGCAGCCTTTTCGAGTTTGGAGCGAGTTTAGTAGTAAAGTACATTAGCAAGTTTTATTCCAAGCTTATTCTGCAATGTGAATGCAAAGGACAGAGGTGAGATTTTTTAAGTCTTTTCTGTACAGTTTGTGCGCAAGTCTGTACATGATCTGTTCTACATTCCAGCGTCTAACAATATCCCACTTGCTGAGTTGGCCCGGCATTGGGGTTACATTATGAAAAAGAGATATTCCTGCGTGGTTTTCTATCACCTGGATTGTAATACAAGGGTGGAATGTGCATGTTTTTCCTGCGCTCAGTTAAGAACAGTACTTCTAGTCATAGCCTATAAGCTATAAGTTGTGTACACACTAACACAAAGCAGAGCTTTACAGTGATGTGATAAGGATGATGAAATGGAGCACTGATAAAATCTCTGTTGCGGAGAACATAGTGATTATGGACCCTGAAAAGGTGGAACAATGGGCCAGTGACCACAAATTCTTGCCCAATGCAGTGAAGCTGCTATTTAAGTATGGATTCACCTCAATCGAAGCAATCTGCTAGACAGAGAGGATCTAGTGGCAACGAAAATCCCAAGTGGACAACAAAAGCTAAGTTTAAAAGCCATGGCAGAGCTATGAGGCAAATCCATGGATAGTGTCTCTATTCCGTGCCAGGCATCAAAGTCATGTGGATAATAATGACAGCACTAGTACTTCCACTGGAGACTCTGGGCAGGGGAGCACACCTAGCCAGGGAACAAGGACACAGGACAGTTACGTCAGTGAGGTATTGGGTCAATGAAAAGAGGCAGAAACGGCACAGGAGATGAAAAGCATGGAGCAGGTAGCCCAGACATTGAGATTGCGCAATAATGTGCTGTCTCAAGATTTGGGTCATGGTAGGATAAGTCACACAGGCAACAGGATCCACGATAGCCATACCCATACATGTTACCATATCTCGGTAGTTTCCACAGGTTCATATTGCCAATGCTGAAGGTAAGGGCCATGTTGTATTGCACAACATCACTGATTTCATTTACATAACTGGGGCATCAGTAGAAGTAGACCAAGACACACCATGCAGGCCATAGTTAGTGTTGCAGTCAGGACTCACACACACACAAAACAAAAACAGTTTAAACATGGAACAATGGCACAGTGGTCTGTAGCTAACATGGTGATTTTGCATGCTTTGGTGTGTGAAAGGGGACTTGGTGTGTCCAAAATAATGGATTACTTATCACACACAATGAAGATCTATCAGCTGCTACAGAGATTTAAGGCAACATCTGTGTGGTTTTTTGACATGGAACACAGGAAAGCCCAGGCGTGTGATGGCTTTAGATGGGGTACAGAAATGCCTCATCTATAGATCTGCTTTCAGCACACGAGAAATAAAGTGACACTGCTGTAAATGGGCACGGCAGCAATACTGTAACAGGGCAGCATTCAGAAACTAAGAAAGGACTGGTAACAACACAACAGGGATCGCGAGATTTGCAGGAAGTACAACCCTAGCAAAGAGTGTACTTTCTCACAGTGCAAGTACATGCACATATGTTCTGTACATGAATGTGAACAGAAACATTCTGCTTTGCATCACGATGCATTAAAAACCTAAACATCCAGCAACCTTGTAGCATGGCAAGAAGGATTTGAAGAAGACTTTGACAAAATCTTTTATTTTACTGGGCATAGAAATGGACTGTGACTATCATTGACGCCTACATTGATCCACAGTCATTAGATGTAGAGGAAGCGAACCATTTGTTCAGTTTTGATGCTGATCATAAATCACAGGTGCACATCTGGGTATTGCAAGAAATTAGGGCAGGTAATTATATACCCATGAATGTGCAACTGAAAATCGTGAGCTCGTTAGGGGCATTGCCCAAGCCCAATGGAGGTATTAGGCTTATACATGATTAAAGCATGCCTGCAGGCAAGGCAGTGAATGACCAAGCTTTGTTAATAGAACATTATAAATTTGACACTGTAGATGTATTCAGTTGTATGATTTCACCTGGGATGCACATGAACAAGATTGACATTAAAAATTGGTACAGACACATTCCCATAAGCACCCGTAGTCAACAAGTCACAGGGTTAAAATGGCTGACTAATGGACAGGATATATACTTGGTGAATTCCAAGCTTCCATTTGGGGCTCGCCTCAGCCCGATTGTGTTTCACCGGATCATGCTAGCTGTGAAACGCATGATAATCAGGTAAGGTTTTAATACTTGCATATATATTGATGACTTCATAACTGTCGGCTCCTCCCAGGGGGGGTGGAGAAAAGCCGTGACACAACTCATCATGCTCCTCAGAAAGCTTGGCTTCATGATTAATTGGGACAAGTTCGTTGATACCCCTCAGTGCATTACCTACCTGGGAATATATAGGTAGACAGTATGCATATGTGTGTAAGATTGCCACAGGTCAAAATCTGGAATAAGTTGGATCTTACAGCAGCAAGAAAAAGTTTGTCTTAACGACAAAAACAAAGTTAAAATTGCCTTGTAACCTTCCTGCCAGCAGTGGTAGTGGGTGGAAGAGTCTATCTCCACAGGTTAATCAATGTTAGTATGAAGGTGAAACAGAAAGGCTATCATGTTAAGCTGGGCACTGATCTGAAACGGGATATAGTGTGGTGGCAGACATTCATGAAAGTGTGTAATAGGAAATTTTTGTTTTTGCGCAAAATACCAATTAAAAGTGTTTTAACAAATGCGTGCTCAGAGGGCGCAGGTGCTTTCTTTGAGCGTGATTGATTAAATTTTAGGTTATAGTGTGATTGGCCACAAGCAAAAGATTTGCTCATCAACTGCAAAGAAACTTTAGCAGTAGTATTAGCAGCATAAAGGCGGGCTCCCTTGTGGGCCAATCAGGTAATTTATATTAATTCAGACAATATGACTATAATGTCGGCCATTAACAAAGGAACATGCAGGAATACCGTGGTTATGATGTCATTAAGACTGTTGTCTTGGCTCTCAGCTATGTTTAACTTTAAGTTCAAGTCTTCTTATGTGCCGACAAGTGGGAACTTGATTGCAGATTCTATAAGTAGAATTCATAAACATAAACGGGCAGTTTTTACATGAACTGATTCCTGTGAATCATATATCATGGACGTGTCTTTCCCAACTTGGTTGCAAGAGTTACGCATCAGCGTCCAGCTTTCCTGGCTAGCTTGGATTTACAAGTAGCAACTTTCAGGGTTAATACCTTTGCCAAGTCGCAAGCAAGGCTTACCATACTCAGCTGGTTGCGTACTTGGAGTTTTGTGGGAAAGCTGGGATTGCTCCTGTACCCATAAATGGTAGGGACTGGTCATGATATGCTCGTTCCTTGGCTTCCAAGTGAGAACTGGTTGTTAACCTCTCTTTTTAAAGGGATAAAGCGTACCCTTTATAGTCAATACCAGGAAAAATTACCCAATACTGTGGACATGATGAAACAATTATTTTCAGTGGTGAACTTAGACCCACAAGTTGATGTAGTTTTTGCGATTGCTCATGTCTGTCCATCTGTCCATAGAAGTCTTCTCCTGAAATTTGATACTCAATAACAGTAATTCAATCACGTGACTTATTGGTTACATAGTGTTCCAGATTCATAGATATCACAAAAACGATGTGGGCCTACATTGTACTTTCTACTTTTGCTGTAAACTCTGCTGACAAACTAGTCAGAATAACCAAAAAAATGATAGGCATACCAATTATCTTTTCATTTTTGGCAGAAGTGATGAAATTTGGATTTTAAGTGGTTGGGCCTATACATTTTGGAAACTCTATAGTCTGTATTTGGTGAAGAATGTTTCAAAGGTTGAGAGGACCAGTTTAAAACCACCAGTTGCCTTTTGTGGGTGACTGCCTGTCTCAAGTCAGGAGTGAAATTTTTTTCTACACATTGGTATTGGAAGATAAATGTTGATGCTTTGGTAACTCTGGAATCTCTTTGCTGTCATTGTTGGGTTTAATATTTTGAATATTGGACATGTTTTTCTACATAAGTGTATCATACTAGAGATGTCCGTCTGTCTGTCTGTAAACTTTTGCTTGTTAACACGATACCGTCCATAGTTTTCAAATTAGCCAAATGTAACTTTCAGGACTCATAAGGGTATAAAAATCAAGGCTGAGTTCGATGTCGGTGGCGCCACTTATATTATTATGTAATGCAGGGGTCAAAATGTGAAAATCTTGTGAACACTCTAGCATCTTTATATTGTTACAAATCTTCACCAAATTCAGTGGGATTGTGGCGGAGGTCAAAGTCTAAGTCGCTAGTGATACTAATGACGCCACATATAATTTGACGAATAATGAGCCAAAATATGTTTTAAGATGTAAAATTCCATATATGGAAAAGTAATTGCGTTAGAATTGCCAATTTTACATGATAAAGAGACCATGACAAAAAGTAGAATGTTATGTAATATGAGTGACTTTGACTTATTTTTGTGAAATAACCATGCCTGTAAAGTTGAAAAGGCGATTTTGTAATGGCTGGGTGTAGCTTGGACTTAAATGGCAAAGAGAATTGAGCCTTCAGATCAAAATTGCAATTCATTACATAATACATAAAACTGTACTTGTTGACCTACTTTTTGGTTCTCTGTGACCCAATAATAATGAAGTATGGTGCTTGTCCAAGTTTATAGTATTTCGTCAATATTTCAAAAAGTTATTACCCGATTTGAACAAAGAGACTATGTATGGAGAGCTGGATGTAAGGCGCATATTTTGAACATAACAATTTTGTAATCTAAGTTAAAAATTTAGATCACATCGCCAGTTTTAATATAGAGGCTATCTCGTGAATGCTCTGCACCCAACAACTCTTGAGATATTCCCATATAACGTTTAGGAGTTATAAAGTGTATAAAAATCTTTGTCAACATTAATGTTGGTGACGCCAAATATAGTATTGTGTATTATACAGGTCAAAATGTGGAAATCTTGTGACCACAATACTGTCTACTGTTTTCAAGGTAGCCCAATATAACTGTAAGGACTTATGGGGTGAATCAAAATGTAGGTTCTTTTCGATATTGATGGAGCCTTCTACACCATTATGCAATATAGGGGTCAAAATATAAAAAAAATATTTGTGAACATTCTAGCATCTTTATATTGTTACAAATCTTCACCAAATTTAGTTGGATTATGCGGGAGGTTACAGTCAAAGTTGCTAATGATACTAGTGACGCCACCTATAATTTGATAGAAATTATGAATCAAAATGTGTTTTAAGATGTAAAATTTTATATCTTGAAAAGTAATTGGATTAGACTTGCCACTGTTACAAGATATAGAGACCATGGCAAAAAGTAGAATGTTATGTAATATGAGTGACCTTGACTTATTTTTGTGAAATAACCATGCCTGTAAAGTTGAAAAGGCGATTTTGTAATGGCTGGGTGTAGCTTGGACTTAAATGGCAAAGAGAATTGAGCCTTCAGATCAAAATTGCAATTTATTACATAATACATAAAACTGTACTCGTTGACCTACTTTTGGTTCACTGTGACCCAATAAAAATGGAGTATGGTGCTTGTCCAAGGTTATAGTATTTCGTCAATAATTCAAAAACTTATCACCCGATTTGAACAAACAGACTATGTATGGAAAGCTGGATGTAAGGCACATATTTTGAACATAACAATTTTTTAATCCAAGTTGAAAATAAGATCAAATCACAAGTTTTAATATAGAGGCCATTTCGGAATGCTCTGCACCCAACAATTCTTGAGATAAGGAGTTACAAAGTGTAAAAAAATCTTTGTCGACATTAATGTTGGTGGCGCCACCAATAGTATTATGTTATATAGAGGTCAAAATATGAAAATCGTGTGACCACAATACTGTCTACAGTTTTCAAGGTAGCCCAATATATCTGTAAGGACTTATGGGGTGAATAAAAATTTAGGTTCTTTTCGATATTGGTGGAACCACCTACAATATTATGCAATATAGGGGTCAAAATATGAAAGGATATAAAGTGAGGACTCACTCATTGTTGTCTTGGCACATGCAACAATATTCATCACAGGAGTTGCACAAATAAACCATGATTACATGTGTAGTGAAGTGCCATCTGATGGACAATTTTTACATTAAATGTACATACGTGTTATATGTTCAGAAGCCACTTCAGGACTCAAAAATTTGAATTAAACACGTGCAATATAGCCACGATGCCAGTAAAGCATTAGGCCCATGGACCTGTTGTTTTTGGTGTGCTTGTATAGCTTCTTTCTTCTTTCATAGGAAATCCAACCTGTTTCTTTCAGGGGATAATGAAGTGTTTAAAACGAGGGGATGTTACGCTCTTGCAGCAACGAGCTACATTATCGTTTAGAAGCCCTAAAACCAATCAGTATAGGGAACAAGAAGTTACAATTTTTTATTTGCATAGATCTTCCACTCCCCCATGTATCCAGCGCAAGCTGCGCCACTGATGGTCAAGTTAACAACTGGTGCAGCTCATTGCCCTTTGTTTAGATGTAGAGATCAGTAACAAGTTCGTGCATTGAGCTATAACCAGTTTATGGGCATTTTAAAATGCAAAAGGAGTCTACTTGGGTACAATCCTTCAAAGTTGGCGGGTCACAGTTTCCACGGGGGGGGGGGGTATAAGCTTTAAGCTGTAACATCCCAGCAAAATTGGTAAAAATGCATGATGACTGGGCTAGCTCTGCTTATCTGAAATGTTTTTACCCTATAATGGTTGCCAAGTTTACCTTAGCACAATGCCTTAGCTAAGCAAGTCTCGTAATTCACTACTTGGCTATGTTTGGGACCTTGTTTGGCAGTTTTTGTCTGTTCCAAGGCATTTTGTGGGGTTTAAGGTTTTGGACATGACCACGAGAGCAGACAACTTCAATAAAGTTTTGGTCCCAAACATTTCCACTTAAGGGTAGGGTTAAGTCATTAATGGTTTTTAATTCCCGCTGAGGGCGCAGTAGCTACAGGTACGCTAGGGGACAGTAGCGCGGCAGTTTAGTGCGGGAAAATATTGAGCTTGGATCAGCCAAGGAAACACGCGTAGGTATGAGCCAATGAGAGAGCAGTTGCATAAGCATCCTAGAGTCATTCACTCTTCAACCAGTGGACCAGCAGCAGCCTTTTCGAGTCAGGAGCGAGTTTTAGTAGTAAAGTACATTAGCAATTTTTATTCCAAGTTTATTGTGCAACATGAATGTAAAAAACAGAGGTGGGCTTTTTTTCCCCCTTTCTCCACCCCAGTTTAGTTTAAGTTTGTGAGGTTGATGATAGTGCGCCTGAGTGTTAGTTAACATTATTGTTGTATGGATGTATTTCTCTGCTCCAAGGCATTTTGTGGCGTTTAAGGTTCCGGGCATGGTAGCTCAAGAAGACAACTTCAATAAAGTTTTGGTCTTAAACATTTTCATGTCTTTGTCTTGTGTTGGCTGGGTTTTGTGGGCAGCTGGAATATTTCAGATTGGGGAATTAAAGGCATTTTTATATTATATTCTCTTTAAAAGGAAGATAAAACTTCAAATCTATTTACATTCTATAAGCAAGGTGTCCACCATCAGAGGAAACCATGCAAAGATTCCAACCAATAGGAGTGTTGTACCTTGCGTTTTATGCAACATCCATCGTAACTACCACTGAATAGGGAACAGTATTGTTGGTGCAACTCTGCAGAAAAATGCAACATAAACAAGCTGCAGCATACCACACAGTAAAGTGTCACAACTACTCTAGCCTGTAAGAGTAGCACTCAGGCATGTGAAGTAGCTATTGATCCATTCTGTTTTACTAGAATTACTGTGTAAGCACTTGCAGAGCCTAGTCTTTGATAAGACTTCTTTTTTCCGTGATTCTTGAAAATTTGCCCATGATGCCCAAAGATTCCTTTGAAGTTCCAAATACCCTGTACTTCCTGTGATTAGGACAAATTAGTGGATTTCCCTCTAGATAATTAGGAAACAGGTTGAAATAACATTCTTGCATTTTTCCGTATTTTAAGTCATTGTTATAGTACAATTGTTACACCAAACATGATAATTCATAAGAGTCTTCCTTTAACAAAAATAATTTTTTTTTTAAATAATGCCCTTCACTTACATAGTAGAGTAACGTTGATAACATTTATATATATCATACAGAGACTCTATTGCTACCTACAAGCATAGCATTATAGCCCTTACCAGTTAGGATGTTAGGATGAGGTGTTCATCGTTCTCATAAAATGAAACATGGGGTGTCCAGCGTGAAAGGTGCAAGGAAGGACCCAGTACAAGTCCCTTCATATCAGGCAAAACTGAATTCACAACATTGAGAGAAGAGAAGGGTTAAAGGGCCCCATCGTTAAATGCCTTAATTATTATTTAAAGCTGAACTAGATGCATTACAACACTTTGGTGAAAAAAAAACATGACTGCGAATTGCCTGGAATTTCCTGGCAACTGTCGGCGAGGGTCGAAGCTTCCCCGGCAAGTTGGCCACCGGGATCCATGACGTCACGGAAGGAGCTGACAGGAACTCCGATAGCCAACACAGAACGACTCGTGCATGATAAAAGCTCACAAAGCTAGTGGCTAAAAACTTGCTAAATTAAACAACACTTCAACATAGAGATCAAAGTAAGTATAATATCATTTTATAGTGAAACTTTCCGTTTATGGTTATTGAGCAGGTTGATACAAGATATCAGTAACATACACAATATAAAAGAAAGGCGACAGTAATAATTGGTATATTCTTTTATTGCAAAATGTAACAACGGATTTGAATGGACTTTACTATATTAAATAACAATAAATATAGATCGCACTTCACAAATACCTGGAATGCATCATGACACCAGTTTTTCAGATTTTCTACAGATCTGACCACATCCATACGTTTGCATCTATAATAATAAAGATCTATAATATATATATATTCTTTGTGTTCAAGTATGTCTTGTAATTATTTACACTACCCATCGAACGACAACGAAAAATACGAGAGAAAGCAGGTGCCATTTGACATCCGTTATTCGTCTGTTCAAGGATAAATATAATTAATTAGGCTAAATACACCCATGTATATACATTATTCATGGAGTTTGCACGGTATTTCGCATATGTTGTGTGACCACGGAAAGGGCCGGGTCTCGAACCAGCAACCTTCGGCACCAGTAACCTGGCCGAAAATGGAAAACGAACACACCAACTGTTTCAAATTCCCCTTCCCAAAGAATGAGTCAATGGAGGCAGGTATACGTGAAAGCAAGTATGCAGGCATTTGAAATTTACAGGCATAAAGAGGATGCTTTGTAAATGTAACGTTGCATGTGCTTCACCTTTCCCACATTTGACGTCTGGGTTAAATGCGTCGTCTGCGTTGGCGTTTTAACTTCATTTATGGCTAATTAAAAGCATTTGAGGGAGAAACGTAGATGAGCGATAACAGGGTTGCCTGCCCACGGGTCAAGACCTTTCCATGGGGCGGGTTGGGTACACTGCGCCCAACCCGCCCCAAAAGAAGCTGTCGACCAAGTCTTGTTCACTAGGCCGAAAGGGATGTTAGCTTATATAATGCTGTGAATGAGAGAGAAAAATATTTTGTTTGCATTGGAAACAAGTAAAACCTAAAATATTTGTCCGGACTAGAGTAAGATGTATGAATGGTCACTTATAAATTAGTACTTGACATTTACGGTATGCTTCCAAATTGCAGCACAAGGCAAATAAAAACCTTGGGTGGTTTGAAGTTGTTCTATCATCCATCCAATTCATTATAACCATATATCAATGAATAATCAACCTGAGGTCAAGAAGATTTGTCCAAACTGAGAAAAGTCTGTTATTAGTTCAAATTTGAAAAACTAAGACATTTCATTGTTAGCTAAATAATGTGGTTTTTGAACGACAGGTGGAAATAAAGATTCAATATCTATGATTCGTATGCAAGGGCCATTTAATTGTCCACTGTTTAGTCAAATGTATTTTTGAAACAGACTCTAAAATGTCAAACTTTTCGTGGCCCATTGAACAAGTATATTTAAAATAAACGTTAATTTTTAAACGACCTAAATGAACAAATGTAAGAGGTGAGATTGACTGGTTTCAAAACAAAACCACTCTTAATCTTAAAAGTTGAACTTAGAATTGTCGTTTAATTATTTATGGTAGCTTTTTGACTAATTATCGTCTTGAAATAAATTTGAAGAGTAGACTTTGATATTTGAATTTTTGCATTAGGAAAGACATGTTGAATCTGAAGCCAGCAGTGCGCACATCTAGTTATACCAGGAGCAATGGCCATGCGAATAACAATTTACCTTCATTTTTTCCCATACTTGCTGTTGATTAAAACAAATTTGTAATTATCCAAAATTTGAAATTAATTAATGATAACCACTTGCTTGTAAGTGCGAAACATCAATCGAAATGCGCAGAAAAATATAGTTTATATTTTTTAAAATTAAAATTAGGTGTAAAATTTATATGCCGCAGCATTATTCCACGTATAAAGGTGCTGTTACCGTGAATCAAGTAATTGTTAATCAACTGAACTTTGGTTGACGTAGTATATTTATAAAATAATGCAAGTATACATTTCACAATAAAAAACATAAGGCTAGCAATGCATAGCCCTTTATGACAATACTAGCATGTTTCATGAAATACACATTTTGTTATTGTGGCTCATTGCACCACCCATTTAGGCACCAACTTGTTACGACACTTACTCTACTCATGGTATATTCCCATACAGATGAGTTACGTTTTGAGATAAAATTACAGAAATAAAGACTTCATATACAAAACGTCAATAACCACAACTGATTTACTGAGCTCGGAAATTACTTAAGACAATGGATACAAATTTAGTGAACTCGGAAATTACTTGAACATATTAGTACCTCCATATTTATGTAGGTTAGACGGCGACAGGTTAATTTATGGAGAGAACACAGTTCGGACTGCGGAATCGGGCAATGACTAAACGGAAGTGGTTCTGGACAAACGACGCAAATACAATTCAGACGATGGATACAAAGCATCAAATAATCAGTGATCGTTACTTCTCAAGATCGATATCCAAATTCACTCCAATTTTGAATCCGTACAAATATGACAAATAAACATGAACATGACCAATTACATATATAAGTTCTGAACATTTATCAAGCCGTGCGTCTGTCATCTAACTCCAAACAGACAACATCCACAAAATAATAATGACTGTCATGAAAAATAGAAGCGGACAACAGCTTTCACTGATGTCAAATAGACCGCACCAAATTTCGTGTAAATAAGATTCAACAATGATCAAAATTGCTAGCCATCAACCAAGCCATATCGAAATCCAGTTAGGTCAAGATAGATATACACGAGACATAAATATAGTATGGATGAAAACATCTCTCTCCTGCCTTGAGACAGGTACTAACTAAAAGTTAGTAGTAGCTTGAATGCATGTGATGCATGCAACTCTCAATTTTAAGAGCTATTTTGCTCCATACATATAACATTATAAATTGCTGAGTACAATTAATACTCGCTCTCAACCTCATTTACACATTTTTTTTTCAAATCCGCCTTATGTTTGCTGAATAAGGACTCATTTTTATATACAAATTACAAAACTAATTTTGTTTTCAACTTTATTTTTTGAATGTCCCTGTTTTTACCAGTTTATCAAATCAAAGTGTATGGCGTAATTCAAAGTTGTCAAAATCAGTGCATAGCAAATGCAATCAACCGTAGCACATAAACGCCATAAGTAGGCCCAATTGGAACATACTAACCATGTGAGGGTAGTTAACAATATGAAACTGGAACTGATCTCGTTTGTCATACAATTCATCATCATTTAGCATCATTATACCCAAGAACCATTTTCACGATTAGCGTCGACTTTTAAAAATGGCTGTAAGTGAACAAAGAACCTTTTAGAACAAGATACTCCTCATTTTATTGTGGCTTACGTCTTCATATCCCTTAAAAAAGTCCCGATATAACACTAAAGTCCCCTACCAAACGGGAGTCTATGGCAACTATATTTCGTTATTGTAATTATTAATATATTATATATAATTTTTCGAATATGTTTCAAAATCACACTGCCAGTTACATTTTACTTCAAAATCTAGTCATCCAAAACCAATTACCATGAACGACAGGCTGTCATATATACCTGTTGGAAGATATGTATGTAAAGTCATAATTTTAGTTCCGATGAATACTATATTTCCCTCGTGTGTAACATATTATAGTTAAAAAGCCTCAAACAGAAGGCGTGAATTTTCAAAATGATAAGATAAAGAAGTGCAGAGTAAATCTTCATTCAATGCGTCGAAAATGAATGAGTTCTATGTTAATGGAAAGATGGCCCGTGAAAAGAGCTAATTACCTCTTGTTTACTTCATAATATAATACATTACAACCTCCCATGGGTAGCACAAGAACTCCGATTCTTCAACACGAAAATGGCATGGTCATATCAAGACCCACAGAATGTTTCTTGTGTTTGGATGTAAATATATAAAGCACTTTAGGGTGTGTCAGCCGCACTTGGTTGAGCTCATATTACTGGTGAATATGAATCGCCATTTCCAAGATTTAAACCAGGCTGTGCCCAATAACAATGAACTTTTGTGAATGTCTGTTCAAAGTAATCTGAGACCCAGATGGTACCACTAATTAGTCCCTCAGTCATCTTAGAAATGTAAATATACTGGACTCAGTAAATTTACTCTGCCTTGGGGGAACAGAACCAATAATGGGACTTCCCTAAGAGCTGTTGGGAAATTTCCACCATGTAAACGTATGGTAAAATGGTACCTACCTAATAAAAAATCGTGGAATTTTCGAACATAAGTTGATACCATTTCTGTACAAAATGTATTTTTTATACTCAAAAACACCAGTGTACCTACTAGTTTACGTTTATATAAAGGTACTATGGATTTGTAAAACTTGAATTATACCAGATACCAGCTTCTATGTGTTAGTTTTGAATGATTGCGGTGGTATGGTTGTCTTTGTTTGACACATACAATATAATCTGCCTATGAGCCCACCTTGGGAGCACCTGTGCTAAAGGACCAGTCTCAACATCCCCATTAGCATATTTTAGTTTAACTCTAACTGCCGTAAGGGACAACCTTTCAGAAAAATAACTACTTTCCACAGGTCCTGTGGGTGGTCTCTAAAGACAGGCTCCACTGTACACTGATCCTGGTGTTTGTGGGGCCACACACTACACACACATGTAGTGTGATTACCAATACATCAAGCTAGTCAAGCTGATGGATAATATTTGAGGGTACCCAGGTATTTAAGGAGTACGACTGGCGGGTACCCGGACATCAAATCTTTACCTGATAGAGCTCCAGATGATCTACCCCTGACCAGAGACAATTTTTAACAGCACTCATTGCACCACATAACAATCTTTCGCGAGCTGCTCCTCTTGTTTTATTCAAATTTTTCCCCTTTTTTGTAAAATTTGATTTTGGCTTTAGGAGACGTACATAAGCCTAATTACAGAATATTGTTTTGAAATCACGTCTTCACTAAAAGATAAAACACATAAAAACGCATGCCATTTGGTGAAAAGGGTAAATTTAATTTGAAATCGGCATATTGAAAGTAGTTATATGATATCATGCTGTTATTTCTCAGACTTTTTAAGCTCCATTATTGAACGCACAATGAAATCTCAGAACAAATACAAAAAAAAAACAAACCCAAAATGGATGAATATGCCAACGGGTTCGCTATAACATGTGATATGTACATTATGAGTTCAAATACAATATTATTTGAATGCGTATTTACTACTGCTGGAATGAACCACAGGTAAGCTAGCAAAATGACAAAATGCAACTGAACATGAACACTTGAACTGTTAAATACAAAAAACAAACATCATTCGACTCATTCAAAGGTGCTCGGACTACATTGATCTGGTTCAACATTGCACAATCTATCAAATATGATTTAATCTCAGTAAATTCAATCATGCAGGACGTGGAACATTTAATTGGTCATTGTGTGGAAATCAGGACGGTTTCTTTTGTGCAGTGTCACTGTACAGATAACAATAGAGAGTATTTAAAATACAATCAACCATTCTGGATAAAAATAAATATGTTATATGTATTGTTACGATGCTAAGTCAATATTTTATTTACATGTACAAGGATGAATGTTAATCTGTCTAATATGAAGCTGCCAGGCGCCTGAATGAAGCCAAAGTGCAACGTAAAACATTGTTCCATTCAGGCACAACTCCGCTGCTCTGTCCAATATGGCTGCTGGCCTGTACTTAGTGCCACATGCTTATTTTAACAAGGGGATATATATATATATATATATATATATATATATATATATATATATATATATATATATATATATATATATACACATATATATATATATATATATATATATACATATATATATATGTATATATATTATAGAACGCCATTGGTTTTATTCAGAATTTGAACATATGCAATACATTAAATCAGTAAAATTATATGAATATAGTATATGTATATATAAATATATATATATATATATACATATATATATGTATATAATTTATTCAAACTTATAAAGTCGTATTATATAATCAATTTGATCAAAATTTAAAATGCAAAATGATATTTTATCATATATGCAACTGAACTTTCGAAATGATAAAATGGATATCATCGCGAGTTTAAATACGCCTGCATAATAACTTCCCCTTGTGGGTAGGATTAAAACTTGTGTCAGAAATAAACTGTCCAGGTGGTCCACATCCAGCAATTTTTTCCAAAACCGTGGGACAAAGAGATATTCTATTCTTTGTGGCAAAAGTATAGTTACGGAGTATATACCTGTTTTTATTCTGAGGGTAATCCACTGTGTAATAAATATATATGATATACCATAATACTGAATAAAAGCAGATGGGCCTTCCATATGGAACGCTGTTTCTTGCCTTAATCAGTAATGTGGCACACCATGAAATATTTAATGTGATTAAATGGTACCCTAAGTGATATTATATGGTATGATAACATGATTGATTATGTGATCATGTCATCAAATCAATTCCAGTCTGATTTAATGATTGATTAAAAATTTACCGATATGATTACTTGAGACAAGATGTGATTTTATCTTCTCCTTAAAGTGCTAGCATTCTGATGAAATCATATGATGTGTTTGTAATCAATTATTTACTTACTGTTCAATAGGAATATAATCTCGTCCTATCAACTCCGGTCTTATTTAGTGATATGTTAAGATATTTAATGATATGATCAGCTCTGACCGGAAGTGATTTGATATTTGTTAAAATTCTTAAGGTAATAGGGAGCATGATGTTTTCTTAGTTCGAGAGGTATTTAAACATCATCATCCGACCGACATTACTGAAACAAGTTCCTGTTGTCACCATCAAGTGAAAAACCATCTTTTCGAATTTTGTTTTACACCTGGTGACAGTACTGTTAAACAACTTGTCTATTCAGAGAACTGGTCTCGTGAAGCTAAAGATCTACAAAAGGTGAACACTTTGCGATATTACAATGGCGTATTGTACGGTTTACCGCCCGTTGCCACTATACCTCTGTATATAAATGAAAAAAGGCTGGTACCAGTAGCCCTACTGTCTTGTGGTTCAAATTGCATTTAAGATATGAGAAATTCGATTTAATGATGCGTCAATATTCTGAATGAATCCAGAAATGGCATTCCATTAAAAAAAAAAAAAAAGCTAAAAAGCATGCGATTGTTTTATATATATATATATATATATATATATATATATATATATATATATGTGTGTGTGTGTGTGTGTGTGTGTGTGTGTGTGTGTGTGTGTGTGTGTGTGTATACATGTATATATATAACAATCGCATGCTTTTTAGCTTGGTTGTGATGCATTTCCCAAATCTTTGTCATTTCAAAGACATTAAGAAAACAATAGATCTGTGTTTGACATATTTGTGAACGATTAAATCCTGTAGCACCAGAAACAAAGCTTTGAGTTCATAACCCCATTAAGTTATGAATCTGCCAAACAGTGTATGCTTCCGACAAAAGAGATGCTCACAAAAAACAGTAGCTAACAAAAACACCAGTGTGGCAAATATATCCGGTGGAGACTTGGGCGTGACTTGAACTCTGTTTGTTGTGCCCTCTCTTGTCTGACGCCATGTCATACTCAAGCAATGACCCCTTGATTCCTTACCGCGGACATAAGGCAACATGCCATTATGATACCAAAAATCTGCAAACCAGCACCGACATAGTGGGTTCTATGAGTCACATTAATGAAACTTTGCCTCGAAAATTCTTATAGTTCTAGCTCTAGGTGAAAATATTTGCTTCTGTATTGTGTTTCTGGCTGTCACAACGGGCAGCATGAGCATAGTAAAATACTTTGGTGTCTCCTATACGGCCAACTATACATATTCGTATTGGTTATTTACAGATTTACGTAGGCAGATGGCAATGATGAGTGGCAAGACCTAGAAAGAGAAGGCGTAAGAATATTGCAACACAACATACATGCAGGAAGAAATTAGTATCTACCACTTGCAAATAATAACCCTTTTAACATCGCTTTTAAATTTTGAGTACATTGCAGTATTTTGTATTGTCCCCCAAGTCAACAATGATAATGTGAAATCCGGTATGAATTGCTGTCAGCATGTGAGGTTCAGTAGTTTTTGGTATAATCTTCAAAAAACATCCCCCCCCAACGTAACAGGTCCAAATTATTTTACGTCTGTTCCTGGTCATAAACAGGCAGTCTATGTTAACCATACAGGCTTATACTCCAAACCGTACACAACGTGCAGTTGCTTTGTCTTTGTTCCTCTCATTTGTATTGATCAGTTTTACACGATTTACCCTGGTTTTTGCTTTAATTCAGGAACCAAATGACCCTTGTCACGCGGAGGGTTAATCACAGAATCGTGAGATTGCTTGGCAGAATCCGAAAAGATCGGCCAGCAAACTGCTCCATGTTTAACTCCGTGTGTAAACATTGGAACATTTGTTGAAAGGGTTATCATGGATTGCTAATCACAGCATCTTTATTGTGTAAGTATCTTCTGGCATGGTGATGAAAGTGCATGCGTGCAATCATTCAACAGTAAATTTACTAAGAAAAGTTATGACATTTTGATTTGAGCGTATGATGTGAAAAATCGCTTTATGCACCTATAATTCAAAGCACGTATATTATTTATCGAAATACTCATATTCAATATAACATGTAGCAAAGAAGTTCAAAGAAAGTTTGTCTGGTATGCTTTACCGAAGAAAGATTGTTTCATTCCATTTTTTTTTTCGTTGCTGAAAATACAACCAACACTAGGTACCTGAACGTTAGAGGCCAGTGCCGCTAGTTTACTTAATGTGCCATTGGGTGGGATTTATTTATTTTTCGCTTTTTTGTGTTCTTTAATTTAGCCTCAATGTATATGTGTATACATTTGTGTTTAAAACAGGTTTAGCCATATATATGTATTAGATACGGTATTCAAAACAAAATATACCTACTTTACAGTTCGATAGAATGATGTTTCTATTGCTTATTTATGACGAAAATATGCATTCTTATTATACTGGTACAACACAAACATGACTTTGTACTATAAATCATAAAGAAAAAAAATAGACGCCAGTTCTGTCCTTAAAGTTAATTCCTCGGTACACACTTTACCATTTGTCCAAAGTCACAACTCAATGCTCTGGGTAAGTCACTAGCGCCAGGCACAGGCTTGTAAATTTTGAAACATACGCGATGATATGACTGTCATGTATACCATAATTGCTTGAAGTAAAAAAAGTACCAAAAATATTGTTACATCAGCCCCTAATAAACACAAGACACACCTTATAACTTAGGCCCATCTGGAAACAAGTCATTTAGTGAGGTGGCACGTGCTGACGCATTTCATTTTTATGACCAAACATTGTTAATTTTGTGAGATAACAATGTCTTTGATTGCGAAATTGATAGCATGCACTATTAAGCTAATCATTATGAAGCATTAATTAAAGTAACAAAATCATCTGATGACCACAAAGATAGACTAGCATGCAAAAAGTGCATAAGAAGAGAAAGACATCAACTAGCAAGGAGAGGAAAAAGTGGATACCAACAGAATGTACACGTGAGTAATTATTAAACCTATCAGAGTGACTGAAATATTATGAGTAACACCACAAGTACAGTTACAGGTACTGAGTGAAGACGAAGCAGTGGTCTTTATATAGGCATTATACTCCTTCTTTGAAATTGTCAATGATCAGCTCATTTTACTGTGGTGATTTTCGTCATTTTACCAGGGCCTGGGCTCCTTGTAGTCATGGCTTGGAATGTTTGTATGGAGGTATGGATGAATTTGACTTATTTACGTATCAGTGAAGGTATCTTTTCAAAGCAGAAAGTGTTATATTTCAGAAACAATGGTTTACGAAACGCCGCCTTGAAAATGATCGGATTTGCTTACCTGCACAGTAGCCAAGCCTATTGATACACCAATAAGAATTGATGTTTTGTCTATGACCCAGTTGTGAAGTGCTTCGTTACAGCCCTACAAGAATGAAAAGAATTAAAAAATCAGAATAATTCACTGTGCATAGTGACATCTCCTTTATGCGATAGCTGCTGCCCAATAAAAGTAAAGGGGTAACCAGATTTCAGACTCCAGGTGGCTCTACTCGCGACAAGTTTCGTCACAATAGCGCTATTGATAATCTAAATGAGGCTGGCCTGTTTAAGTTTCAATTTGCATTTGCTTACATTGTCCAAATAACTGTTTCTGTTTTGATGCCAATCTATACACAAATCAATCAGTATATATCGTTTGTACGTCCATTTAGGCTTAGTGATTCACGTTTCAATAAAAGTACGAAAGGTATGACGATATTCGGCATATTATTTGTCCCATACTTTGTACGTCGTGCACTCATCTTTAGGTGTTTTATATATTATAATTATGGAGATAAATGTGTGTGTAGATTATCGAAAGCCTTCTTGCAGGGATTTTGGTCACTATGCAATGCTCTGCTCCTTGAATGGGAGAGAGAGAGAGAGAGAGAGAGAGAGAGAGAGAGAGAGAGAGAGAGAGAGAGAGAGAGAGAGAGAGTATGTGACAAACAAGCCGACACGTCACAATTTATTGATGATCAGTGACAATGTTTTAAACATAAAAGTTTCATTAAAAGGCCACCATATTTATGTATCACACGTTATCAACTTCCCCTAGCAAAATTTAGGTGCTTACAACCCAAAACATTGAGCTCATAATGTCTGTTTTAAGGCTTACAATGACCGGTCATGGACTTGAAAACTGGATAGACCCCATGCACATTCACAACAACGTACCTCAGAGTAGATATAGTTGTGTTCGGGGTCATATAAAGTGGCATTGGCTGCAGCTATGTAGCAGGCCGTAGTATTAACAGGCACGGGGTTATCTGCGTCGTTGTTTTGCAGTTTGCAGCATGTCTTGGGTACTGTCTCGTTCACCTTATTTCAAAAATATAAAATAATATGTATTTCGGTCAATCATTGATAAAATATGCCTTTTTCAATATATATATATATATATATATATATATATATATATATATATATATGTATGTATGTATGTATGTGTGTGTGTGTGCGTGCGTGCGTGCGTGCGTGCGTGCGTGCGTGCGTGCGTGTGTGTGTGTGTGTGTGTGTGTGTGTGTGTAAGTGTGTAATATTTCATGACAAAAATGAACCCGTATGCCGGACTATTGCACAATTAGGATTTGCAGCATGGATTGCTTAAATTAATTCAACCCGAAAGAAGTAAATGGCAAACATTGATCCGTACGTATTTATACTTCTACACCAGTATGAATAAAAGAAAACACGCGTGAGCAAGTATTACATTTTCAGTTAAGTTCAAAGGTCCCTGATCAGTTTGCCAAATTAATATAATCGCTAAGATGTTTCTCACCTGACGCGTGTTGTTCCACCACCACGTGTTCTCCCACTCGGAGGGTCCGTCAACTGCTCCACAACACTTGAACTGATTGTATAAGAAAACAAACAATCAATCACTCTATATTTAACTGTTACGAGGAAATAATGTTCCCCTTGTATGCAGTAATTACCTTTTGTTAATCCTGCTTTTACTTGCCAAACACAACTTTCACGGCGGCATGTGTCTATACATTTCTTCGTATTTTGTACGCTCTGAAGGTCAAAGGAAGTGCCCAACACATTCAGAGGCACAACACAAAATGAACGTTCATGTTGTTTGATAGTTAAAGATTGCTTTTCACCTGAACTAAAAAACATTAGATTTCAAAATATTTTATAGTAAAGTTCAGAAGGCGACATTTATCAACAAGAAGACTGGAACACCCCTGAACTCAGATAATATTGCAGCAGCAATACCAAATGGGCCCTGCAACATCAAAATCCAGGTCTCCCACATATAGTCTGAACTTGCTTCTCATTGAAGACGATCATCATGGAGATTATCAAATGCCCAGCTGAAAGAGTTACAAAGTTATGAATTGAAAATAAACTTGACCTGTAACCTTAAGGATTATGTCAAGGTTATTCATGTAGAGTTTCTAACTAGGGATATTATCAAATGCCTAGTTGAAAAGAGTTACAAAGCTATGAATCGAAAATAAACTTGATCTGTAAACTTAAGGATTAGGTCAAGGTTATCCATGCAGAGTCACCAACTAGCCCGCATGAAGGACCACTATAATATCGAAATCCCAGCTCAAAAAGCACTTGAGGTGTCATGTAAATAGCAAAATTCACTTAAGTGGGCGCATGACCATCTAAACTATCTCAAAGCCAGTGGAAGTCATCAATGCACATCAAATTAGCCTTCCATGAGGACCATCATCACATGCAATATCAAAGTCCATCTTCAATTAGTTCCCGGGATGTTCCCTCAAAATAAATAAAACAAGAAGAAAAAAAAAAACCCCGAAAAAACAAACAAAGCACCCGCCCCGAACAAAATCAATAAAATTCTCCCGGAAAAAAATCCACCCCAAATTCGCTAAAGGGGGCGAGCATTAATTGGACCTACATTACTCAACTTCTCCCTTAGGGATGTCTATCACAGTCACAGCTCATATAGATCGAGAGTTATCAGTTAAAAATGATTTTCTTAAATGACATCCTACCAGCCTAGAGGAATATGTCAAGATCACCTAAATGAATTACAACCAGTCTATTGGAGGTCCAGCGTCATGCTCGATTTCAAAGACCTTGCATGATAGATCCTGACGTATCGTCCAAAAACTTGATTCACTAAAATTATTCTGACGACCTTTAAAATTAAAATCGAGGTCACCCGTATAAACAATTAGGAAATCCATGCCCTTATATACATTCCTATATTTTTGAAGTAGTCACAGAAGATGTCGTTTTATGATTTCCTTCAAATGGTGATCAAAAATAAAAAAGCTACAAAAAAGGCTAATGTATGGCTCATTGACAAACGTTAGAGACCCACTAAAAGTCCCATGGTTCAAAGTTTGACGGTGATTATGTTTACGTGTTTGGAGACAATTGCCTACTAGTTTGATATCCCTGAGTCGTATGTACACTTTTTATAATACATATTTGGTGTGGGATCGCAGGCTCACTCGTGGTGAGCGGTTTTCAAAGCATAATTTTCACAACATGCTGCCCATCTTCGTTCACTCGACAGAAACCAGCGAGTAATGTCATCTTCACACTTTTATTTTCAGCTTTTTATCCTACAGATTTCTGGACATTGGTATTTAAGTGGTGAACGCGGACGTTCATGTGGACCTTTACACAGATCCGGATCTCCAGATTTGAATCTAAGGCTGTATAGCTCATAAAGTTAATCTGTTCTTTCTTGTCACTTGAAATACGGAAATGTTAACGTAACAACACAACAGATTTAAATGAAACTTGCCATAAAATATGATGAGATAGGAACATATCTGAACAAAATATTAGTTTTGTAGATTGAAGACTTTAATAAAAAATCTTTGAAAACACAGCTACTTGTAGACTCGAAAAACACTGTCCTGGGTGGAAGTTTGCAAATTGTGAAAAAATACCATAACGTCAAGTTAAATGAACTTTGCAAAGTTTTGAATAAAATGGCATGTCATCTCCTATCCAAAAAGCAAGGAATAAGAGATTTAGAATACTAATAGATCAATAAGTTTTGCTGGCTCAACAAACAAAAACTAGCACAGTCCTATACTTTATATGTTAAGCCAAGACAAAGAGCAACAAGTAACTTAATACTTGGGGACGCTATCTCCGGGGCCATGTTACTAGAGAAAAAGAAAAAATCATCACTTGTGCTCTGTGACTAATGTACACATCCGAAATTATTCTAATGATTCAAGTTAACTTATAGACATATTTGTATAAAATTATGAAACTTAAAAAATAAAACCTGCTGATTGGCAAGTCGGTTGAGAGTGTGTATTATTGCAAATTTTATCATGCTTGAATCTAACTTTTGTAGTTTAGAAACTTCCAAAGGTTTCAGTCTGGAATAAATAACAGATAAATAGATAAATACATGTATCAATAAACCACGTGGAATGTTGAAATGACGCTACATCTGTGTCAGTAAACAGTTTAATACGCCAGGCTTACGTCAAGATAAAAAAACATATTTTTGGAGAAAATTACCTACGACCAAATTATAAATATTTATGTGGAAATGACAAACCTCGAGCTGTTCACACAGGTTGTAATTAAACAGTCAAAACAAAAAGACACACAAAATCGCCTTTGGGAACCAAAAATACTACGTGTGGCAATATGCGTTTTAAAGTTGAGATAGAATGATATACGATTGCGGATTGTTTAGAGTTTACGTAGGAATATTCAAATAGTTAAACCAGGTTTGAGATGATTTATTAATACTTAAATATGTAATGGGCTGGTTAAATGAATCTTGGTGTGTGACCTGGTATGCCCAGCAAATACGAATTAATTCCACCATGCGTTGTGGTCTTATGGTGTCATCAGGAACACATGACAGGATGAACAACTGCCAGTGGGTGAGCTACTAACGCACAAAATATGAAGACTCATTTGTATTCTCATTTTTTGCTGTCGATTCCTGTCATGTGGTAATCATTTTTTTTTTACCCAAAGCTGTCATTCATCTTTCCAATAAATGTATTTGAGCGATCAACAACATCGGGAAGAGCATAAACAGCATTGTATATGTAAAGGGAAAAGGGCATATAGTTTTATATATTCGGCAAACCATAAGTTAATAACTAAAACAATCTGTACTCCCTTCAAACTGGGAATAGATTATTAGTCGACACCAAATAGCGTTATCGGATTCGGGTAAATTTTGACAATTTGACTCACATAAACTTGCGTGAAGTCCCAAGACTTTGTGATACCACTGTTATCCTTAGTACTGTATTTCGTCCTCACAGTCTCTACCATGGAATCTTTCAACTCGCTGCCAATCTGAATTCAGGTAGGTATTGAAAACACAAATATATGACTGACAGATAGTTGCCACTCTCACCACAAAACCCTAACAATAGGACTAGAAATCGCTTCGGGAAATTTTTTCATATGATAGCAACTGTTAAGTATGTTTATCGGTTAACAACACTTTCGCATTCCAATACTATTCAAGTTTGAAAAAAAAGTAGACCAAACAAATCAATACATATTTCAGTTAGATGAATGTATTCTCGTTTTAACTGGCGCGTGCTAGTGTTAATAGCATTTACGTCAAGTTACCGCAGGTATCCTACTCTATTAATTATCACCTGACATTAATAATTGGCACTTATGATGTCATGACTCTTTGTCGACCAGGATGAAAATGTACCACAGAATCTGTGTGAACTGGCACTGAGTTCTTTTTTCTTTTAAGTCATGTGTTACTGTCTTGCAACCTACCCAGTAGACTTATTGCTCCCCAGCTGCACTAAGTGCATGTATGCAAATTTATCATGATCTTAAAATGTTAACCTGGGTCAATTATTCCCTCCGGATATTTACGTTTTGGTGGTTCTTGAATGAAGGACTTTTGAGCACGGATTTTTAATGTGGAATGATAATCATATTTCAGTGCAGTACGACTGTTGTTATGACTATAGCGTAAATAGATAATTACTTTCAAGCAATGACAGCATTATTATATCTTTATTGTAATTTGCATTTTACGTACCTTATCCTTGAAAATTGCAGCTAAAATACCTGCTACTACTTGCAGTATAATGAGGAAAACTAAAATCCCAGCATACTGTAACAGAAAGAGGACAATTTGTGTTCAAAACACTCACAATAACCAAACTAGTATGGATAAGTAACACCCACCAAGCTTGATAATGACACTCTGTGTGGAATATACTTAATATGTATTGTACAATGTCATCTTATAGTCTAGAGATAGACAATCAATAGTTTACCTACGGTGACAGTGTGTTAACGCTATATTAACCTGATTAACTGGCCTTATCGAGGTAATACAATTTTCGCTTGATATCATAAACCCTGGTATCAGTCTAGACAAATTTTCTGTTCACTTGCAAGTTTAATAGTGCCGAACGATGGAGAATATATCAAACATATTGTCCAATAAAGGTGAGGGATATAATAATCAAAGTCCATATAAAAGCTACAGGAGAGGTGAAATTGTCAATGCATGAAGACCTCACATCCAGCAGTACTGCTAGCGAACAAGTGTTACACCATACATGGAAATCTGCTTTGATCGTTCTGCGGCATGTTGACATACTTTTACTGGTCTAAAAATACTAATAGAATATTACCCGAACTACCACTCATTTGCATTTCAAAGGCTTCCTTCGATTTTTCTCTATGCCTGAGTAAACTAAATATAAATATTTATGCCGGCGAGCGCTGTGATAATATTATTCCACACAATAATTGTTATCCGGATTTTTGAAAAACCGATTCTATCTCATCGGATGCCTTCTGTGACATGTAATTGGCGGGAAAGTCTGATACGTCTAGTCAATATATACTGTTACCACGTGACAACTGAAAACGTGCTATCAGTATGGCGTGGCTAGCAGCGTAAGATTTTCATGTGCGTTTGGGTAATTTTCGCACATTTTGGTGCATGAATACCCCTATATTTCTCATTGCAATCCCAACTTTGCTTAGTAAGGGAGCATCCGTTTAGTGTTTAAAATCCAGTGAGTGGCACACTTCATGAACTTGATTGCAATGTGCGTTCAGATAAGTTCCATTGCACAATTTCAATCAAAGTATAATGTAAATTAATTTTGGTAATGCAGTCGATTGTATCATTGTAACAATAGTTTCTTATCAGTCAGATAATTGTGTAACCCGTGTCATACGGTCTTGTTGAAAGTAACAAGATGTAATTTAATAAAAGTATAACACTTTTTATGCGTCCTTCATCTGCTTGTATCTTAGTAACTTGAAGCAAAAACACTAAAAGACAGTTATTTCACTTACATGCCAGACCACATTTATGAAGAGATAAGCTTGTTAGAATCACAAATACAGTCGTTTTTCAACAAAGTGGGGGTTTCCTCATTGAGGCATTTCACAAAAAAAAAAAAGAAAAAAAATGATGAAGCAGATATTCAAGTGATTACGTACCGTTCCAAGCATGCAGGTGTTCTCCCTGATAGCACCACAACAGCCCAGGAATCCCGTGAGGAAGACAAAGGCACCAACAGCAATCATTACATAGGCAGATGTTTGTACTAAACTGTCGTCTGCTCCCAGTTTAACCACATTCATGATCTCCAAGGCATTTTTGTCGACACGCACCCATATTCCCACACCGAGAAGCGCAACTCCACACAACTGCAAAACATTGGATACCAAATTCAGCTACGGTCATTGCAAATTGCACATGATTTTGTTGAACCATATTTTTTTTTCAAACAGTAACCCTACTTAACTTTAATCTATACACCGGCAAGGAAGCTAATGTTGTTTGGTTGTTTTCACCACATCTTCCATAGTGGGTTATTTTCCAAACCTGATAAAAATTTAGGTTATGATGCTCATGTGATTCGATTTGCAATACAATTGCAATTGCATACAGGGTAAAGAGAGCTTATGTAAGTTGCGGAGTGTGATGGTTTGGAGCATATATTTAAAGTCCGTCAGATAGTGTCGGCTGAATGGCTTCATTCTTTTATTTGAAGGAAATGTTCTGATGTTACTCTTTACTATATTTAGCTTTGAATCTATTTTCCAAACAAATACTACTTTTTTGTGCGTGGGATGTGACTCTTACATGAAATCACGGGAAAACATGCCTGTGCTATATATCTCTTTGTTGACAACCACGCGGGATATGTTTTCCCGTTAAGTGAATGTTTGCTCTATGTTCAGGTTTTCACAGAGATTCAGATGTAATATTGTAGAAATGGTCAACACAGTGATTTTGGGGGAATACAGTGGAACCTGCTTAAGGGACCACCCACAGCAGGACCTATGAAAATGGTCCTTTCTGACAGGTGGTCCCTTAAAACAGGTAAAATTAAACTGAAATATATGCTAATGGGGATGTTGAGACTGGTCCTTTAGCACAAGTGGTCCCTTAGCAGAGGTGGGCTCATAAGCAGGTACAACTGTACTGTGAAGTAAGGTTGTTTAGGTGTATCCTCTACCTCATCGAATTGTACTTGTTCCGTTGTAATCGTGCACAGTGGAGTGATTATTATTCGTTCAAAAGCCCATCGGCTTGGGGAAGTGTCCATTCTCACCCGAAAAACGCCTATTTGGTGTCCTGAAGCCAATGTGCGTGAAGGGTTGTATAGCAAAGACCTAATCTAGTGTGTTTCCACACGCAAAAATGCCAAGCTCACCACATCGCAATGATCATGGTTAGTACGCACATTTGGCTTAAGTACTGTTTACATGTAACTCAACTGGGACACTGATGTACATGTACATTGACACATGATCCATCGAGTAACCTGAGAACAGGCGGAACCGCTTAGATGTGTTTAGGGGTGTGTAAGTGTTCAGATGTAAGACAAAATATCTACATTACTGGTCTGCGGGACTCATGATTACGGATGGTTGATCAATTTCACAAGAGTACAGAAGTACGCAAGACGCAGGGGATCGAGACATGATGTTGAACACTTCTGTCAGAAATGTAACGAAATGACGAATAAGTAGTAGTAAACAATGTATGGATTTGCCGACGGGAACTGAATAAAACTGGAAACATTAATGTTGAGACCCCTATAAACGTTACTGATATATTTTCTCTTGAAATAAAAATAAAATGTAAGCCAGGCCTTCCTTGATTTTGCTATTGTAACAGTCAACTGAATAGGGAGATCACTTTGTGTTGAAACTGAACGACCCTTTTATGTGTTGGTGGAATTAGTGCCTGCGAGGGGATGCTAGGAATGGGGGTGGGGGGGGGGGGGGGTCGGTACGCTGGTACAGGTAATTATTTTTCTAGAGTACCCAGTACGGAAAATAAGAATCTTTCAAAATTTCGGATAGTACGAAGTACGTAAAACAGGAGGGTTTCCAGTACGCCAGTACGGTAAATAAAAAGCCCAGTACGCCAGTACGGGAAACCCCTTACCGACCTTCTGCTAGTGGTGCACCATCGGATAAAACGTACGTTTTAGTTTCTAAGATTGTTCATAGCGCGACTGAATTTTACAGTTCTAAAAATCATGTGCAAACAACGGCCGATTATCATTGATAGGTCCTTGGTACAAGGACAACGTGGTTTAATATGATGACGCCTAGCTCTTGCGATCGTCAGTTCTCGTTGGTTCTCGTTCTCAAGAATGGATAAAAAAACCTCTGCTGCTGGGCGCGCCGTTCTACCTCAGTCCTTTTGACACAGAAACCCACAAACTCCAACTCGTGGTGTCTGCTTATCATGCACATGTATGTCACAACTCATCGTACATTCGTGTGATAGCCATGACTAAACATGACAATGTTGCCCAAGTGGTTGATAACCATGTTGTGTAAGCGATCCCTGTGTCGAAATCTGTATGACAAGGTCAGATAAATATTGCAAGTGACTGAATGAAACACCTCCCTTTTAGTTGTTGAAAATGTAGATTACTAGTGATAAAATAATCACACGTACATGAATCATAACTGTTGTTTAACCCATTAGTATTCATTTGAGCAATACATTACGGAGGACAGTTCAGTTGTACGAAATGATGATGATGATGATGGTATTACTCAGTAGTAACGAAAATCAATTATTTAAATTACAAATAATTTGAGTTGACAAGATTTTGAAAGTATTGCGAGATAAGTAGGTTGATACCGATTAGGTGAGAATTATGTCATTGACATGAATTCACGAGGTGGAGTGTGCCTTACCTAAATGAATTAAGAAAAGTATCTACTTACAATATAAAAAAGTCCAGAATCGGAAATGAACAGCAATAAATATATCTATATTATGACAAGGGGGAAGAAAATTATAACACATGTCGAGTTATGGGTCAGACAGAGGGAGATTTTTTTTTCAAAGTCAACAAACAAATGAAGTTTATCGAGTCTTTGTGGAATTTCAGACTATGTGCGTTAGCATTGTATTTGTATTTTTTCGTCCAGCGCCACTTCCTGGTAGTCATTACCCCATCCCGTAGTCCGAACTCTTTACACTCCACAAGCTAACCTGTTACTGTCTAACCTATGTACATGTATATGTGGAAGTACTTTTGTCACGTTCTTCTGTAGAATTTTGACATGGGCTGTATAAGCCCACATAAATTAAAGGGTCTTCAGTGGGTAACTACTCAGAACATATTTCGGAGCCTGTCAATAACCCCCTAGTAGAAGCTGAAATGACATATCTATCCATAATAGTTTTGAAGATATTCAAGTTTTGAAATTTTAAATGCTGCTAATTAGCATAATTTAAATTGCTACAACTTTCGTTTTAAATTCATTAGATGCGCAATGGTCAATAACCCCCTAGTAGAAGTTGGAATGACATCTCTATCTATAATACTTTTGAAGATATTCAAGATTTAAATTTTCAAAGCCCCCAATTTGCATAATTTTAAACATCTTCATTCCTCTGTATAAAAAAGTCCAACTTCTTGTATAGAGGTATAATCATGCCAAGTTTGGAATTTCAATGTATAATAGTATCCGAGAAAAGTGTCGGACAAATTAGCTGGTCAAGATGAAAGAAGAAAGAAAGAAAGAATTTTAGGAAAAACGGAAAAGTGTGTGTTGACACACACACTTTGATAAATTGAGAACTTTTGAGTGTGTGTTTTTTAAGTGCCGGTATTTGGCAGCCCTGGATTAAGGAAAATATCCGTTGAAAGAAATCTGCACAAATCCAATATCATATGTTCAAGATTACAACATATTTTCAATAAGAATAATGCAATTAACTAGGAAGGAACAGTGAAAGCATGTATTAGGTGGTCATGATGAACAGAGGTACATATAATGATTTTGATAGGATATTTAGGGACATTATGAATACCAATGATGGCTCTGTATTGCAGCTTACTTAATTCCCATGATGAATGTTCAGAACCACAAAATACCGTGCAAATGCACAGCTTATGCAAAAAGTTGAGATGAACACTAATACGACAAATTCATGTAATGCAAATAACGCTAGTACATAAAACAGTGACTCAAGGAAAAGACAGTTCATGTTGTCGACACAGGCTATCAACATGCACACGATATGGTGATATGACAAACATCAAGAACATATGATCAAAACTGAGATGGAAAAATGCGTACTAAACTAGGAAAGATGATTTGCTGCATAGCCAATCATTGTGTGTCTTCAAAGCATATTGGTATAGCAATGTACAACTATTCCATAACACAGGAGTAGAAGTTGGAATGGCATCTCTATCTATTATAGCTTTAAAGTTATTCAAGATTTAAAATTACTAATGGTGCTATTGAGCATAATTTAAATTGCTACAACTTTTATTATTAATTCATTAGGAGCGTAATGGTCAACAACCCCTAGTAGAAGTTGGAATGACATCTCTATCTATTATAGTGTTGAAGATATTCAAGATTCAAAATTTTGAATACTGCTAATTAGCATAATTTAAATTGCTACAACTTTTGTTTTAGATTCATTACATGCGCAATGGTCAACAACCCCATAGTAGAAGTCAAATTACATCTCTATCTATTATAGTTTGAAGATATTCAAGTTTTAAAAATTCCAATGCTGCTAATTAGCATAATTCAAATTGCTACAACTTTTGTTTTAAATTCATTAGATGCGCAATGGTCAATGATCCCCTAGTAGAAGTTGGAATGACATCTCTATCTATTATACTTTTGAAGATATTCAAGATTTAAAATTTCAAATGCCCCTAATTTGCATAATTTTCAAAATCTTCATTCCTCTGTATAAAACGGTCAAACTCCTTGTATGGAGGTACAATCATGCCAAGTTTGGAATTTCCATGTATAATAGTGTCCGAGAAAAGTGTCGGACAAATTTACTGGTAAAGAAGAAAGAAGAAAGAAAGAAAGAATGAATTTAGGAAAAGCAGAAAAGTGTGTGTTGACACACACACTTAAGAAATGTCACAACTGAAACTAGGACTTACGACATGGCAGGAAGTTAAATTCAGATTTGGCATAAAGACCGTACGGAACAGCGCTGTTATGGAATCAAACAAATAAGCAAGCGGAGCCCAGTGTTCGAGCTTTTTTCAAAGGTGTGTAACAAAATGTTGTTGATTGAATTGAAGTGTGCAGATATTCTCAGTGCTAGCATACTCATAAAACCTCAACAGACATAATGCAGAACTTCGTAAACAAACATGACAAGCGACCAATACCAGGTCGACCGGTAAATATCAACATGAACACACGTGTTTGTGGAGTCCGGGAACTATGTAGTACGAAACCAAAGTTAAATATCTTTTCCAAACATTAATCAAAGATAGATGAATACATGAAACACATGCGTAATTGTGAATTCCTTTTTGTTGAAACTTGTCTCTCCGTTATGTACCGCCGCACTTTCATAAGGTTGAAATCATATACGTATATGATAAATATTGTATATTACAAAGCTAGAATCACAAAATCTTGAATTCCATGCCTATTCTGCAGGTGTCAAAAAATTACTCAAATGACCAAAATACTCAAAGGGAAATACATGCATGATAATATGTATATATATATCGAGAGAGAGAGAGAGAGAGAGAGAGAGAGAGAGAGAGAGAGAGAGAGAGAGAGAGAGAGAGAGAGAGAGAGAGAGAGAGAGAGAGAGAGAGAGAGAGAGAGAGAAGAATCCACTGACATTGGTCCACCACTTTTCCGCAGTTTTTGTTGAAATTATATTTACCAAAACGTTTTATGGTATAGCACACGCATACATACACACATATATACATACATAGATGCATACATACATACATACATACATACATACAAACACACACATACATACATACATTCATACATACATATATACATACATACAATATTAATCTAAATATATCAACATGCCTAATACATATGTATATGGAACATATTTATGATTATGTAAATGACTTTATGACGGAAAAATTATTTTCAGTGTGAATCCTTTGTACTAATACGGCGTATGCATATTAATTTTCCGCCACAAAGCACGGGTTTGACGCCAGACGATCACTTGGAACCTGCGGGTCACATCACTTTCACAAACAAGGCTATATGCTCATTTCTCACAAAATTGGCGAGTTTTTTTTGAGAAATTTAAGTTCACAAATGCCAAACTGGTATTCATCTAGTACTTCCTGAGCCATATATAAAGAAAAAAAATCCATCTGCCTTTAATAAGTATTCTTTATTTCCATAAGATTAGTAGTATCCCGCTTGTCCCACAGATAACGACCCGTATCTCGCCATATGCCGCCAAACGAGTCTAGGCAATCAGGTATGCAGTTGGGGGGGGGGGGGGGGGGTTGCATATCTCCTATTGGGCTGGTATGAAGACAAGCATTGAGTAAATCAGGTCCTATTAAATTCCGAAGTTATAGCAGTGATTTGTCTGGACAGACGTTCGCGCCATATTATGTTGGAAGAGTATGTACAGATTTTCACACTGAGCCACCAGAACTGTCAGCTATTTCTTGGGAGAAAAATTTTAATAATCCAACGATTTATACAATCTACACACGTGATTCATCAGAATTAATCAATCTATTTTCAGTGTTGAAATATGCAGCGCTTGGTGCTTTCGCACAGTATATTGTATAGCTGAAAGGGAGTAAAATATTAACCTGTACGCGGGGTAATGTCAAGAGACTGGGCCTCAGACAGCGCCCAGAGCAATCCTGTTAGACTGGAAGAATTCTCTTTGGCTTAGTAGCAAGTAAGGCACGTTTCAAGTGCTTTCACAAGCATTTTATCGTTGATGTATGGTATGCTTACTCGAGAGTGGCTTCTCTTGCCCGCAGGTAAAAGACTACAAGAAATATCTGGCAACATACTAGCAGAACGAAATGTCAGTTTGTACTGACCCAAACCAGGTCCCGTGCTTTCAATCACAGATTGAAGAATCTGGAGGTAGGCTGGTTAACTCTTATTCACAGATTGAAGAATCCGGAGATGGGCTAGTTAAACAACTTTTGCTCACAGATTGAAGGATCTGGGGTTAGGCTATCCAAAAATGCTTTTATTCAAACATTGAAGAATCAGAAGCTTGGCTACTTTGAAAAAAAAAATCTTTCATTCACAGATTGAAGAATCTGGAGCTACGTGAGTTCAAAAGCTGTTATTCACAGATTAGAGAATCTGGAGCTAGGCTAGCTTAAAAAACTTCTTTTCAAACATTGAAGAATCGGAAGCTAGGCTAGTTTTTTTAAGCTTTTATTCACAGATTGAAGAACCTGGAGTTATGTTAGTTTAGCAGGAAAAACGTACGACTCGTTTAATGTGATCTTTAATTCAGAACTTTTAATAACTAAAATACCCTGTTCCCTTTCCATTATATGGACCTCCAAGTTTTTAGTTACTCTAAGTGCCTTCACCAGTACGACATTATATCTCAAGATAGTGAACAGACACAAACCGTTTATCTCTTGCAAAAATAACAACCACAAAAGGGAAGAACGCAAAACAATCCTCAGATCCATATCTTGTTTCAAGAAAATGTAAGGTTATGTTCATCAAGAGATGATCACGTAATAAAGTGAATTTATTCTGTACATATCCAGTTGCAGCCATCCAGCGAAATTATGCTGCGAATTTGTTGAAGAATAGCAAATAATTTCTCACTGTAAAGTGCACAAGAAAGTGCTCCAAAATGGATAGATTCTGGTCCAGGACTACAGACAGCTAAATCATAACATAATCCCAGTAATGACACATGGTTGACATGTAGACTATTTATGTCCAGACACCACCCAACACCATCTAGGTCGGCGCACGACATTGGATTACATTTTTCTCCGCTCAACCTGGTATACACGGCACATTGGAACTCCGGTCACCGTTTGGCAGTTCATAAAAGATATGGCTTTTCGGACCCTTCCGTGTGTGATAAACTGTAGCTTTCGAGCTCAAGCATTCATTTTCAACACAAAAACGAAACACGCGACAGAGTGCTGTGCAAATACAAAGATGCAAATCAGAGCCTTCTGAAGGATGCCAAATGGAGGCCCAACGTATCCAGTATGTCATTGTTGTGTATATTTTTCAAAATCCTGTGGCGCGTGACTGTGGTTTCGATGATATGAGTTAATCCTCAGATAAATGTAAAAACTACGAGTCTCGTATTTGGTTTAATGCGCGCATATTTTATATATATATATATATATATGTCAATTATCCCCCAGTCTGATTTCCATCAAGTTATTTCTGTTACAATTTTTCCTTTTTACAATTAGGGGCATTTTATTATAGGGAAAAATTCACAGGACAGGTAAAAAATACACGATGGGGTCACAGCATGGTGACAGTATACAAGAAGCTCCAACATGCAGGTGTTAGCAAGAGCAGGTCCTATTGCAAATGGTATGAGTCAAACTTGAAAAAAAAATATTGTTTACTGGCATTTTAAACTTTTTTTGTGACATCACCTGCTGATAACGGACCTAAAAAATCGCTCACAAATGGTGATATTGTGGGGCTGGTGTGATCCCGATTCTTCATCCCTGACCACGTCTTGAAACACTATCAATCATTGCATAACTCTCTCTTCCGCTTTGCACGATGTCAGTTCAGGCAATTGCTGTTGATGTGGAAACACTGACTTTCGGTTGGTCATGATACGCTAGTATTTGACAGAATGGTTGCGCAGATTTCTTGTAGCATTAAAACAGTGTGTACAGAAAAAAGATTGACTGATACCATAGAAGTAGTTGGTCCAATGAATTGTACCTTTTTTAAATATTAGGCACAATGCATTTATTGTCCAGAGTGACAGTATGATTACCAACGAGAAGCAGTGATACCTTAAGTGTCAAGTCACAACACACACACACACACACACACACACACACACACACACACACACACACACACACACGCGCGCGTGCGCGCAGTGCATAGGGAATTATATACACTTGTGTTTTAAAACAATGAATATCTATACGCCTGTTATTTGTGTTGTGCCACATCACACCCAGTATACAAATCTACATGATGAATAAAACCGACGCCGGATCAGTGGAGATGCAGTATACCGCTCATACATGTAACACTTGCACACTTGTGTCCTGTTTGACCGATTGATTTCAAGTTTGTTCAGAATGGAATCACGATATATATTTTAGCTAGAACAAACCTGCCAATTTCACCACTCACTTAAAGTAGAAACTCGGCAATATTGTGGCAAGAAAACAAATGTTGGGGGGGGGGGGGCATAAATAACGTTTACTTGTAAAATATTACAACATTGATATAGACTTGTTAAAATAATAGCTCCAAGTCCGTTCATTTTACCGTTAGAGAACTGTTAAAGGATAACATGTAGTTCAAATAGGGTAATTTACAGACACATGGCATAAGGGCTTTGTGCTATTCCAAACATACAGCTCGTCTTACCACCTGATTTTGGTTTGCGACAACTCCTTTTGACTGCACATTTCCCATTTCATATATATATATATATATATATATATATATATATATGGCGTAACATATAAGCATACACATATTGCTTGCCTGTGTCGCACTGTAGATGTGCAGCGTTAAACACGAAAATTATCACAATCGATCCACTGACAATTATTTATAACACCGTGGAGATATCAAGTCCATGATAATGCGTAGGCCGCATTATAATAACAGTTAGACACTCTTGCAATACAACGGGTACGTGTTTCAACTGGAAACGTTTGTCGGCAAACACCATATGTTGACAATTGTGCAATGTGTGGACATAATTACATGTAACCAGTGATGTTGTTTCTAATGTACACAATGTAAATACACACTCACCCAGAATATAAAGTTAAACGCGAAAAGTACGTATTTGGCTACCGACGCACCACAGCTTAAACCCATGTTGATATTGAAGAGTTTTCTTCAAGAGTCAGATCCTGTGAAAAAGCAAGTCACACAAATACAAATTATGCTAGGAATCAATATAATTCTATACTGATGATGATCTCCCAGTATTAATAACTCCCCTCTACAAGCCTTGACTTGAAAATATAATTTGTCTCAATCATTACATGACCTTTTTATCATTATAACCCACAGTGTTGCTGGAATTTGTTACTCATATTAAACATGTCACCTGTCCTACATTTTATCGAAAATCAATGTCGTACATATTTTAAAGTGGAGGGAGTGATATAGGACGACAAGCCTCTAATACCAACAGTGAATAATAAACTATGTTGGTGCCTCCAAGGAAACGATCGCACCAGTTCGGCTGACCATGAGTTATCTCTGGAAATTCTATTGTCAGTCCTTATTTGTTTGCACAACGACCAAATAAGTAAGAGGGAAAGGATAAATATTTTTTCATGGAATGAAAAGTTGACTCATTGGCACTGGTGGCCCCACAGGGTAAGTAAGTCTGCCAGTGCCTCCGGCCCATCCGTTGCGTAATCAAAGTCAAGAAAGGCTCTGCCATCGATTATAAGCTTGTTGTGGGTCACAAGCGGGGTATGACATACGATAAACACAATTTTCCGACCTATTTGGATTGCAGTAAGAAATATTGCAAGCCAGCATCATTATTAAAACCAGTATATTACGATCATTATTTAACATACATTTCCTGTGTGCACAATATACCCTATATTGCACAGAGACAAAAATAGAAAACAATTGTCCAAAGATCACTGTCAAAAATTATTTCGATGACCTGTTTGAACCAGGAACATGGAATGAGGCTGTTTGGACACACACTGAGGCTTACCTCCACCTTCCACACCCATAATAAGACGTGTACATATATAGCAAAATATGTCCATACATATTCAGGTAAAGTGTCAATTACTAAACGTTTCCGTGATGGTCGATAGTACAGTACACACATTATGTTTCTAAAATAATGCCGTATGTCATTTCCGTCCATGATATTCCTAGGCATTATATTACCTGTATAAAATGACGGCGCCAATTGTCCACTGAACACCTGTATGTTGGAACGAAAGCACGCAGTATATATAGCTGGAGTTCGTCGCAAGAAGAAGCATGTGACGTTGAATAATGATATAATATTATACGTACCTCCTTGTGTTTAGCCGTGCACACAGTGCACTGTACTCTACTTGAATAGGTGACTCAAACGCAGCTGACAAATCATGTACTTATCAAGAGCATGGTCACTCTTCGGACATATGTTCCATTTATCATATGAAACAGCTCACACGGCTAATACAGGTCTTACCTGAATCAGGTATGACAATCCGCGATGGGTCTCTGCAAAGTAGGAATATTGACTATACGACAAGGATGAATGGATAATCTATCCAAGCCTGTGCTAATTTGTTATTGTGGTTGTCATGGAAACCTGTGCTATATCCACAATATCAGATCCGTTTTGACATTTACTGCAATTTCGCCTCATTACGGCTATGTACATACTCATGGCATACATCCAGACGGTCATTTTTATTGTATACTTGTTTGCTCCTGATTTTTCAACTTTACTACCGTTATGTCATTGAATTCTGAATTAAAATGTCCCCATATTACTCCTGCTTAACATTCACCGACGAACTAGTTAAGTGACAACACTTGGATAGTCTCTCATGACACCAGACAAATTAGGCGACTATAAATAACTGTTCCCGAAGGTGCGTTCGAAATAACATTCACCGACAAACTAATAAATAAATGTGACAAGGCATGGAAAATCTCATCATACCAGACATGTTAGGCAACAATAAATTGCTGTTCCTGAAGTTACATTCGTAATAACATTCCCCGACGAACTCATTATGTGACAGGACATGGATAGTCCCATGGCACAGGACATGGTACACAATTATAAATCACTGTTCCTGAAGTTGCGTTCGATATACATTGGAAGAGGCCTTCACGTGGAGGTTTCTTGTACATTGTAACCAACAACTTTCTTGTAAACAAGAGTTTTTTCTTTCTTTTGATCAAACTGACGGTTGGTTTGGTGATAAAATGACCTTATTCTTTTCTTATTCAGCTGAAGTGTTGATACTTGTTTTTTTCTGCGTATTGTTCTTATTATTTCTACCCTTGTCGTTTTTGTCTCTGCGATTTTACCCTCTGCAGCCCATGTTTGAGTTGACAAAATATTTCACAATTATAGTAATGGATACCCCATCACATTTTTAGGAAGTTGTTTGATCTAAACCTATACATTATTGATCCGACACGAGTCACATAAATGTCGTCTTCCATCGTTGACCTCTCACTCATAAGTCATCTGCAGAAGCACCAGTCCCCACGTCGGGGGTGGGGGGGGGCAATAAGTACTTACTTGACGAAAAGAGTCATTTCTTACACATGAATTATACAATAAAGATTACAGTTTGAGACACACAAAAGAGCTAGTGTGCACCAAGCAGAAATGGTACACTTTTGAAGCATGCGATCGGAAAAAAAACGTACATAAATAAAACACATGCTTGAATAAAATTAAGTCTGCTATCATGGCTAATCTTATCGAAACCCGTGCGCAGCAGGTAAATAAAATCAGTTCTAAAATAGAATATGATCAATGACAAGTACGTAACCTGGAAGTATTCATGAAAAGATACGTTCCGGTGACAAGTCGCTTTCATAGAAACTAGACCCAAACTTGCTGGAAGTGTTGTCAACTCTCACCTGATTTGGTGTGCCGATTTCAACAACCTTGTTTTAAAAGTCAGTCATAAAGTCGGGCTATTCAGCAGACTGCTGTTTGGTTGCGCAAGCCTAGTTTAAGCACTGATTTCGTCAAGCAATGCTTTAATATAGCTTTAGCCATGTACGCATTTGCTCACCGAATGCTTGATCTGGACTGAAATCTTAAGCACTGCCTACCTGAAGCATTGCGTAAGTATTGCTTGAGCTACGTACTCCTTTGTGCACCTGATACTTAAACTGGAGGACATCTTAAGTACTGCTTACCTTAAACCAGTTAGGGGGCAGGTTGAAGCATCAATTTGAAGTATCCACACTGTGATAAAAGTATTTGCACATTATGAATGTGTAATTAAGAAATGAGATATGGTATGAGGGATAATTTTATTTTTAAAGGCGGATTATTTTGAAATATATTCACGTGCAAGTGCAGATTTGTGTGAATCCATTGAAATTATGTATATCTGCCTGAAAAAAAAAAAAAACTATAAAAGCCGCCACACGAGTCAGATTGATCACTCTGCAGATAGGGAGATATCTGGCGCCTTACCATGGCTGACTTTGTGGAACTACTGGAGGATATGGAGGAAATAGAAAGGTTATTTCCAAGGTGAGCCATCCTACAAGACAGAAGTGATCCTCTACAGATGTGTGATGGTGCTGTACTCTCCCCCACCTGTTTTCAGTTTCTCTTTCCTGTCACGAGCAATGTCCTTTTTCGCTTTGCTTTTTACATTTTTCCAATAGCCCATGAGTTGTTTGTTTGTTCTTTGGTATACATTATGTCCGCCGTTAAAGTTTTAGTAATCTCCACCAATACCTTTTTTTATTTTCAACAATGCCTCCTTTTGTCTCCTTATTGTAATTATTGGCTTGGAATCTTCAATGATTTTAACTACGGGCAAATTATTTAAGAGTATGCAGCGCCGATGTGTGTCTTACTCCCACAGTGGCTTTCCTGCAAAGTGACTGACTAATGGTAACTCCACACCTGCAGGGCGTGTTATGTTCAAACGGAGCCACCCAGTTTAAGGCCAGTAAGTATTGAAAGGATAAGTAACGTACGTGACAAAGAAGCCACAAGATATGATTCCGTGTTTAAGCTTTGATTATGTAAGCAGCACTCAGTGCAACTGCACATGTATTCGCTTAAGCAATATCGTAGTACATCTAAAACGCTTATTTCTTAAGTGCAGACCTAGGCTATTGCTTGAGCGTTAGGTGCTCAACCCAGCACCAGATTCACTCATCGGTCATATTTATTAAATGTTGGCTAATTCTTCCGTACTTGGATTATTGCGACACTGCAAAAAAAAAAAAGAACACACGCACACAAAAAAAAAAACAAAACAAAAAAAAAAAAAAAAAACCAGAGCTGTTTTAACCATGTTACGTATGTACACGGATCAAGAACAGAAAACTATAAACAGTGTTTAGTTGTTCGTTGTGTTCGACACTGAATCACGTTACCAATGCAAACCATGTATCTTCCTTATAGTTATGCAAATAAAAAAATTGCATTACTCTCTGGGTTTATTTTTCCGGTTTCAACCGTTGGCAATTGATAACAATGCTTGCATACTATTCAGTGAGGGTGTGGTGTGGTGTAACTGCCATATTAGTCACAGTATATACAATTTTACATTTTCAAAGTTGTATTGCAATAAAATACGTCTTCTTCTAGCTTGTATATTGGATGACTATTTTATGTAACTGGGCCCGAGGAAAGACACGTTTTAGTGCTTGGTCTACCCAGTATAAATAAGTAAGTAAACACATGAAAAAAATAATTAATTGATTAGAAAATAAAGTGTCTACGGAAAATGCTGCACGAGACAAGATTTGTTTGTGCATTGTAAAGATGTATGCCAACATTGTAATGATATCATCCACACTCCGAAATTGTTCCTGCGTTTTCAGTCAGATCTGTTTTATGCAAGTTATCATTTCTAAGGCCTACAATGTGACCTGCGTTGTGATGTCAGATGTTTAACTGGTATGTTTATTTGAGTAGGTTTACTGTTGGTTTAGTTTCTAGCAGTGCTGGTACAGGAACGCCACTGAATTTTTATTTGCATGAGTACATGGGCTCTACTAAAATGCAAAAAAAAAATGATACCCGGATATGATGGTAGGCGTGAGGCGACAGGCTCTGCTGGGGTTCCTTCTATTTTGCACAGGGTACTTTAACGCCAAAACAATAGGCCTAACTTTCAGGCAAACTAAATTCACCAGACACGCGCAACCAATGCATAAAATACCATAAAACTTATGTTTTTCTTCTTACTTTTTTAAAAAAATTAACCAAACACATGCGAATGCGTTCTCAATACGGGCCACATCCTGCTCCCTGAGAACATACGTGGAACCAAAAATTAGCCTGGCAGTGCACAGAGCAAAAAAGAGAGCGCATAGCAAACTATGATATAACTTATAACCCATTGTGAAGGATCTCGTAAGGAGTGACAATGGTGGCTACTCCTCATGTAAGGCAAGCCGTTTTGACGTCTAGTCCCATTTGTCGATATCAATAAATCATTGAATGGTATCGCCAAATCATTTGGCGATATCTCTAAATGATTTAGCCATATCGCTAAATAGGACTTAATGTCAAGACGGCTTGCCATGCTCATGGTCCTACTTGTGTTAGGGATTTATGAATGGGTACATCCCTTTCTGCATGGTTTTTATAGAATTATCGAGTTATAATTTAAACTTTAGGAGAGTACGTCGAAGAACACCGGTACATGTACCATCAAAACCTTTCCTTGGCTGGCTTGGCCAAAATCCCAGTGTCGGACCTGGCATTACACTGTTTAAAAAGAAATACCTCGTGATCCAATAGGAACTTTTTCCTTAATTCTGGACAAAGTCCTGCGTGCAATATGTTTTAGAAGCAATTCCCGGTGCAGAAACTGCATGTACAAATGTTAGACAAACCCAGGTGTTCAAATACGCCTGATTGTCCCTCAGGAAGCTTGTGCGCATTGGTATTCCATGGTTGCTCATAGGTACCAACCTAATGTTATTTTTATCTCGTAATTACGAGACAATTATGTCGTAATTTTCTTGTAATTACGAGATAATTATTTTCTTAAAAAATTGGAATGAACACTCCAATTCTGATAGTGCGCGGAACAACAGCATAGGGCATCATGATAACAGTCTTAAGAACGAAGCGTATTACATAACACATCAGACTTGACAGACATAGATTATCAGTACTAATGCCACTGCAATCTGTAGCCTGGTTCTTATGCAATTAATTAATTAAAGAACTTATGTGATCACCTGTGACATTTACATCAGGAATTTCACCTACATTGACAGTGAACTTTGCATGTGCCTCGACTATGGTTACAGATTGCTCATGCGACAAATTACAATTGCCTGCAGTGACAGTCCTCCCAGTGCCCGGAAATAACTGAACGGAGGGATATAAACTGACGAATTAATATTCCCCATCTTACCATTTGTAATTGTATTCCAGAATGCAGGCTGGCTCTTCACGATAAACAAAAAATCAAGCAGCCGTATTTGTTCAGAAGTTATGGAAGAAGTCATTGAATATACCAAAGACCATTAGAAAATATGTATCATGTGGAGTAATATGCACATTCTGCTCATCTTTTGTATTAGTTTGCTATACAAGAAAGTCTTAAGTTCATATAGAATTTATGTTTCCTGTGTAAAGACTGAGGCCTGTATTTTCTGGAAAGTACTTTCTGCAAGCAACAAAAAGTGCGAAACTCCTATTGCAATATCCTTCAGCATGGCCAAGGCGACGCATGCATATTAATTTCCCGCCGTCTTCCAGGGTGGACACAGCGACATATAACCCTCACAGACAGGGCTTAATACCCTTTTCTCACAAAATTAGGGTCCTTCGGGGACATTTAAGTTTATAAATGCCAAAGTCATACCCATTTATTGCTACCTAAATTGGATATATGAATAAATTTCCATCTGCTTGTACTAATTAAGGATTCTTTATTTCCAAATATATGAGTGATATCCATTTTGTCCGCAAAGGCAGCTGTTCGTATCTCGCCAGGCGAGACTATGGCTACTAAGACAACCAAGTATGCAGTTGATACGTATGCCTCGTATTGTAAAAGCCGCTATTATGTGTAAACATCAAATGAAAAAGTTGTATGTTTTTAAAAATAATTATAGCAGAATATGTTCTGTTGAATCTTTCTTCTCAAAGTTGGATCCGTATTATTGTGTTTTTTTGCATTGATCAGCAGAGACGAGCCCAATGAGGTTTGCAATTACGTTTCAAAAAGAAAGAAAGTGTTATTTCACAGCTTATATGAAAGGGTAATATAATTATGATAAAGGATTTATATTTATGGCGGAAAAAATCTGGTACCATGGTTGATTTTTGTCCTGGATATTAAGTTTGAATTTTTAATAACTGCATAAGTGTCAGTACATAAACCTAATCATTCATATTTTTGTTCCGAATGCCAAACACAACATAAAGACAAGTTTGCCACCTGCGAAACTTCAGTAATGACAAGTGTACAAAGTATGTAGCTTAATTGTGGATAACAACAACAACAACAGCAACAACAACAACAACAATAATAATAATAATAATAATAATAATAATAATAATAATAATAATAATAATAATAATAATAATAATAATAATAATAATAATAATAATAATAATAATAATAATAATTCATGCTTAACAGTCACCTACTTTTTGGAAGGCTTGCAAGCGTGATCAGCATGTTTTTATAAAGAAAATAATAAATTTCAGCCAACGTGGTGCTCATAGTTTCACTACCTGTTACCGTTATTATCGATCTTGGTTGTACATTTCAATTTATAATGTACATAAATATTTTATTCCAGTTTTGTGAACACAAGTAAACACTTAACAAATAGGTTCGTTTGTAAAATATATGGTTTCTTGACAATGTTATATATTACTCACCAGGTGGCGATATGTCTCGGCTCTATGCTGTTTGTGGCCACAGACCACAGTTATAAATCCTTCTATTTTTCATATTAGCATTTTTCAGTCTAAAAAAATCAGCATTTTGGTATTTTAAAGTTTCGTGAACGGCACTTAACAGATAAAAAAAGTCAGATTGGGTGTTTGTTTGTTTGTTTGTTTGTTTGTTTGTTTTTTGTCACATAATGCCCAGCTCGTTAATTGGTGATAATTGAAATACGAAACAACACCTCGATGTCACCTGAATCAAGACCAGCAAAGCTTCCATCTGGAGAAACTGTAAACTACCTCCTTAAAGAATCCCCCAGAATGAAGCCTTTGAGTTACAATACCTGAACATAAAGATGTAGAATTTCTAGATTGACATGCTTAATGTTCATCTTGGGTTTCCAGACATAATTTACTATCAGACATGAGAGCTTGAAGAGGCTTGAGACTGAAGTCGGGTTGTGCAATCATATAAGCTTCTCTTGACAGCCATAGAGTTACCAAAATGAGTACTATTGTATACTTTTAAAACTTCTCCAAACAATTTATTATGCAAATTGAGAGAAGATAGGCATAGGTCACCATATTATCCGAGACTACATGGAGATGGTTGTAAAACGATCTATTTGTGGAAGACCCTAGGGTCCCCTACTGAGGTAGCTCACCATTCCATGATTATCCAAAATGAGTACTTGTTTTCTCTGAGCACCAAGGAAAACTGTGTGAGTGGGTGGATGTCCAATCCATGTCATTTGCAGATGAACGTCCTTCACTGTGAATGGTCAGCTACCTGATGCTGCTTGAGTGTCCACATGCACACTTATACAGCCTGGCAGGTCTTCAGCTCCTTGTCCATCATAGTCTGGTATGGAAAAATCCACCCTCCCCAAGCCCAACGATACAATGAATGAGCTGGAAAAAAACCTCCTTCAGTGACGTCATTTGGTGTACGAACAATGCACTGCAGTGGGACATGCCTATCAGTGCCCAGTAATTCTTCGTTCTATTGGCTGTATCAGTATTCATGCTAAAAGCTGTGACATATTTGGAAGAGCTTCATAAATTTAAAGAACCATTGGTAAAGTCCTCAGACTCGTGTGCTAAATATGGAATGGTAGAACAGGAATCAGGTATAAAAGAAGTCCTGCTTGTGGTTCTAAGGTAAGCATTTGAAGTTAGACCATTAGCACTGAACCCATACAGCCCCCCCTCCCCAGCTGTGTCCAAGCCTTACTGAATGTGACATAGCACAAGGAAAAGCTATTTAAATATTAAAAATGTAAGTGAAATATTCCAACATTATACTTACTCTGAGTGACAAATGTATGTTTTGACATGGTCATGGTGTCATGCCACAGCCACTTCATCCCCACGAAAGTAAAATGGTAATGTTCAAAATACCTAGTTCCGTCTTTACCATGCTTGGTACAAAATTAATGACAGTGCACTTCTTACGCATGTGGACAAACCTCAAAAGCCTCATCCAAACCTCAATGGTGATAAGAAGAAAGAAGGGGAAAAGCTGTACGTTAAAAATGGCATTCTTGGACAATGTTATGCATCTGGGAAACTGGAGTAAGGCATTAGTCTTTCCATGATTGTGTCAAAAATGAAACAGCAGCTGAACATCATTTTTGAAACTGGAAGAAACCATGATAATCAAGTACTTGTGCATATAAAAACCTAACATAAATACGTAATGGAAGGCATGACATCTCAGAGAGAGAGAGAGAGAGAGAGAGAGAGAGAGAGAGAGAGAGAGAGAGAGAGAGAGAGAGAGAGAGAGAGAGAGAGAGAGGGGAGGGGGAACAGATGGGATTCAAACCTTGTTCCTGCAATCACCTCAAGAAGGATGACGGAGTGAGAGTTCCTAAAAGGAGACCAGAACGGAGGATGTGGCCTTCATGAGTACAAACTTTATTTCTTGCAATTCTATCGTTCAGAAAAAGATTACCCTTATTCATAAATATCAACCCAACAATGACAGCAAAGAGATGCAAAAGCTACCAAAGCATCAACATTCATCTCCCAATACGAATGTGGAGAAACAAATTTCACTCCTGACCTGGTACACGAGGACAAGTAGTGATCCCCTATTGTCAGGTGTTACACTTATAAGATCAGGACCCAGAAATTTGAAAAGTGTCAAAGGAACTTCTTCATTTCACACGTTTAAAAAACCATGGCCTGAGCTGTATAAAATCTGATTTCTGCGGTTGATAAATAACAATATATGAAAATGGTAGCCAGATGTTGAAGCATGACTCAATCAAGTTAACTATAACTAATATAACTGTGGTTGAATTGCAGCTACAGTAGCATTTTAGTTTTGTAGGGTATGGAAGCTGACGCACCAATGCGTGCATTGTGCGAACGAAGACTGTGTATAGAGATGCAATAGGGTCTGTCAAATTGCTCTGGGCATGTGAGACAGACTACAGTAGCATGCAAGACTTCAGTCTCCTGCTGGAGCTAGTATATTTGGCGGAACAGAAACCAGCTAAACCAGACACAAGACATTCATTTGGACTGGGGTTACTCTGTACCGGTGGGCTGGACTGGACTCTAGCAAAGTGTAAAGTATTATCCAGCAGAGAAAGGCTGAATCCACATGTCATTGAATGGAAAGGGAAAAACTGCAGTAACCACAAAGGTTGGATCAAAAACCAAGGTATCAACAAAAAGGGTTTCTCAATTTAAATAGTGAGGAAGTACAAGGATGGTGGATGCTAAGGAGATAAAAGTGGTGGTGTATCAGACTTATGCTCTGGGCTTAAAGGCAGGCATAGTTGTCAGATACTGCAAACGTTGAAACATGTAATTTTTGAACTACAAGTTCTCAGCGAAAATTATGATACAGTTGTTCCAAAAGTAATGCATTGTGGTAGAAACTCTAACCTCATAATCTATAAAAGGGTAAAAAATATTTTCATTTCAGAGTCTCGAGAAAAATGACAGGGCTTGCACACTCTTTAATGTATGGTCTGAAGGTACGGTTCATTGGATGGTAGGCCTACAGTATAATTTGGCACATAATCATACCTATACATCATAGTTATAGAAAATATTTATTACTTTTGCTCTGCTCTGAAAATAGATATATAGGAAAGATATAGAATTGTGTAAATTCGATTTTGATGTGTTTGAAGCTTTAATGTTTAAAATGTATTATCAGAGAGTAAAGTTAGATTACATGAAGAATTTTGAAATTGCATAAATTCGAGATGAACTGGAAGAGACATCCATTGACAGGAATGAACTGAGGGATATAACTGAATTTCTATACGTCACTTGATCGTTTCTTTTCGCATGGTCAATTTGATGTTTGCTTATCTTATGGAAAACTGCTTACACACTGTATAAAGGTTCACATGTCTTAAGCGTGAAACAATTTTGAAGTGAACATATGTTCTGCATCACCAGCAGCAAGTACACTCAACTATTAACGTGCACGGCTCTTTTTCTCGCATAGGCATTATTAGTGATGCAAGTCCTCATATGAAATGTCATAATTACGTTTGACCCCAGCCTTTTCAGCATGAGTGCAAAGTGTGGCTTTCCCTATTCATTGTTTACGTTTGAAATCTTACAAATTTGTCTTTTTTTTGTTTACACATCTGGAGCACCACTTCACAGTGCTGCCACCTATGATGACGTATTGAATCAAATAATACAAACTACAAAAACGCTTTCAAATCTAAGGATGACAACAGCCATGACAAAATATTCATTTCTCAGTCAGCAAGAGATCTAGTACCATATAATAGCCATTTGTGTTCATTTTATGAATTTTTATGGTGCTTTATAGAGTAAAAGCAATAACGCGAAAAGGCTGTGAAATAATTGTGTCGCCATTTATAACGTAGATGGACTCATTGTAAAGCACAGCACTAACGTTTTGGTTTTTTTCAGGTAGCATGAAAACCTCTCCGTCACTATGCAGCACTGTAATAGCTTCGCAAGTAAGGTCCGCACGATTTTAGCCAGGGCAGTTCCCTAATCCTTCTAAAACTCGCCACGAACACGTTTGAATAAGGCCAGGTCAATTTTACATACTTGTTTCTGTACTCTTCCATACTTATATCATTCACAGAATCACGTGTCTAAATATGTGAAATCCCAATAACTAAATCCGGAATTATATGTTGTTGAGTGCAAAAATGTTTAGCCAGTGTGACAACCAACATGGTGAGTCATTTGAGTGGTCACAAAAATGCCCGGTCAGTTAATAATAATGGTGTCTCTTGCACCTGTCAGCAAAAGCAGATGTATGATATCCTTCAGGAAGGTCCAGCGGTTATAGGCAGGTCAAGTAGCACTATCTGCCCCTCAACTTGTGAAAATAGCCCAATGGAGGTGATAGTCCCCTATTCTGACGTTTCCCGGCAAAAAGCGCCCAGTCCTCAGTTGGGTCATAGAGCCCCGCCCTTGGTCAAGCTACATCTTGCAGTTTTGACAGTGACATTTCTATGCCATGATCACAATCCAAATCTGTAGTCTTTTGCCTCAGCAACATTGAGTCTGTTAGTGATATCACCTAATGTGTATGTAGTAGGTAGCTTTATTTATTTGAACTATTATGGACAGCATTATTTCATCAAACGGTTTCAAACATTGCCAGCTGGTATCGTCACGTGACAAGTAACTATATCCACATGCTCAATGTAAAGCACACCTTTGCTGCGAAGGGTCCACTTCTTTGGAATACAAATGTCACCAGATGCAATTTGTTCGATTTGAATAATTTTTTGAAACCCTTTTAAACTATGCACTAAGTGGATAAAAACTATGTAACTCACGAAAAATGTCGAGTTCACACCCGGATCAACCATCACCCTTCATACATTCTAAAGTCATCTAGTTTTATTCTCATTCAAAAGAATCTGCAACTAAGACCACTCAATAAATAGCCCATTTCTATGTTAAGACCACCAATTTACATTTCCGCTTTTGTTATTTTCCAATTGAATTCTCTCCCCATAAGGACCATTTGGATGACCATAAGCTTGTCTTAATAGGAGAATTCCACTGTAGATGTATTTGACTTTTCCCTTTGTAGTTCTTTTCATTTTAGACATTATAACATAGATATGTCTGATAGGTAGGCTAGAAACCAACATTTAATGAACATGTCTTTGTGGGATACCAAATTTTCGCATACAATTATAACCACCACACTTAGGTTTGCACAAAAATTTCCTGGGTAACTATGGCTAAGCTTTGATGATCAGCTTGTTGGAATTTAAAGGGCAGTTATCTCACATATTGGCTGGGTGGACTTTTGTATGATACAGTAAAGGCCAATGAAAAGCGCAGGCATCTGTTATTATACGACAGGCAATTGGTCCATATATCAATGTTATTTTCCCATAGTTCAGAAAGAAAGCAGACTTGACCGTTACTTACCAAGTTAGGCAAATACGTAATAGACCTGTTCATAGGACTCGGGTTTATTCGGTTCACTTCGGGAAGCGCACCCTGCTTTGTTTACATTTTGTGCTCGGCCACGCTGGCCGGATTACACGTGGAAGCATAAGAAAGTAAACCACAGGATGTGCTTGGATTTAACGAAAAATCAAACCGTCAGCAATGTATAAATGCACTTTTCACCACTGATATGACAATTTAAGTAAAAGATTTGCACTGTTCAACACAACCCATGCTGTAATCACTAGCGTTTGCCGTGGCATCCGTTGTAAACATGACGGCGTGGGCCCGACTCGGCTACTTGCTGATTGGACAATCAGGCCAACAATGGAATGCATAATTAATTATGGTCCGGGAAAAGTTCGGTACAACTCGGTATGAACAGGTCTATTATGCAGTGTGGCTTGTGCCAACAAAAATTCAGGCCTGTCAATACCATGGCAACAAAGTCAGATGCCAGTACACATGCACGCAGATTCCACAAAATACTTCTTGTCTACGGTTCGTGAAAAATGTGACAATATATATATATATATATATATATATATATATATATATATATATATATATATATATATATACATATAGTTATTAATAATGTTTTGCTAGTGTCATTTCATTTACAGGGATGGAGTCATCAATAAGCGGAGATTACATAATATTGCGGACCCTGTTTTGAAAGAGGACCTACCAATAAATCTCATGGTTTGAGTTTCAAATACTTAACTTATTATTTCCTCTTCCAATGATTCCTATACAGTAAATAACTTATCTGTTATCTTTCACCTTAAAAATATTCATTCAACAGAGATGCCCTATAGAATGTCGCAATTCTAGTCAATTAAATCGGTTGGTCTAACTTGCACTTCCTTTGATGCGGTTAGACGGATATATTCATCTCCCTACCCACAGGTTTACAAAATGTCAGTTTTGCCTCATGCCACAATATTTGCATTTCTTTTGGTCAGCAAAAAGTACCAAAGAGTAATGACCCTATCATCCAACCAATTGTGTATGGGGTAATGATTACCCCTGCTATTTTCATGTGAACTTGATTCCAAAAGTTGGAAGATATGCACGGTTATCAAGGAATATCATGTCAAGAGACTGCAATTCCTAATTGCCTTTTCGTACAAATAAAATATGTTTAAACCAAAGTGCAGTAACATCATTTGCTTTGATATTTAGCTCTTTGAGTGCCAATCATGACAAAAGTCGGTCTATCTAAGTCAAACTAGCGTGAATTATCATTAAGGTCCCTGATTCGCATTCCTATAATGGTCGTAAAAAACATATAACTCCGATAATACATGATGAAAAAAACTGCAGATGCTGATTAATGTAAAGTTGTTATCTTCGATGAATTTTGCTTGAAATGAGCCACATCGATCTTTCATTCAAGTACCAACATGCCTATAGTTCCAGAGAGAATATCCCAGGTCAAAAGTTTTCCTCGGCGCGCACTTGTCGCAATCCGCCAAATGTGCGCCGAGAAAAGCTGTTGACACAGTCCAAAATTTGGCACTGAGAGAATTAAGCCGCTTGTGAAATACTCCTTATGCCAGAGAAATATAAAGAAATGCTAATAGGTAAAAGAGTGTTGATGTCGATGCTGTCCATGTGGTATGTGTAACTGCGACATGTTTTGATAATTCTTTAAATTGTGCGTGGGAACTATCACAGCAGTTTAACCCAGATTTCAAGGGAAACCTGTCCAAACTGGCAGACTGGAAACTGCTGTCATATTTGCTGCAAAATCTATATAGAGTAACTTGAGCTTGAGTTTTGTAGGGATGATCTATTGTTAAGTGAATAATTGCTATGTGGCATTTTGGTATTATTAATTCATGGCATATATGTTGCATTGAATATAAACATGTTGTGATGTGTTGCATGTGATTAATTGACAGATGGAACAGATCATTTATTACGCAATTGCAGGGTTTGCTCATCACAGAGTATTTGTGGCATATTCCTTACAATTGTGATAAAAATGGATCATGCCTCATCCATCTATCATGATAGTTCGGAGTACTTAAGGGGCCGTCCATACATGTAGATTTTTATCACTAGTGCATAAGATTTGCAGTGGGGGAGGGGGCATACATCGAAGTGTACTCTACACACATCTGGGAGAAAATGCATGACTTGCTTTTTTATCCTCTCATATTTAAATATAGACCATAGTGGGTCATATTTGGAATTAGAGTTTAGTTGTCAAAGCCTTGCATGTAACTCATATAGAAATATGATATCTTTAAGGTTGTATGATGCTTTTTGGTATTGAGTATTCTAAATCAGAAAATCGCATGATGACACAATTCTGTTTAGGCATGTATAAGCAACATCTTTTCAAAGTCAATGGACCGATTATATCTTGAAAGGGAAACGTCCTCAGAACATTTGATCATCTGTTAGCAGTAGTAATATTATTTCATGATGATTTTCCCCTGTTCCACCACCTTGGACTCCCCAGCGACAAAAAGGTTGAAGTCATATGACGAGTGCCAAATGCTTAACTGTCTCTGTGATAAATGGAATTGAAAAGACAAAATGAAGCCACCTGAGTAGTGCAGGAAAGCTCATAGGCCCTCGTAAGTACAATCTATGTTATTAGAAGAAAGATCTTCTTCCTCATGAGTGTCTCTGTAATACTCATTAGTATGTGATGGGGATTTTCTGACAGATGACACACAGAGATAGAGTACACTAAAATGATTTAACAGAAACAAAAAGTTCTGTAGAGGACTCAAGTTGACAGTTCAATATTAACTCAAATGCCAGGCAAAGACCTAACGAGGACATTGTGTTTCTTGTCAGATGAGTGAACAGTCATCTAATGAGCAAGTAACTGCACGTCACTGACATCAACGAAAGTCTTCGTACCACAGGTGAGATCAACTTCATTCTCTCTTGGTTATTTTTCTCGTTGAAAGGCAAAGGCTGTTTTTTGGAATGACAAGAAGGTAAACGGAATGTTTCTCTTATCATACATTGGAAGTTCTACTATAGCTTTTTCAGGATAAATCTAGGTTGCTGCTCTACATCAAGGGAAAACTGAAGCTACTTCAGTCATACTGCCTCCATATTGCCCTGCTTTCCCAACGTCTGAAGGGGTGCGATAGAAGATGGGGTTCCAGTTTTCAGTGAAGATCTGTTGGACTCAATCAGGCAGTGTGATTTAGACCAACTGTGGAACAATGCAAATGAAAAAAAAAAACTCAGGTTCCAGACACACCTAACCAAACTTTTTAACATTTGGTTTGCCAAAGGTCCTGGTTTGGCAAGGTCATTTATAGGGACACAAAGATAAGGATAATTGAGGCAGGTGGCTCAAAAATTCATCCCCTGTACATCATCTTATACCCTGATTAATGGTTTGTTTAGAGTTGGTTGGATTTTCGTATGATTCTGAGAAGTATAAATCAAGAATACTTGTTCCATATCTCCGCCTGCCAAGGGCATACATATGTGCCTTCATATATGGACCTGCTTGATATGAGCAGGAAACATCACCCAGCTACAAGCACAGTGGTATTGCATGTATTGTCTGCTTAGGTATGCGTTTTGGAGACCTGATCAACATGGCTATCTCCCAGATGTGCTGGACCAGCATTGGGCACCATGGGTGTAGGAGATGGAGTATTCAAAGTGTTCACCTGGTGAATTGCCCTTGGATGCTAGCGATGGTGTTACTGGTGACAAGCCACAATGGTCAGTTATAATATTAAGAGGAAACTATGGATTCTGACATTGTCGAAGGTTAGCTTTAACTGGGGTGAAGTTGGGGTACCAGTCATAACAGAGGCGGACAAAGCAAAGGCTGGGGTGAGAGTGTACCTGTGTTGGTTGTGACTGTTATATGCATATTTATGGTAACTCCTTATACCTGGATGATCGTGGAGCCTAGCTTGGGGATGGGTCCATCTATCGGACCTGGTTTAGGATGGAGCGTGCAGCCTGGTTACTATCTAACATGAGCTGGGTGGGATCTATAAGATAGGGCATGCGTTGAGTGGAAGTACAACCAGGTCTTCTGGTACCATGTAACAAGTTAGGGCAGGGCTGACTATGCTCTCCATGTCTCTTATCACTAGATACAAGTTAACTACAAAAGTCCGCTGACAAAAATCAGCCTCAACAAGTAATGTTCCTCTCGCAAATAGCAAGTACATAACCTTTTTACCTAAATACCTGAAAGATCTACACTGTGTACTCACCATGGATGGCGACAAAGTGGTCTTTATTATGAATTTAAAAGAATGCTGAAGTATCAGACGTACAATATTTTATATCTTTAACTAATTTTTGTGTCTTTGTAATTTCGAGTTCTTTTCCCAATCAACAGGCTGGATTCTGCTCAAACTTGGTTGAAATATACCTCGACATCTTTTACCTGAAAGTGGTTCACTAAGTAGCAGTACTGTCATTTGTCATTTTGAATAATTTGTTCCGGCGCGTACACAATGATGTTTAAGTGTATATGTTAGGATGGTTACATTTGGGATACCATTGTACATGAGTACATGTAGTTCTCCAAATCTGTGAACCAAATCCGCTTCAAACTTGATGGAATATATTTAATTAAGTTTCATCAAATGGTCGGGTCTCAGTATTTCTTCTTTTTATATATATATTTTTTGTTTATTTTAGAGCGAAACGTTACAAAAATCTGCATTCCTGAAGCCGTCTGGCCAATAGCTTTTAAATTGCAGACAAACACTTCCAGGTGCCTGTGGACTTGTGTGGAACATAATTGGGTTAAAAGTGTCAAAGTTTGTTGAAGACGAAAAGGCTGTTCACACAACACACTTTGATATCGCATATGCCTCCGTGTATGTGCTGGAACGTTTTTGGTTCCATTCATCGAATTTGTTATGCTTAAAATGTAGCGCAGCTATGCTTATTTTGTACGCTTGCAGAGGGAAGATGGGATCGCAAAAAGAACATGAATTATGCGATCATAAAATATCTACCACAGTGAATCGCCATACATGAGAAACAAATGCACGGGAATCAACACAGGCGGCCACAAAATGGAGTAAAACAGACATTAGACAGCGCTTCTGGTCCTGTTGTATTACCATGAACAATATTTGTCAATCACTGTCAAATTATTTGAATTATCTTGTTTTGCCGTAAATGTTCATTTCTGTATCATCTAACCATTCCCACAATAGCCAAACATCTCATGTTACCAAGGTCATTTGTATGTTGGGTGTCTTTTGACATTTCATAGGAAAAAAGGCAAACCAGCTAGTAAAACGTAAGAGGACCTTGAATGCCAAGTAAAGCCAAAAGCCAGATAACACCTCAATATCTTTAGGTTGAGAGAAATATTTTACAAAACATATTCTTACGTTTTACAGTCGCGAAATATAAATAAGCCGATACATTCCGTCATTTATCGTCCGTTCCGTTTCACTGAGCATGTGTGTTGGCTATATGTTGGTGTTAAAATGGAATAGTGTGTGTGTGTGTGTGTGTGTGTGTGTGTGTGTGTGTGAAGTTTAAATTGGGTGTATGACTTTGCAGTTTGACATGCAGCCAAGTTTACGTTCATTACATCAATTCATTAGTTGACTGCATTTGATCGAAAATGACCTTTTTTTTCTGAAAGGACGTATTATGTCTCATTTGCGCACAATTTCGTAATCAAATATCATCAGAGGAGCCACCAGAAACTGTTTTTGAAATTATTTAATTTTGGGGTGATTTTAATTTCAATTCCCTAAATGAGGTAGCTGAAATGGTATAAAGTGACCAAGGTGCTGGGAAGGCAATAACGAAAACTAGTTGTTGACCGTTTGAAAATTCTAAGTAATTTTGATCTGGTAGTCACAGCAGGGATGATATCAGTATTTTGACGGAAAGGATGGAGTGAGAGTACCCACGTTTATTACTAGGTCACTTTATCTGGTCTTCTTTTAGTATCTCAATACATGATTAATAAAGATGCATTTATTTCCGATCAAATGTCATTCTGCAACGCCCAGAGCATTCCTGGTTGATCTTTCCTACTGCCTATAATGACTGTGGCCCGTTAAGAAGTCTCAACCAATGTCTGGAATGCCCATTTTTTGACCCCATCACATCAAATAGTGCTACAGCATAGTGCCAGTTACCCTTTATAATATAGGTACCTAAAGCAGCCGAGCAGTTATTGTGCTGTTATTGGGTTATTCCGACGAAGAGAATGGGACAATGTTAGGGAATAATATCCACAATCTAGCAATTTGGAAATGACAGATAGATTCTGATGTCGAAACGGACTAGTTGTTGTGCACTGTGTAATCCACACTGGAATCTGGATGCTGGATGCGTCGGGACTGACATTGACCTTACTAGATCGAAATAGCTTATTCCACTGCGGGGCACAATAGGTAAAGGATTTCACTACCAAGTGTTATCTTTTTGGCTGAGTAATCACATGGAACGTCTCGGCATCCATCTCTGTATATATGTGGGATGATTCTTGGCATAGCAAAGACTCCTTTTATCTTATTACTGATCCGTATGAAAAGTTGCTGAGATGATTGATTGGCCATAATATGCGATCAATTATAAACCAACAATAAAGCAATATATATTGCTCCTTTTTCTTCAATGATTCCTTAAATTAAGTTATCATTGTTCCTGACTATTCCGTGAAAGATTGCGTTTTGTAGATGTGGCAATACGGGTGCAGGCCATTGACTTTCTGCTGGTTTGGTGTCCATAACTCCAATTTCATCACTGGAAATTCAGTGTCTCGTTTTGCGCAGCGCTTTAGTCGCTTGCTACATAATGTTGCAAGAACATTATCTCCAAAATATCCGGGCAGCCATTTCAACATTTAATTACATTAAGCGTTATATTTGAATAATTTGGCGATACTGCCAAATATTTAGCGATAACTTTAAACATTGAGCAATGTCTCTAAATTATCACTGAAAAAATAGTTAGAAATTTAATTAAATGTTTTGGCGTCATCACTAACTCAGTTATTGACGTGACACAATGGTTGAGCGATATTGCTAATTCGCTTACAGATGATTTAGAGATAAGCTAAATACATCTAATTTAGCGAATATCCGTAATTATTTTCAGTGATAGCGCTAAATAAGTTAATGATATCTCTAAACCTATCGCTAACTACAGCATAGAGAGATATAGAAAAAAATCATTCAACGATATCCCTAAATCATGTAGCAATATCGTAACAGTGGTGATCATCGTATTGTGTATTGGCTTAACTTTTGCCAGAAGGCATGTTGTCAAAATGATCTGTTAGTATTCTGTTATGATGAAGCATACTGCGAAATGACAATGTCGTGTGCATCGTCATTTTAACACAAGGTCGATATCAGTGAGGTAAGCTGCCATAACCATCGCCTGTATGGGCACCTGGCATACATGCTGCAACGAGATGACTGTACAGGGTGCTCCAGATGATAAGGTCGATATCAGTGAGGTAAGCTGCCATAACCATCGCCTGTACGGGCACCTGGCGTACATGCTGCAACAAAATGACTGTACAGGGTGCTCCAGATGATACCATTACTCTAGAAAGTGTACGAATGGTTCTATAGCCGACTTTGTGAATAGCAGAGCCAGGAAGTAACTGTGATGCTGAACTCAGTTTTGGAGGCACCCATGACAATGATGCAAACATTTGAGCGCGTTGCAATAAAAATTAAAACCCTAAATTTATAATAGGTTTACCCAACAACCTCCCGCCTTCTTTTTTTCGCGTTTGACTTCCAGAAAATGCATTCGCTTTGTGTTAAAAGTTAGGACATAACCCAGGAAACGAAAGTCTTTATCGCCGTTGGTAACTTAAAGAAACGATAGGGGTTGCTTCAAGAACTTCCTCAAGATACTAAGAGTGCTAAACTTTGAATTTCCATGTCCCTGGTGAATGACAAATCAAGATGTTTCTTCGATACAAATTTTGAACTTTGAATCAGTTTACCCTAATTTCTCGCACGCATTGTTTTTACATGCTGATATCAACAGCCGTATCATCAGCAATCACGTGATGTTTTCCTAAAACCTCCGCCTGGCAAGCTGTTACAGATTGACGTCTTTTTTTGGGGGGGGGGGGGCGGGAGAGGGCTTGGCAAACTACATTTATTTTGTTGTCCCAAATCTGGTGTTGCAGGTTGTTAAATACTTCTAGTAATGTAAAATGACTTTGTTTCGGGATGTTTAATTTCTCTTTTCTCTGCTTGTGGCTCACCTTAAATAAAAGCAAAGGAAAAGGGAGTCTAACATAAAATGAATAACACCAGTGGCAAAATGTAATTTTAAAACTTAAAATATATGAAGGTGTCGAGAAAATGTGAGCACTTACAAAGAAAAAACTACACCAATACTTCTAGTATGAAAAATACAGAAGACAAAAATCTTTTTTTTTTTCAAAATTTTATTAGCAAGACCGACGACATCGAGGCAATGCTCATCAGTGAGGACGGTTCAAACAACTATGACACGCTACAAGGATCCTGTCATGTTACTACTTTTACCAGCAAATTGTGACACAACATGGTGACGTGGAAAGAGTATAGGCCTCTTTCGTCTCACAGAAGTTTCCCAATATATTAAACATGATGAACGCTAAGGGAACTTGGGATTTGTTTGATGTTGTTATTTTGTTTCTGGTTTGGAAGTCATAAAGTTAACGCTTCGCAAACCGTCATTCTCTCTTGTCTTTTAAAACTTGATATCGTTTTTGCATGTTTTTGTGAATATTTTGGAATGTACAAGGACAAAATACCTGCGATGGTAACATGTCTGTGGTTATTACTTTCCATTAGATACGCACAGCTGAGAATGCAGATGAAAACTGTTTTCACTCTGTCTTGCACCATGGTGTGCTTAGGATATAATGACCACACTATATATTCCCATATATTCACACAACCAGAACACATGTGACAGTGTTTGCATATCGACTACATATATAAAAACAATAAATCCATAAACACAATAAATCTATTCATTTGAGGTGTTTGCGATTAAGAGAATGTGACTGATTAAGGCAACATACATGGACATGCAGTAAGGTGGCTGACACAAACTAGTTCCATTCTGTACGTATCCTACTGCCTCTTGTACGTGATCTCCTACATGTAAATTCACGCCACTTTTACAGTTACAGGGCTTTCCTGGTTGCCCAAATCTATTGACAAGTGCACCATGTATCACATCGCTTCAAAGAAAACTGCACTAATATCTCTCAATTGCTTTTTCTGTGTTGACTTGACAAATGTGTCTGGCCGCACATCCGCCAGCAAGCAGCATACTAATCTGGAGTAGTTGAAGGGTATGTACAACGACCGTGGGATTTTCAATGAAGTCATGAAGAAACCAACAAACAGCATACATCGTTAAGTTTGTATAAATAAAATCATATACAGCATGTTGCATCTGAATTATTCTCCAACCCTAACAAGCCATCAGATGGATACAATATAGATGAAACATTTGACACGGCAAAATCACGGCACTGTAATGTTAAATCTAAAGTACAGTGACAACACATGACAGGTTGATGCCGGTTTAGAGACGGTTAACTTATATATCCTGTTTGCACCATACGCAATACTTACGTCATAGAGCTGGTCTCGGACACATATAAACACATACAAGCATATACACACACATCATAGATCAACAAGATAACTCACCACACGACGGGATTTCCTATTAGATAGTCAAAATATTCATGTAACTACACTGTACCTAACCACCAAAATTCTAATTGAAGTAACTTTGACACAACAATCTGCTGATATAAATAAGAACTTTTGTTTTCAAAAGCCATGGAAAATAAAATTCAAAATTTATTATACACTATATCTATAAAACATCATATTTTTATTTTCTATTATAAAAAAAATCACATTTTCGATCAAAAACTATATTGCAGGATTTTACACACTGCATCAGCAAGATGCATTTCTTTGCGGCCAACAGTACCAGCTTCGGGTATGGCACAGTATGATCAAGAGATGTGTTACATACTGTCCCAACAATGTGCAATTGTGTATGGCATACAAAGACCCTGCCTTCCTGTGCTTCAAACAAAAATACTGTGACGGCAAGGTGCAAGGGTCCATGGCAAACTGTGCCTGCCAGATCTGACTTTGTACGGCACACAGTATCATTACAATGAAATATTGTATGGTATCCTAAGTGACCTAGGAGGTATTGGTATGGTGTTCTGTGGCAGCCACATGGAATTGTGTATGGCATACTATTCCAGAAATGTTTATGTGTACAGCATATCATGCCAGCCAGATGTCAGTGCGCATGCCATACTGTACCAACCAAGCCGTGCTGGACATGACATGCCACACCTGCGCATCAGCTAAAGTTGTATAGAGTATGCTCTACTAGCAACGAGTAACTGTGCATGGCACACTGTACTAACAAACTGTACCACAAAGGTGTAACAGTGTATCGTACACATGCCATAAAGGTGTAATTATGTATAGCATGCTGCGTCAGTCCGCCATACTCGCGTGAGGCAGGCCGTTTCAGTACAGTACGATTGTGTTTGGCTGGCTCTGTCAGTAAAGTGTATTGTGTATGTTTTTTGCTGTGCCAGTATGGCGCAAATATGTATGGAATGTACATGGTGTGCTCGTAAGGTATAACTGTATGGCCAGTAATGTGTAACTGTGTGTGGTATACCATACGGCAAGGAGTAGTTTTCATGACACCCTACCTGTCCAGCAGGACGAAGCTGCACACGGTCAATTGTGCCAAGCAGTTATGTGTTTGCCTTATTGTGACACGTCTCTTGAGAATTGTAATTTGCACAGTATTCCCATTCATGCCAGTCAAAGATTTGCTGCTCCTGTTTTCAAACGCTTCCAGTCAGAATTAGATAATTCACATGAATTTTCATCACAAATACTGAGTTATCGATGTTCTTACATCAATATCAAGACCATGTCCTATTAGGAAATTCCTTGTCAGTTCCTGTTATAGATCTGCTGAAAATAAAGTCCATCAACTGTGTATTGCCAAGCTAACATATTTGACAAATGAATTATTACCATCTTCTTAATTGTAAATGGCTGTTATGACTCTTTGTGTTGAAGTACAAAACAGCAATGCATTGTATGGTTTAAAAGTCGCCAAAATTTTCGAAACAGATGCAATTTAAAGACTCACATATTCCTGCTGTCACACTAAATACAAACAAATATTTTGAGTATTTGGTCCTAAAGCATCAGTCACGCATACAAAGCCTACATGTTAGCCTGGAGTCGCTTGTAATCCTGAGACAACCGATGGTTGAAACATACCGCAACACTTATTGATCGACGAAAAGACTTTGACATAAGAATAGCACTCCTCTGAATCAAGCATGTAACCCAAGTACGGTAGCTTCCATGTGACGCAACTACGCTAATTCCTACTGCGATAAAGCAACACCAATATCTGCCTCAGTCCAGCCATGAATATCGTGGATGGTTTTCTACATTTGAATGTGAGCTGATTGCATATTCAGTACGTCTCATTTTGCTTTAACCCACTCTTGCTGTGGCATTCGCGTATCATACATATGTTTCATCCTTTTTATGCCCATTTTTCCTGCTTCCACATGATATATATATATATATATATATATATATATATATATATATATATATATATATATATATATATATATATATATATATATTCATATGCATATACGTATATATGTCCATTGCACACATTTCTTTTTTTTCTCTTTTTTTTTCTCTCAAGACGGATCAACCTTTGTAGAATATTTTCTCTCAGTCGTATTGTACGTGGATAATTCTGGCCCACCCGACAGGTCGATTAATCATAAAGTGCCATCGGAATCAAGTTAAGGTTCAAAGCAGTATTTCCTTCCATTCGCTCGGCAAGCTTTAACGATGTTACAAAAGTCACTTTCCCTCTGCAGTGAAATGTCCCTGGGGTACACATGAAGGTGCTAGTTGCCTGGCGAGGCACGTCATGAATATTGTTTGCCAGCTTCATTCTTGAGGGCTGAACGCAGGCAACACGCAAGGATGAATCCAAAGATCTGTAACACAAGAAACCAAAATGGATCGTACATATTGTGCAATATACATGTATATATGTACATATATATATGTATATATATATATATATATATATATATATATATATATATATATATATATATATATATATATATATATATATATATATATATATATATATGAAATACGAAATAGTTCGAGAGTCTCAATTAACAATGGGACTTAGCTAAGGTATCCCAGCACGTGCACAAGTGAGAAGAATAAGGTGAAAGATTTTGTGAGCTGGAGCGTAGATACTGATACCTCGTCATGTAAACACCTACGGGTAAATGGCATGCATTTTGGATCCCTCAGCGACTGAATCCATCACGACACCAAATAAATAGGTAATTGTTCTATAGGAGGGTCCACAATTTACAATCATATGCGCATTCAATTGATACTGACCGCAATATATATAAAAATATAAATAAATCTGGAGGGTCAGAGGTGTGTACATCCATCAGATTGTATGCTTATAGATAAAATTAATACCTTGCAGCTCAGGACTGCAGGCAGCAAAACAACGATATATGTATATTTCAACAAAAACATTGACGTAGCATGATAGATTGGTGTTGTTATTAACACCAGTTTCACGGTGGTACGTGGTGTAAAAGAATGGTACACGAAGCCACAGCCATGCAAACTTAACTGCCCTCTATCGGTTGCGTTAGTGCTTCTTTTAATTTTGCTCCTTTTTCTCCGCTTTAACTCTTTTAATGCCAAGTTTTGACTGCGTCAACAGCTCCACATGCCGAGAAAAGCAGTTGACCTGGGTCACTTTTAATTTGTTCTTGTCGTCTCTACTACTGTAGGTATGTTGGTACGTGAATGAGAGGTCGGTTTACAAAGAGTATGAACCTAGCATGTTGACTTGAGTAAAATTGGCTCAAACGCAACACAACAAATTGAAATGACAGGAACATATATACTAGTGTCTAACAACATAAATAAAAAAATGCAAAATTATGTACAATGACCGTCTGGATCAAAAATGGCCAGGGCTCTACTGCCAGCTAATTAAGGACAAGTACTCTGAATTACAATCATTGAAAAATGAGGATATGACGAACGATTAAGACTGATCGGAGATATACTGTGACCAGAATAAATCTGGGAACCAATCTCACTGCAATGAACAAGTACCTTACCTGTATGGCGCCCACTCCAAAGCCTACTCCTATGAGAATGACGCTGTGTGTTTCAAACCAATTTATCAAACCAGAATAGCACCCCTGTGGAGGAAGGAATCTTCATGTAATGGAAGTCAGTGTCAGTAGTTAATCAACAATTAAACTATGATGCAGCGTGCAGTGGAAAACATGTATATCCATTCAATTGCATACATCACTATAATCTGCCTCTCTTTTAGAGCACGCAATTAACAAACTATATCGCCTACCTCCCTTATTCTGCAATTCTGTTAAGTATAATTCCATATGATTTACATATCAAATAAAGATATTCATATTGTGGGTGTCAACAGTCAGTTGGCGGAGGATATTATACCAGCTTTGTGTTGATTTTGAAGTGACTGCCAGTGATTTTGGCGAGATTAAACCACTATCTCTTATAAAGGTTTCTGTGAACATTACATTCTATGAAAGCTTACAAACTTGATGATAGGGTGGTAGTCATTGCAATCTAAAAAGTCTTTTGCATAATGAATCAAATGTTACGGGTCAATTAAAAATTTGACATGAACTCAAAAACATGTCTTAATTTGCCCCGCTTTACTCTTGTTTTTGAGATACACCTGTTTAATTCTTAAACGTTGAAACGTCAAGTACAAAATATTCTTGGACGATGCTTGCGACAAACCGGTGACAAAATGAGAAACTCGGACAGAATTGATACAAGATTAATCCTAAGCGGTTATGATCACTTTGTAATTGTTGTGTACACATTGTTAATTAGCTAAATTGTTAGCAGTGCAGAAAAATAGATTAATAGTTTGTTTGCTTTTCGACAAAATACTCCTTATTGTACTTCAGCCAGTGACTTAACACTTTATAAACACATTTGATGGATAATTGATGAGTCACTCAAGTTATTATATATATATAAATATATATCTATGTATTTTATTTATTTTAAACATATTTATTTCACATGGATTGCCTAAATAGTTACAAAGAGCTAATCTGGAGGCTCTCCACAACAAGATGACGCACAAAGAATTTACAATACACACAGGACATACCATCTATGAATTGGCATGTGGTTTGACATAAATATTCGGTACAATTGAATCGAGAACAAATCTCAAACGTTGACAGCAGAAAAATAATCTGACATATCAATATGATACACTAGAAATGGCTTAAAATTCAAAGCGTCTCGTGTTCACGATGTAGGTCTGCACAGTTCCAAATATTTGCTAATTAACATCATCACTGAGTTCTGAGTTGCCTTCTTTGAAGTATTGTATGAGTATGTCACTAGCTAAGTGAACTAAGAGATTTGGATGTACACCAGGTGCTAGGATGTGACACACCGAATCCAGTAAAGCTTGCCTAAGCACTAAGAATTTGGGACAGGTCAGGACAAAGTGATAAATGTCTCCATTTTGGTTGGAGCGTGAGCATGCAGGTGATTGGACTATGTTTAATTTGTGGAGATGGGAGTTAAGCTGAGAAAAACCAAGGCACAACTGAGTGTGACAGATGTTTGGAAAGCGCTTACCGTGTGAAAAGTAGGAGGGTATGGGGTCAACAGATAAGGTCGATTTTAATTTAGATTTGAAGATATCAAGTGACCCAGACTCTCTGATATCGAGTGGTAAGTTGTTCCAAAGGAGAATACTAGATGGAAAAAAGGAGTCCCCATATCGTTTAGTTTTAAATTTAACCTGTCTTATGTTGAGCCTGTTACGCAGACTAATATTAGGGGTAAGTCCGAAATTTCGAGGTAATAGGTTTGAAAGGTAATTAGGGGTCATTTTATGGATCATCTTATAAAAGAGGACCAGTTTGTAATATTTGTTTCTAGTGGAAAGACTTTGCCAACCGAGTTCAGTTAGAAGCAAATGACGGGGGGGGGGGGGGAGTGTTTGAAGGCACCGGTACAGATACGAGCTGCTTCATACTGAACGGCTTCAAGAGATGCTGATAAACCTTCCGTGCAATTGTCAAAGAGGACACATCCGTATTCGAGTATGGGACGGATCATGGTAATGTATATACGGGTAAGGGCGCTGCGGGATAGTTTAAATTTGAGACAACTTAACAGGGCCAAACGTTGACTGGATTTACTGGTGATGCGTGTGACATGGGAGTACTAGAAAAGCTTTTCAGATAGTGTAATGCCAAGGTGTGTGTGCTCATTTGCTTCAGGTATGGGTCTGTTTCTCAGGATAAGGGATGTACATATATATATATATATATATATATATATATATATATATATATATATATCACTTTCTGCTAGTCACTCTGTATGTATGAATGTAATGTAGTGCAAATTGCTTGTCCCAATTGTTCAAAAAGAGCTGCCATATAAGCACCTATACCTTGTATCAAGTCAACGTCCCTGACTTACCCGGCGATACAAAAGTCGCTGTCGTAGCCCTGCAACTACATTCAATGGAATGAGCCAACTATGATGGAAAACTCTCTCTCCCTCATTCTCAAAATCCAATATATTGTTCCCTCTTACCTTAGATTTCAAATATTCTCCCGCTTGGCCTTTTCTGGCTTCGTCTTGACATCTCGATGGACTTTTTGGGAGGGGATCATTAGGATCACTGTTGGATAGCACACAACAGGACTTAGGCACAACGTCGTCTGATGAATTCTTTGAAATAGAGAGGAAAAACCCATGGTTGTACCACTGACTACTGTCAAAATACGTTCACTTAGCATATAAATGTATCTGTTTAAGAGCTTGGTCAAAATACATGTATGATTATTTTTCTCATGATCATTTTAAAAACTTTCTAAAACCTCACATCGATGACACCTTCACAGAGCATGATATACAATTGTTTACCTATATTTTTGCTACACACGAATATGAAAGAGAACAGACAGAAGCGTTGCCAATGCCACTACCCTAGTTAGACTGGTACAGACGCACATTTGTCAAAAAAAGCAAACCATATACTTACTTGTTTCGTGACGTTGGACCAGTGACTGTCCTTATAGTCCGTAAAGTTGTCGGCACCACAACATTCAAGCTGATAACAAAAATTATGGTCATTGTTAACATATCGTGCACTTAGTTTGGGGACACAATAAAATCAGGATGGTACTGCGAACCTTTGAAAAATAAGTCGATTAATAATTGAGCAAACTTCAATGGATTCCCAAAAACTGTATTTAGAAAATCAAGGTTCCATACACAGTAATATCACTTTGAAAGTTCAAATAAGTTATTTTAACCATATGGTTAAGCCCCCCTCCCCCCCCCCCCACACACTCTAATTTAATCTGTCTGGATAATTGCAAATGCTGCGTCTATAAATTTAAATCTGGACTTTTCATTTTTACATGTGTCAACATACGTGGATGAACGGCATGCATGCATCAATTAATCATTGAGATATCCTCAAGGCTTTGCCTGGTTCTTCGTGGGAAGAGTGTTTTCCTTTCTTTCTTTAGGGATATAAGTTTGAAATTTGCGTTTGTCATGAGCTTCATTAATCACTATTTTGGTGCTCATATACTTAACTGTAAGTAGTGGTGTGATATCATGTGTCCACATGGTTCATGAGGTCCTATAGCTTACAAAGGAAACAGTTTTTTTCTGATGGATAAACTAAACTTTTATGAAGCCATACATACCTGAGTCACTATAAATATACACTTACACAATAACATAAAAACTAATGTGATTTTTTCAGCTATATAAGGCAAGAAAACGGTCCAAGTGTGAATGCTATGGAAGCACTCTACGAAGTTAAATTTGTGTATTTGGTCACAGTTAAGTAATACTACACACTTGCGTTGATCTGTAAGCAGTCAAATTTACACCGACTTTACGATGCAGAAAGCTAAGTTTACACTGACCTTGACCTGTAGAAAGTCCCATGCCTTCGACGATGCCGTGCCGGGACTGATCTCGTTTTTCACTTGTTCCCTCATTGACTTTTGCAAGTTTGAAGTTATCTTCAAAACGTAAATAGAAACAATAGTGCAGTAATCAGTTTTGCATGCTTTCCAAAAATTTTCCATAGGTCAAATTAGTCCGACATTTAAATATTTCGAAATCGTGAAATCACGATAATGTTTTTGTCATTATTGTAATTTCACTGTCTTTGGAATTCAGAAAACTATCTATTTAAATTAAATAATTACACTGCGCCTATGTTCATTCTGTATCGTTTATGTGGTACGGTATTTACAAAGTTATTTAAGTTTTGTCAACCACGGGCCACAATATGTTTATTCGAGTCTACGGATGTAAATATTTGTACATTAACTATCTATGATACAATTTCCTCATAAATGATAAAATATTATGCTGATTATATAAGTGTGTACATATCTAGTTTGCGATCCATTCATTACCTTGTTTTTATATATGAGCGCCAGTATAGCTGCCGCCAGCTCCCCAGCCATCACCACAAACAGCAGAGCCGCATACTACAAAAAATGGAATACATTCACATGCATGTTATGTTTTGGGATTTACCTTTCCCAACGTAAGAAAAGTATTCCAACACTAACCGCTTCTATATCTGACTTCGTTGTTTGTTTCACTACTGTAGGCCCTGGATGAGAATTAAGTTTCCTGATATTTTATACAACTGTCCTATCTACTAAACGTATGGTGAAGAAAATTTGAGCGAATCCTGACTTTGTACCACAACATCCGGGATTTGACAGAAAACCCTCAGTTTTGCTGCTACATAGTATTTTTTTTACAAAACCCGGGGATTTTATGCTTCCAATGTTCATCTGTGATCAAAGCCCAAGGTTTTGTCAACCATTTCACCAGGAATTTCATCATTAATGAAAAAAACCCGACTTTCATTACAAAACTCTGGATTTTCTAACAAAACCCAGGGTTCTGTGGCAAAAGCCAGGAGTTTATGAACAAAATGCAGGGTTTTATGACACAGCTGGTAATCTTAAGACTGCTACTGGGGTCACCGGCTTTAGTTTTGTTCTTCAAATTACATCTTACGAACCCCAAGGTTTTGTGACGTCACAATGCCCAAAGTTTTATAAGATTTCAAAACCTTGGTTTTGCTCTCTGATTTCAAAATTCACAAAACCTAGGGTATTGTACTGAAAGTCCGAGGTATTTCCAGGCTTGATGGATGTAATGACTTTGGTTCACAAAACTCACGGTTTTGAAATAACTATGCAGTTGTGTGATTTGCACAGTTATTTACATTCTGTTTAAAACTCGGGCTTTGGTAACCAAACTCCGGGTATTTTACACGAAACCCATTGTCTTGTGCACAAAACTCAGGCCTCCATGTCCGAAACTCAGTTTCATGACAAAACCCTGGATTTTGTCTCACGAAACCCAGGGTTTTGATCGTAAAACGTTGGGTTACGTGAATTATTGGACTATACAACTTCCATGGACATTGGACGCACCGATTGAAGTGGGCCAGTGAGCTTTTGAATTAGATCAAGGTCACCTTTCTTGCAGACCATCATCGTGTGCAAATATCTGGGTGCTGGCTCAAAATTTCTCAAGTGAGGACTCGAAACAGTGGCCGAATAGTTATGAAGTTATAACTCAAAATACTTAATTTACTGTCACTTATGTAGGCATGAGATCTTCGGAATTAAGTCAAGATCAAACATTTGTATGTCTTTTAAACCTTTCTACAGGACCATCACCGTGTGCCATATTGGTTCAAACATATTTCATTTCGAAAAAAGACAATTGGGAAACAGGGCAATGCCCTATATTAATCTAAACATGTGCCATATTAAACGTGTAGTTAAAATAACATCCCCGTCACCAAAATAACAGTGCAAGTAAATGCAGTGCCCTGTGACCTTGAATATATAACATCAATGTCACCCAGTATCATGTCTTCATTCACACAGTTCTATAGCCATCAGTTTTTAAACAAAAAAGTGACAGGATCCACCGTCCACAATATAAGCCAGTTTGTCCGCGTGACTTTTCGATGGTTTCTCACGAAATTAACAACACTGAAAGATAGCCTATAGACATGTCTTAATGTTCAATAGTAATCATGGGCCTGGGATTTATCATTACCATGATATAAGCCAGTATGTCAGTTTGACATTTTACTGTCACCCAAGGTCAAAATGAACACCGCCAAAATCCACCACAGGTAATCTCCTATTAATGTTTCAAAGTAACCATGACGTAGGGTCCATCATTACTTAACCTATATGTCAGTTTGACCTTTCAATGTCACTCAAGGTCAAGTTAGCAACAACATATTAGAAACCCCATAGGTACTTTCCTATCAACCTTTAATGGTCAAAATTAACTACATCGCCAGAAACCACACATGCATTGTCTTGTTACTATTTAATGGTAATCAAAGGCCTAGGAGCCACAATTTCCGAGATTTAATCAAAAACGTCAAATGTGCTTTTTTTCCTACAATAACAATGTTAAAATGTACATGTACCCTAACACATTATTTGTAATTTCGAAAATTCGTTAAAAATCAGAAAATGCCTGCAGCACCACGGGGTGAAAAATTTTGATGCAGATCGAGTCAAGGTGTGTTCCCACCAAGAAGAATCCAGCATTTTGTTTGAGAAGAGGTCAAACCCAGCGAAAACACACACAATTTGCACATAAATAGAAACGATAGTAACTTCATCTGTTGAACAATTCGAAAGTCTCCCTATACAGTTTCGAAACAATTAGGTAAGCGGTTTCCGAAATGACTTTACATTTCATTTTCAAACAAAGAATGCAAAAGGTGAAGCGCGACGATTTGAGATATCTCGGTATGAAGACAAATCCAAAGTACATCTCCACCAAGTTTAAAGTAACTCTGGCGGACACTTCTGGAAAAGTCGAAAGTGAATCACGATTGCAATCTCTATTGACGCACATGGAAATCAATGGGAATGCATGCGTCCACTGGTAAGGACCTGAACTGAAAAAATGTGTCAAAATCAGGGATCCAGAGCAACACCAACTGGTGAAAACCTTTATTTGAATCTTCTAGAAAGTACATTTCCACCAAATTTCGAAACAACCTGAACGAAGTTTTGGGCTCAAAAATAGCGAAATAATCGCAGCATCGCCTGTCAAACATAATAAGTCCAGGCGTCCCCAAAGATGATCCTATGCAATTTCAAAGTAATTTGACAGCATGGGTTTTTCAGATTTGCCAAAAAAAAAAAAAAAAAAAAAAAAAAAAAAAAAACATATTAAAAAATTAGAAAATCGATCGAGCATTATCATTTGGGTAGAAAGACTGTGAAGATCCACCCACGACACATTATAGCCATACTTGAAGTGAATGTGGCGCACGAATTTCAAGCAGTCGAAAACGGTTAAAGGGCGACGAATGGAGACCACAAAGGACGGACACCATTCCTTTGGGACTATTTTCTTTAAAAAGGCTTACTTGGTGTTCTATGGCTCTTTTAATTAAAAAAAATAATTTAAACATCCTGTAAATTTAGAACTCAACCCATTATCCAAAACTTAAAATACAGTTTTGCTGTTGGATGTGTACCATGCTATTTCTGATCAGTAAAAAATGTTTCCCTTTTTTTGTGTTTGTGCTGGTTTTTGTTTTTCAAAAAACACACTAAATTTTTTTTTTTCTGAATTAAGCAATTAAAATTCAATTGCTCAACACTTACAGAGGTTTCACTATTTTTAATATCTTAATTCAAAGGTCTACTTTTAGAAAATAAATGGTTTCTATGATTTTGAATAAGATGTCAAGTCACATAAAGATGTGTTTGGGCCAAAGTCTTGTTTTCTGTGTAAAAGTGTGCCATGCTGTTAATAGATTATCTTGAGCACAAATTTGTCTAAATTTGAATCTTGGAGAATTTATCAAACACGTAGGCGTTTTGCCTTCACAGAAGCCGTGACTGGACGCGACGAATCAGGAACTTCGTTGGGTCTAGAAATTTGCTACAGAGGCAAGTATAAGTTGAGCAAATGCTTAAATCAAGAAGACGCCTTCTGTAATGTAATACGGCTGTTATATAACCAGGATGCAGCAAGTTGTGTGATTATATGTACAGATCCAGACAGCCTTACAATTTAGATTTATGCGTGGAAAAAAGGAGTCCAACATGGATATAGCAGTCATCGATTTCAATAACGTGACCGTGAGCTCCTTTCAGTTTTGCTTTTGATGTATTATGAAGAACTTTTAGATGGAGTATACAATGAAAACTTGTCTTGGATTCTTGCCACCAATGTAGGATGCTACATTAACATATGTGAGGTATGCAAATTCCGTGTACTGACACTGAATTCGGTTTTAAAAAAGGATAACACATATTTGTGAACTATGAACAGCTCTGGCATTGCTGTTGCGTTTGTGCCCTTCAAGATAATTGACACAGCTAATATAATATGTGGCACGTGGTTGCATTCATGATGCATGTTGTTTTGCGTGCATGCACCGCAACATGCAGCTGAAAATCATTGGATCGATAGGCCCCCACCTGGCTGTATGTATATTATGCCACTTTATCATTATATAATACTTGAAAGGCGAACGCATCAATACCATTATGGCTCCAGTTCCATCTACCTTATAATTCACATGGGTCCAATTATAGACCAGTTGTCATTTGTTACATGTGTTTGGTAACATGCCAAACAGCTCTCAGGGATCGCTTTGAGGCCAACGGTCTGAATTATGATATACATAAAAAGCCTGCAACTATGCGGCGACTCTTTGCAATACAGAATTCTCCTCCTCGGTTTCAACTATGAATGTATGGGTTTTCGATCCTCGAATTAATAGATAATGTTTGGCCTTGTGTCAAAGAAAAAATACGTTTCGTGGAAAGGGACAGGTAATTTTTAATCCTCAAATGCGATTTTGCATATTGACCTGTCCCCTGTCAATTCTGAAGTCGAATTTACATGATATAGGTTCTTTTGTGTATCACATGCACATGGAAATAAATCACATATGTCTTGGGGATACAAAACAGAAGGACTTCTTTGAAAATTATATCTTATTCCAAGAAAAAAAAAACACTACATTGTAGCCACATTTTTCATGTAGCACCTGTGTCACACGACAATTCGCCCTCAATCATGGTGATGCTTAACACTATAACCCTTTGTCTACCAGGAAGACCTCTATCCATGACAACTTTCTTGTATTCATAATTTACTGTAGGCCTTCTCATTCGAGCCAAAACAAGCGTTTTTCACATAAAATTTGGTTATGTTGTTCTGGATATTAGATGTGCTTTCAAAGACTATATGTTGTCTTTTCAGCGCTCTCATTTAACCTTCTATGTTCTATCGGAAGCAGTTAAAATATGGGTTTTTCCCTCTCAAGTTAATACTTAAATAATCATGAACAGGCCAGCTGCTTCCTTTGCGGTGTTTCGTCTCATACATGTCTCAGACATTTGTCAATTCCAGGCTAGACTGAGAATGATAAAGATATTCAAAGTATCGCTTACCACAAAGAGCAAGCACTGGCTTTCTCGTATTGCACCACAACATCCCAGGAATGCTATAAAGAATACAAAAGCACCGACTGCAATGAGTAGAAATGCTGCGTGCTCTATGTAAGGATCCGAGTGAGCTATGTTCACAACTTCCAGATATTGAAGAATTGTCGGATCCACCCTAAGCCATATTCCAATCCCCAAGATTCCGGCTCCGGACAGCTAAAACACAAAACAAAAAGACCAGTTCAACTTCAATAAGTGTAAGAAATACACATGTTATGTAATAGGATATATACTGAAAATGGAAAAAGATATAAAACCGATGTACATCCTTTGGGTATTTTGACAGCAACTTTTGCCGTCAGGTTATCAGCTCCCCTAATGTTTGACATAATTCATCTTAAAAGATGTATATGTGTGGAATGTCAAGACACCATAAGCAATTTTACAGTGCCAAAGATTTTGCGTCTTTATGAGTCACATAACCCTATGGTCACATAAGCGTTTACACATTCTGTAGTCAGAGATTGTGATTTGATGTATGGTCAATTACAAGAATGATTTCAGAAAAAACAACATAATTCAAAATTCCTGTTCCACTGGATAACATGTACGTCAGGTTGATTATAGAAATGACACATTGCAAAATCTGCATTCCTGGACGCCAATTCTGTTGGTAACTGACTGTAGAAATAGTAATCTGGGAAGATTTATTTCATAAGATAATTTAGCTGGTCTGGGTGATTGTTGAAAAACAGAATTCCAAACTTGCAGTTCATGATATTGTCACAGAACCAAAATGACCTGCTTAAAGTTATATCTATTTTCAGAAATATTTCCAACTTTTCCCATTTCTACGATGATGGATTTCGGAAATAAGTATTCTCATTTTCAAAATACATGTGGGTTACTGATTTATAATTTATTCATTTGTGATTTAATTATTCATTTTTTTAAACACTTCAAGTCATCCCCCTGAATTTTGCACTTACAAGTCCAAACATAAATTATATAATTGTGCATCATTATAACTGCATCTAGCAATCACTAGCAGTAATAGTTATAAATTCGTATTCTCAGATTCAAAAGAAATTTTTTATTTTTAAATTTTGTGTATGTAGGTGGTTTGATGCCTGGTTTAGATAACTTTCAATTTTAGTCTTGTTTGGAAACTGTTTCTAAATTTGTCTGAAATTACCATTAACTGGCATTTGGTATGGTGAACTTAGACACAGGTGAGAATAAACCTGTGCTATAAAACAATAGCAGGTCATACGGTTTACATGCATGACAGGTCTCTGTCCAACCATGGAGCTACCACGAGGTCCAACATCGAATACCATGCCTAATTGGTACCTGACCTAGAGATCTGAGTGTGTGGCAGAGGTGTCAATAATAATAATAATAATAATAATAATAATAATAATAATAATAATAATAATAATAATAATAATAATAATAATAATAATAATAATAATAATAATAATAATAATAATAATAATAAATTTCCCCCGAGCTCGGGAAAATCCCACATAAGTACAACAAGGCATATACAAGATCACAATACAACTAAAAGGAACGAAAATAATATAATACACAAACACAGATATGTAGAGAACCAAGGAGACGACATGTTAAGTAATATAAAACATGGTCTAAAGAACCAACTGTAATGCCCATAAATTATAGAACTTAACCGTAATCCCCTTGACTAAACAAAAGGTTACAAACAACAGGGTTCATATATTAGCAATCTGGGAAGTTAAAATATGTCACTGTGTACTACATTTTCATTGGTTAAATGTGTTTTTGGATTTTCTGAGTTTGCATTAATGTGTATTTTATTAGTCAACATCTATAAACCTCTTTCTGGTTTTTTAATGCTTCATTGTAAACTAAACTTTTATTGGGTATTTGCATTTCTATTGTACAAAAATTAAGCTTCTCAAGATTCTGAATTAAAAATCAGTTCGAGTTCTGCCTCCCAACCAAGGATTTGTGTTTTGCTTGTGTGAGTGTTGAGTGTCTGGCAAATCAAAGTTGTAAGTTTAGGCCTTCTTTGCATAATGATCAAGCTTCATCCCCCAACTTTGAATCTGCAGTGATTCATAATTATTGGACAATTCACCTTGCGACAATATCATGACAAGGGTCTAGCTAGTTGCAGAAATGAGAAACTCGGTTGCATGAGATCAATTTTGTTTTCTTAAAACAACACAGCAGTTAAACGTGTAATATTTCTAGTGCCCATGCCTTCAACCTGAGTTCGGCAATTTAACACATGAAATTATTATGAAAAACAATCGCTTGGTCAACAGAGAACCATTGAGAGACTGGAAAAATTACACGTACTACTAATCATTAATTTGGGAGGTACCAGTGATTGTAAAGAACCTGTGCCAAGTAAGAAACGTATACGACGTATTATGTCGGGAAGTGACCAAAAGGTCATGTTGGAACCAAATGAAAAACATATTTATGGGCATAACAACCGTTAATGCCTAGGTAATACGGTTGTATGCATTGAGGCCGTATAATGATCGTCCCTGTGTCGTTATATTCTGTCACATGCCTCATTAGATGCCTTCGCCGCTTTGACCGAGGGATAAGTTCAACTGTGGTGCAGACCGTGTTCAACTGAGAAAGTTACCTGCCCCACTAGTGCTTACAACTTTTCTTTGCCATTTTCAGATTTCCGCTTGAGCGATTTTTTGGAACGCCTGGGAGGCGAGGGATGCCCTGCATCCAACCATGGACCTACTATCTGATAGGTCCATGATCAAAGCTGTGCACAAGAAAAGTGATGGCCCACTTTGTAACTGCCCCAGTTGGACCAGAGACTCTAGGTTAGCACTATGCATTATTAAGATAATCCAGGTAAAATAGCATATTTACAACAATTCAATGCATGATGTAATTTAGACAATTACACCTTGTTGTATGTCCATTGCATTTTTACATTATAAGTCTTCAAAACAAAATGCTATTGTTATGCTGCCATGTGTGCTATGAAGGCTGTAGGAAACAGTACTAAGTACATCTTACCCATTATTGCATAGTATCAAATGAAGTAATCTATGGTGTCTATTACGCTTAATTTACGACGTTGATGCCATACAATATAACATTATCTCTATTATGGCAGAGATACCCTTTCTGTTACGGTAAAACGTCACAAAGGAGCCATTTACTTAGTTTCCTCGTTCATGAAAGTTTTGTTCGTGTCCATGCAATCGTCACAAACAACAGACAGCAGGCACCCAACAATTACCGTTCGCTTCCGCCATTGTAACTGGATGCCTGCATCGTGCCCACTTAGCTCTTAACGTGGCCAAAGGTTAAGTTTATATTGGTTCATGCAGAAAGCGTCATTCAATTTCTCAAGAGTCTGCTTCAAACTCTGACACAATTTCAATTTCAACCTCTTAGATGACAGAAAAACTACATTCAACAGTGTTTTTATCTGAGATGTACTTGTATGATCCAGTAGTGTTGCTCTCTATCGTGTCTTACTTTAACACCTTTGCCCTTAAAGGTTTCATTGTTTATTAGAAAAAAAAATGCCTAGGGTAACACATTCAGTAAGAGACTGTTCTTGGACGGGGCCCAATTGTACAATATTACGATAATATTTCATAAAATGGGAAAACAGACAAAGATAAAATACTATTGGTATGTTATAAAGACAAACCATCTAAGACCTATCAAATAAATAAGCTGAGTACCGAGAAAATTTTTGATTGAAATACATAGACATATCGATTTTTAGGGTCAAACATATCAGCATATTGTTTCAGAGTCAGAAATGTCGTTAAAGGTAATAGAAAGTAAGCAACTTTTTACTTCCTGGGTGGGCTCTCCGGCTGTAATGTCATTCTACAATGGTCATGTGATACTTGGCTTTTCTTTCATCTCTGTGAGCAGGGCCTACCGACCAGGGTACCATTGGTTGAAGTGTCAACCATTTCTTAATACAAGAGTTTATGTGCACTGGTCTGTCCTATGTATATAATTAACAAACAATTAGCCACCTGGTGGTGGCAGGACTTCTCATTCCTTTAAAATAGTAGCGCCGTCATATGAAACCGACATCTTGGAATTTTTACGTAGAAATGACACGTGAACATTACAGTTAGATGTATACCTTATATCATAATCATTTGTCGTTTAAATTGATCAAACAAATAATTGTGCAGACAAGCACTTAATCTGTGTGTCTTCATAATATGTGCCCGAAGAACATTAATGTCAAGTCCTTAATAAAAATTTGCCAAGATCGTCAAAAAAGCACGATATCCTTTGCATTTATCACCAGCTGACTTATTTAGAATTGACCAGCGTAGGTTTCTTGTGAATAATATTGGAGTGCACTGACGTGAACCATGTGACATTTTCAAAATCACTTAAATATATAATCAAGTTCTTTCAGTACTTAAGTCATTGGTGCATTTGTAAAGTATTCCTCTGTGCCCTTCATTCCTAAATGCTTTCGGCGGCAGATATCACATTTTAAGCGGCAGACAACGACATTCGGCGGTGCAGAGCGGCACTGTCACTGTCTGCCGCTAAGGGCATTGAAGGGCTGTTTGAATTCGGCAGCAAGCCCTCTTAGTGGCATTTCTGCTGCTGTCTTCTGTCGACTACTGCAGTTTGTGGATTACTGTCCAGTAGTGCATGCAAAATAAGAAACCACGTGGTATCTTCAACTGGTTGGGAAATAAAACTGCAAAACATGTCATGTTTTTCCATCCATATTCTTGCCCCCCCCCCAAATCTCACGCATAAAATGAATATAGAATATTCATTATATGCACGATATAAGTTTTTATGGCAGATGACAAGTAAATTGTGAAAATATTGAAATTAGATAAAGGTTTATTGTCACAAACTCTGTGTATGTGGTGCACGTACTCTTTCTGCAGAACCACATGTATATCCACACCGTTCACACCATACACACACACTGAGCCAGCACTAGCAATCATAAAAGTACAGTTACATTGGCTAAAACGAACAAAATGTTTTAGCCAAACCTTTTTTTTCTGTAGCCAATGCAAAGCCCCAAATTATTCAATTAAAAGGCAAGTGTTACATGATAAAATCTACCTACATTCAATCAAAAGTAAAAAAACAAAATTATTCTTTAACCAATTTGGCTAAAAAATGCCACTTGTATTAGCATATGGCTAATGGCTAAAACTAGCCCAGCCACACAAGCAGATGGGTACACAAAGAGAAAACTGCATCTCCACCAAATACAGATTTGGCCCTTCTGGCCTATTTCCATGGATATTTGTCGTGTTTGCAATGACTTGGTTATTGTACACACCCACACACATAAACATATTTTTGTATGAACCATGTCGGAAGATTGCTTGCACCCTGCTTTCTCCTGGATCTTCATTTTCTGGAGATGCTGTTTTTTCAATGTGTACCCATGTGTGTGTTTGTGTGGCATGGTGTGGGCGGTATCTTTGTGCACATGTGGTTCTGTATAAATATATGTGCGCAAGGAGTACATACACATTTTGCAAAAGGCAAAAATTAGGTTTTAACTCATATGAATATATTTCCTGATTTACCTTGCTATCTGCTAGAAATGCATATATCATGAGTATAATAAATATTTTGTGTACATTCAACAAGAAACTGTTGAGCTACTGCATGCATGGATAACATAACAGGTTTTGCTGTATTGTTTTCAATCTAGCTGCAGAGGACACCGAACTTCTTATTTTACTCGCGATACTAGAGAGTAATCCACAAACTCCTGCAGAAAGCGGTAGTAGGCAGCAGCCAGCGGAAGAAATGCAATTTAGAGGGCTTGCCGCTGGGTACCGTTGTCTGCTGGGGACCCCAAACAGCCCCCGCTTGTCCTGAGCACAAGTGCTTGGTAACCAAACATGAGTAAATTTGCGTAATTAGATAGTATGTGTCTAATTATAGACATGCATGTATGTACGTTTGTTCTTAGATAAGCAGGGAAATAAGTCGCATAAGGAAATCGGTGTGTTGTGTCTTCATGACAGGTGTTTTTAATACAGAACAATTTATATATTTTACATCTCTGGTACAGGGTGTCCATTGTTGCAGTCCTTGTTAGGATTTCCCTTGGTTTGTACAGGGGGTCTAGCTGCAACTGTTTATTTTACTGTCCCTGGGACTGAATATAATGCCCCAGCTTGTTTCCACTTCAGTTATACACTGGCGGGTGGTTTAACTATGATAAGCTGTCCAGCTAGAAAGGGTACATATTGGTTCAGGGGTAAGTCAAATTGTTCTTATCTGAACCTGTACTATACAAATTTAGTAATTATGGTTTATGCGACAGGTATTCTTCTTTCATAATGAAGCTCTGCATTTATAAGCAAAACTTCGCGTATTCAGCTAATTCATCATTTGCCACGTTCATATTTATTCTTTATTAAGTGGGTTGTCTTTGCTGAATATTTAGCTTAGACAAGGAGCCGCTACTCAGAGAGACATGTATGGGTAAAAGGCTCCGAAACATGTTGAGTAGTTACCCGCTGAAGACCCTTTAATTTTTTTGGGCTGATACCGCCTATGTCAAAATTTTACAAGAGGAACGTGTGCAATATGGACAATAGTAATTCCAGATGCATATAGGTTAGACAGGGACTGCTTAGCTTATGGAGAGTAAAGTGTTCGGACTGCGGAATAGGGTAATGACTACTAGGAAGTGGTACCGGGCAAAAAGACACAAATACAATATATATATATATAACGCCAATCAATCAGAATGAAAAGAAAAGTAAAACAAGAATCCTTGTTACCCAAAAAGTGAATACACCGAGTACCTTTGTTTGCAAAACTGATAACCTGTTGCTAATGACATCCCGTGACCAAGTAGATAGCTAAGGCGAAAAGCAGCTGAAGCGTATCTGCGTGTAAAACATGTTTGTGCAATATTTATATCTCATGACCAAGCATTCATGTTATGTGTGTGTCCCAGTAGGCTTTGTGACAGTTCGAGACGCATTCAAGGAAAGCAACGTCTCATGGATACAATACACCTGTCAGAAATATGAAGTCTTTTGGGTTAAATACTGAGCATCTCTGATTCTTTTGTACACATTGTTGTAATTGTCTCCCCAAACATTTCAATTCAAATGATAATCTTTTCCGATTCATATATCATGCCTGGACGGGTTCAGTTCCAAGTGTGTTGAGAAAGAATTGTTGTATACCCGTACAGCTTATCTGAGAACATATTTCATCGCTTTATGTCACCTCAGTCACATTCAGTGTGATAGTTCTTATCATCTTCGTCTCCTTATGACCAAGACAATCTAGATTTTAAGCACCACATCACAGTTGACCTCAGAGATTTTCTGCCCCACAAGGAACAACACCAGGCAAAACATATCGAGAACAATATGGTGAATAATGTTTATCTGTAGGGATTGTTTCCTTCTCATAGATAAAACATTAAACCTGTAGGGTACTTCATTAAACGAGTTGCTTCATGTCCGCAAGATACATACAAAAAAATGTCGAAGTCAAACCAAGCAGCTAGCCATAAATCATACATACAAATGGACGCACACACACCTATATATATATATATATATATATATATATATATATATATATATATATATATATATATATATATATATATATATATATATATATCATTCGATAAGCTTTCATATGTCAAATTTATTAAACGCTGGCTCAAATTTAATAAACGTCTGGCTCTATAACAAAAATGCTGGTGATTTATTCATTGACGTGTACTTATTTGAATACAAGGACATGTTGAAATCATGCAAGATGACATCTTTCGTTAGTATTCGGTCGTTTACATGTCTTTAAAATACTACTGTCTTACATTCCTAGATCTGGTGAATCATGAGACACCCAGGTATGGTAACAAAGTTTGAAATTTGAAAAAAAAATCAGCACTGGAAGTTTATAAGTTATGTAATATGAAAGTACCTTTTTCATGCTCCTTTTGTAACATTAGCACAACAGAAAAGTAACGATCAAAATACAGATGTGCGAAGGCAAATATGGCTGCATCTTTGAAAATGCTGAAAATGTCGACTGGAAGATGGATGATTGTACAACTTCTTTCCAAAGTGCAATGCAGAGGCCATTGACCTCTGCTTTTTCCCTCTTACTGATTGTCGCTTTCTCTGCACAGGATTAATTAGGGAAAAATTAATATGTGACTCTCGATGAGCAAGGGTCAAAATTATTGCCAACCAGAAATCCCGATTACCTTCCTATATATCCTAATCAATCTCTTTTACTTTCATTCGTTGAAATACATTTTAAAAGCACAAATAAGACAAACCAGTAACTCAAATTTCTTCAACCTTTTTTTCGTAAGCGTTGGGAGAGACTAGTTGTTGTGTCATATGTTAGGGCTTACACATAGTCTTATCAGCATTTACACTTCATAAAATATCCAAATCAGGTAAAGTCTCTGTAGCCATCTTCAGTAATGCAGAAACCGATAAAAAAAGATTGATTACTTCCCAACCCAATTCCGCTGCAACGGGAACCAACATTATTCTCATTGAAATAGCACAATTTTGTCGGGCAAGTCACTCTCGTATTTAGATATTGACCTTCCTCATATGTGAGCTGGTTCGCGTCGCATATTCAGCAACTTCAGTTTGTGATTATGTATCCGATCACTCTTACACACCGACACTATTCTTGACATGAACTGCTTTGCGGGCAAGGCAGCGACCTGAAGTGATACTCGGCCACGGTAATACGCTGTTTTATGTGCCTCTATTTTTTCAACACAGCATTTGGTTCAGGTTTGAAAATTCTGGGTGCAGATAAATATCACCGTATTATATAGCTTGTCATGTGTACAGCTGGAAGGGGGAATCACATTACAGGACTCCGCACTTGCCAGAATGCTTGCAGCATCAAAATTTATTCCTGTAGCACACACAGTCTGAGTTTTCTATCTTCACCATGGGATATTGCGTCTCCCTGCAGCACTCTTCTAGACTCTTGTAGCACTTTGGTGCTACAGGATGCCCACCCCTGCATTGTATCTTGATCTTACATATACATGCATGCTGACCACTGCTGTCAGTATGTCCATATGGTCCCCCCACAAACACACACGTGTGATTACATTGTGGTAAACACTTTCACACCCAAACCAGCCAGAACGACCGTAAAGATAAAACTTTGCGTGCTGTGTAGCGCATCGTTTACGTTGTGGTGCTTTATCGTAATGTTCATCATAAACCTATGAGAAGCATAACGACAAGGCTCCTGTCAACATTTTTATCCAGCACACTTTGAGAGCGCCACCAATCAGTACTGGGAAAAAAGTGTTGACTCAATGTTAAACATGACCTGGAGAGGGTTAATTTACAGGATGTTTATTATACTCTATTCTCTTGAAATATGCCCTCAGTACGGCCGCCGACGTTTAGCTCTGGGCAAAATACTCTACGTCTTCATATAATTTCGCTTCTGAATGGAGTCAGGCGTAAAATTCAGAAACAGAGATTTATAGGTTTCGTGTACACAATAGTAGAACAAATAAAATGATGCGCAGGACGTTTGTGTTTGAGCAAAATATAGAAAGAAGAAAATCTTTGAAAAGTATCTCTTAATATTTGCATACTGCTTTTTGGACGAAAGATGCAAAGACAGAAACAAAACGCCCCTAGGTAATTGTTTTATTTAAACTCGGATGTCAAAATTAATAAGACGTACACATGTACACGCCACATGAAAGGGCTGTCTGTAATACAATTTAAATTGAGGTCACGCTCCGCAAATTGTGATAGTATATCGCAAACAAGAATAAATGTCCCATTATATCTTATATCCAGGGTTTTTCAAGCATGGTGCTTCCCAAAATTTGTATAACATCCATCGTATATAAAGGTATCTGTGTGGATACGTTTAATTAATTTGCGAATATGTCATAGGAATTGCAAGAGCATGTTTCAGCAGATTGAAGTCACTAAACAATTCAATGAGCATTTTCCAATCAGAGTATGAGCAAAAAATTGGAAATTACTTTTCATTACCCCTTAATGGGCTTCCCTCTGCACAGCACAGTGAAAGGCACGCAACACAAACAAGAGTAATTCACTAGAACCAAGTATGCCCGTATGAACAACATTCGCTCCTCTTCATACAGTCTACTGTATGCACTATTTAGAAAAAACTGTAAATCTTATTTTATTGTTTCTGACCTTCTTGTGAGCTTTGTTTACAGCACGTGGCCTTCGCACCAGCGAACAAATCTGATTTCTTGCCAAACAGTCACATTGGCTGCAATTGAAATGGCTCTGAGAAGCCTGCTGGGGAAGCCTATGACTGAGTGTTGTAAACTGTTGACCCTCAATGCCTCCCGGGGCAAGCCTCCAACAGACTGTTGTAAACTGTTGACCTGAAAAAACCTCCAGGGAAGTCTCCGATAGACTTGTAAACTGTTGACATGAGAAGCCTCCAACAGACTATTGTAACTTGTTGACCTACGAAGTTTTAGAAATCAGAGAAATAGGATGTCTGTATATTTAACTATAGTAACTGCAGACCTGCTCTATTGCCCCCAGTTGCTAGGTAATGGAACTAGTCCTCTGCAATGACGAGGGCACATTAACCTCGTCATTGCAGAGTGACTTTGCAACTGTGACTTTTCTTCTTTCTTTTATTTTGCTTTCTCACTTTGTTACTTAATCACAGAAGTTCATTTGGCATTGCATGAATCCATCCTCTTCCATGTCAAGGTGTTTGGTGTAGCCTAGGTGGCAGCACGAGTTCCCAGTTAATATGAATATGTCCTACCAAATGACTGAACACCAAAAATGTATGCTATTGATATAATGCGATCGTTACAATTTAGTCAAAGCTACCTCAAAATACTTATCACTATTTGAATATCGAAACTGGTCAATATAGTAAGCCAATTGAGTTAGTCAGACAGGTTTTTCTTATTCTTAAAATAAAAATTCTATAAAAATAGAAGAGAGTTGAACATTGTGAACATTACAGGAATGTATAAGACCGTCGTCTGTTTCATCCATAAAGCCTCGGTGTGTGGTTGTTTTTCTGTTTCAGTTTCCGAGGAGACTGTGCCAGGTGGCAAATTTATTATTAAAATGTTTAAAGTACGAACGTATGCATGAGTAAAAAAATAACATATGAGCATAACTCAGATACCTCCTATTTCTATGAACATAATTGAGTATGTTCTGTCACTATATTATATTTTCGACGTTGCATGTATCTCTGTGCATGGTTTTAATCCCATTTAGGCTACCAGGGAACAATAACATATAAAAACAGCTCACTGTGTTTTCTGACCTTTACCCGATTATAGTGTAGGACTGAGCCAACAAATTTACCTCGCGTGCTCTTAGCGCCCAGGGCGCTGGGGGGAGCTGTTACCAGAAGGCATCTTCTCATATGTTTTATTTTCTACAAGAACGCAACATAAAACAAGGAGGGGAGGAGGCGACATTTTAAATCACTTGTCTTTCTCCACCGGTATGCCCAGAAGAGTGTTTACGCACTCTGTAAATGATTTATATATGCCTAACAGTCTTCACTATACACACGGAGAAAATACATATACATATATTCACCAAGAAAAGGTGTGTATATCATTACTAAAGATAGGTATACAAGACCTGGTTCCATAACACATAACATTACTTACCCTACATTTCCAACAAAAAAAGTTTTGTGACTCCATTGATACTATTCATGACAGCCAGACAGGTGTTTCATGCCGCATGCACCCAGTAATCTGAGTATCAGAGCGTCTCGAGTTTGTTAGACACGCCCCAAAGCTCCACCAAAGAAATGATGGTGTTACATGTGCGTAAATACGCCAATACACAAATAATTCAATTATCCATCAAATAATTCGTAACCACCCTATTTGCTTGATCCATCATATTTTATGTCAGTCCAGTGAAAACAAGATTGTTATCAGCTCAAATGTAGATAGACGAACTGAAATGATTCTCGGCTCTCAACTGCATTCAAAGAAGTATATTTCGCATTATATAAGATATCAGCCAATAACGTACCCCAGGGTGGACCATTGTAGATTATCAAACTTTTCATAGAGCTTCCTTAAAACAATTTACATTTTCACTTCGTTTAGCTAGAAATTACACAGAGCAATATAGCATAAATACACCTCACTATCCGATATTGCGTAAAATTAATTGACGGCATGATGGGTTAGAAATATGAACGACGTCTTTGTTTAAGCATGACAACAGGAAGTGTTGTTTTTTCAGTGCGTGATATTATATTGAATGCACACACAAACACAGACTAGTGTACACACACAAATGTAATAATATTAAGGTGCACACATAGTTCTTCACATTGGTTAAAGCGAAGGTCAGACAAACAACATCTGCCTGTCACAGGATTGGAGAACAACCCACGAATGATTCCAATGCTTTAAGCATATTTGGCTGCCTCGGTCCACTACGATCCTGTACCATGCGCGTTCATGACAAATGCCCTTCGCAAATGCAACATCTTCAAACACAGTGGTTACCAAGGTTACTGCGTTTGAGGAAGGGACCTGCGGTGCAAGAGCTGATAAAATATCATGCATCATGGCCTTCATTTACGTCCGTCTTGGATAACTCCATGGGCAATGTAAACCTGTCTTCTCATTCACACGCTCCTCCTCAAAGTGTTATATCAAGAGTTGGGGCTTGCAAGCATTGTGACTTCCATCTATATGATTGGTAACGTGTGTGCCTGTCTGTTACATGTAATCTACTAACTGACCCCACATTTGTGAACTTGGGAAATGTTTTAGGGGGAAGCTTATGGCTTCATGATATTTGTCCATCGTTAAATGCGATATATCCAAGTAAATGTGTTGCTAAACAAAAGGCAAATTGGACTATTTAATTTAGTTATAAACGAATCGTGTTTTATAAGCAACGGGTACGTGTTGCTTTCGCGTTGTTGAGAATAATAGTTATACTAGTAAGCATGAACAACCAATGTAATATGCGTCCATATCGTAATCATACCCACACGTATAGTTTCCTGAAGCTGGCGAGTAACTGAAAAACGAGACCCAGATCACTTCAGTTGAACCTATCTTTTAAAGTTGCAATTTGCCGACATGCAACCATGGGCTTTGAGGGTAATGTCCGTAAAGCGTGTGGCCGGTTCCAAGCCAAATATATCCACAACAGATACCCAACATAAGCGTACAGCAGAATTTTGTATCACTATGACAATACCGGCCTTGATAACTTTTTGTGTAAATGAGACAATTTAAACATGGGTAATAAATAAACTCTTCGGGTTAAACTGTCGTGTAAACATAACTAAACATGAAAAGTTGATAGATTCGTCATGGACTACCATTGTAATCAGTAGGAATGAATGCGTCAAGCGACAAGTACCCGAATTGGAAAATGCATTAAGTATCAGAGATCTGCAGCATCACCACCAAGTGAACAACTTTGTTTGATACTTCCACAGCTACATGTTTATATATAGTTTCGGCATCATCTGAGCGATGCTATTGGAGAAGTAAAAAAGTGAACAACTTTTGGGAAAAGGAATTTTTAAAAACTCGCAACACCACCTGTTGTACAAAGGTCTTGGGGGTCTCCAGAAGTCTCCCCATGGAATAATCACTGAAGCATGACCATTTGAACAAATTCAGTATATAGACCAACCCAGGGTACATTCCCACCAAGTTTGAAGTGAATCTGGATGAGGGTTTTGGAGAAGCAAAAAAAAAAAAAAAATAAGGAATTACCATTGCAATCCCCATTGACTTACACAGCAATCAAAAGACAAATACCGGAACTGACAAAATAGTTAAAATCAGGGCTATGCAGCAGCACCACCTAGTGAAAAAAAGTCTGACCCTTCTACAAGGTACACTTCCTTTAAGTTTCAGCACAGTCTAAGATACTGTTTTGGAGAAGTAAAAAACAGTGAAAACGCACAAAAAATGTTAAAATAGAAAAACTGCAGCGACAAGTGTCGAATAAATAAAGGTTTAGGGGCACCCAGCAATATCCTATGCAATTTCGAAGCATTTGACTAAGCCCTTTCGGAAACCTTTAAGACTTTACCGAAAACATTACCCCCCCCCCTCTGCCCCCCTCCAAAATAACGTAAAATTAAATAACAAAATTCAATGGAGCCTGGCCACTTGAACAGAATCCGTAGAGACCCATCGAAGATGCATTCCCACCAAGTCTGAAGTGAATCTGCATGAAGATTTTGGAGAAAAAAGTAAAAATGTGAATTACGAATGCATTCCCCATTAACTTGCAATGTAATAAATAGGAATACATGCATCAACCGCTAAATAAAAAATCTGAAAAAATGTTAAAAACAAGGAATCTGCAGCATCACCACCTGCCGAAAAGCCTAGTCTGACCCTTCAACACGGCATATTTCCATAAAGTTTCTGCATAATCTGAGGCGTGGTTTTGCAGAAGACGTGGAAAAACAGTGAAAACACACAAACGTTCGTAAAAAATAGAAAAAACGGCAGCGCCACCAGTTGAAGAGCTTTCGGTTTAAGGGTCCCCAGAAGTATTCCTGTGCAATTTTAGAGCAATTGGCCAAGCCGTTTCGGAGAATGATATTTTTTTTCAAGGTTTTGCAAAAAGAATGAATGGACAGTTGATTGAACACACTTGGTAGAGAACTACCAAAGGTACATTCCCACCAAGTTTGAAGTGAATCGAAGTTTCGGAGAAGAAGTCGAAAATGTAAATTACCATCACAATTCCCATTGACTTACATATTAATCAACAGGATTGCATGCATCAACTGACTCGTACCAGAATAGAAAAATCCGTCAAAAATCTGGGATCGGCAGCATCACCACCTAATGAACGAGTTTGTTTGACACTTCCACAAGGCACGTTTCCATCAAGTTTCAGCACAATCTGAGAGATAGTTTTGGAAAATAAAAATTGAAAATAGTGAAAACATACAATACATTTGTAAAAAACAAAAACAAACAAATGAAAATCACAGCGTCACCTATTAAGAAAACTAAGGTCTTAATTTGTATCTCCAGAACACTTCAATTCAATTCAATTCAAATAGTTTATTTCACATCAATAATAGTAATACAATATATATGCAATAAGTATGTGCGAGGATGGCCAGAAGGCTGTGCCTTGTACGGCCGTCCATCAATTAGATAAATACATGTGTTGGCATGTGAAACAGCTACAAAACTAGAGGTAAATCAGTAAGTATAAAAGTAGATACAGACATATATAGTACATGTATGTTTACCATGAGTTTCACAGTAATTTGAATTGAGACAGAACAGTGTGATTATGTATTACTATAGTAGATAACAAAATATTGTGCGGCACTATTTACATCAGAATGTGCGTTTAGCCAAATTATTAAACAAGAGCAGTCCTGGATGAAGAGAGAGCTTAATTGCTAAATCTCCTGTGAGGATATATATATGAATAAATATCAAGATTAGTTTCCAGTGACCAATACTTCAATTTTCTTTTAAAGGAGAAAACAGATATAACATTTTTCATCTCTTCAGGTATTAAATTGAAAAATGTAGGTCCAGTATGTAATATACTTTGACAAAAGTAGTTAGTTTTATATTGAGATTGGGACAGAAGGCACCTATTTCGAGTGTTATAGTTGTGTGTCAAACATCGATGTTGAAATCCAAATTTGTTAGAAGATGTACCACTCAGTTCATTATAAACTAGCAAACATACAGTTAAAAAGTACAATTTATGAAAAGGAAGAATTTTCATGACCTTGAACAAGTTTTCTGTATGGCTTTGGGGATGTGAAAAAGTAATAATTCGCACCGCTCGCTTTTGAAGTATTAAAAGTGGAGTGACATGAGTTTGATAAGCTGATCCCCAAGCTTCAATACAATATAAAATGTGTGGGTGAATGAGAGCATAATACAATTGACGCAATAGGGCAAAAGTAAGTAAATGTGTAATTTTTGAGAAAATACCGATAATAGGAGCAATTTTCTGACAAATAGAATTAATATGCTGTTGCCAATTAAACTGCTGATCTATAAATATACCTAAATATTTAATGCTAGCTACTCGTGGTAAAATTTTTATTCCTGCTATAATACTAAAATTTGGTTAATTTTCTTGTTTTTAGAGCATATTATTATACAATTAGATTTATTCAAATTCAGCGCTAATTTATTCACATTAAACCAGTCCATTAATTTTATCAAGTCCAATTCAGCATGATGTTTCAAAATATCTATGCTGTTTCCACTATAAATTATATTAGTATCATCAGCAAATAATTGAGAGGTTCCAAATAAGAGAGAATTTTGTAAGTCGTTAAAATACACTAAGTACAACAATGGACCTAAAATAGATCCTTGTGGTACACCACACTGAGCTGTGTCCAATGTTGACTTATCAGACCCTATTTGTATAAATTGCTGTCTGTCCAGTAGATAATTTCTAAACCACTCCAATGATATTCCTCTCATGCCATTATGTTCTCATTTCTTAAACAATATCCCATGATTAACAGTGTCAAACGCTTTTTTGAAATCAATAAAAATCCCCAAGCAAAATTTCCTACTTTCCAACTGTTGCTGAACACAATTAGTAAATTCATCAATTGCTATTTTTGTACCCAAGTTCTTTCGGAAACCAAACTGTAAATCATAGAAAAATTTTTGCTTGTTTAAAAACTTCAGGAGTCTACCTGCAACACAGCGTTCCAAGATTTTTGAAATTGTGGGAAGTACAGAAATTGGGCGATAATTGCCCATACGTTTTGGGTCACCTCCTTTAAAAACAGGTACAACACGTGCTATTTTCATATTGTCAGGAACACAACCTTGTGCTATAGACAAGTTGACTATGTGAGTTACAGGAGTTAAAATATATTGTTTTGCATCCTTCAATAATCGAGGATGGATCCAGTCAGGACCACATGATTTATTTGTCTTAATTCTGCCAATTAATAGAGATATTTCACCCTCTGTGACAGGCTCTAAAAAAATGGAGTCAGACACTTTGGGTCCCAGGTATTCACAAACATCTTTTTCATTACCTCTTAATTCAATTGAGTCAGAGACATTTTTTTCCGACTGACACGAAAAAGTTATTAAAAGCTTCACAGATTTCCTTGTTGTCTGTGATTACAGAAGGATTACCAGTGTCATCAATATTTATCTGTTTAGGTATATTATTAACAGTTGACTTTCTTTTGTTCATGACTTCATATATTGTTTCCCATGTCTTTCTTTGATCATTCATGTTACTCTGAAATTTGTTTTCAAAATAACTTTTTTCAGCTTTCTTTAACAGCAAATCTAATAAGTTTTTATACTGATTACATTTCTGTTTCATATAAATATTGAAAGGCTCATTTCGAATTTTGAAATACAAGTCATTTTTTACATTTATGGATTTAAGAATACTTTTGGTAATCCAAGGCTTTTTAATTTTTGGCTTGTCATACTTAGATTTAGTAATGTAACACTCACAACAAGAAACTTTTCACAAAATACATTGTATGCATCATTTGCTCTTAAACTATGAATTACTTGGTCCCAGTTTATCTCCCTCAACTTTTCGTGGAAAACATCGACATCATATTTATCAAATTTATATTTTTCATTATTAAGGATAGCCTCAAACTTTGCATCAATATTTTGTAGTATCGCAAAAATTGGCTTATGGTCACTTATATCGGAACTAATGGTAACCGAATCAACAAAAGTATCTGTAATATTTGTAAAAATATGATCGATGATTGTACTGGTTGTATCAGTTTGGCTTGTAGGTACACTGATAAGCACTTTCGATGCAATTCGTCACGCGATTTATGAGAAGCATTTTTTTTAAGGATTTCGCCCCCCCCCCCCAAAAAAAAAACAACCATACCCCCTCCTCCCAAAAATCCAAAGATCAATGGAGCACGGTCATTTGAGCAGACTTGCGGACAATGGACAGACGGACTACAGACAAGGATCCATCACATACTGTCAGCTGACTAACAAGTCGGGTTTTCTTTTTTCCTTCCTTTTTTAACCCCGAAAAGATTGGTAACCCGATAGGTCTTTATTTCACAGGAATTCAAAGATTCGATCCAAAGATGCACGCACGTTCAGACGAAGGTGGGAATTAGTTAGGGTACCCATTGCGTGTTATTATGTTAGATTTGCCTTTGGACACAGACTGTTAGTTTACTTGTATGCATACAGTTCTAACTGCTGTCAGGCTCGCATACCGCATGTACTGCCCCCCCCCCCCCCGCGTGAACCTGTCCTGTGGCCAATGTTTGCTTTCCCTTACGTAGTACATAAGGGAAAGCAACTGGATTTTCTATTTGACACTCACTTCCAAAATGAGGAAATCTTAAAGGACTGTTACAACTGAAACAATGTTGACTGTTTCCCCGTTGAGGCGACTTTCACGAATAGGTTCCAAGAAGCGTGACATTGCAAAGCCCGTGAGCCTTGTATGAGAGTTAAAACAAACTTAACTGTGGTGCCTCACTCAAGCTCAATACAACCAGCGATAACTTTTTTCTTCTCACAAAAGCGTCGATATAGATACTAAAAAGCCATTCGACTTAATTGACGCAGGCTCATCCTTTGTTCAAAATGCACAGCTTCCAGGCAGCCATAACCACGCCCAATCGCAATGCTGTTGGCAGTAGTGAATAGCACTCTTAAGCAAATACCAACTCCTCCAAGGTTAACAGCTAATGTGGACCTCCATTTCTTACTGATACTTGGGATTATATATTTTGAGACATGACAGATAACACATCTGTCAACCAATCTAGGAGAAAATCTCAAAAAATAACAAAATTTTGTCACAAGGGGTTTACATTACCACAAGGTCACACTAAAGAGACTTATTGCGCACAATTCCATATTGACTAAACCTTGGAGTAATTTCGTTATTTGCTAAGTGGCATTCTATTATGTTGATCCTTACCGATATCGCATGTATTTTGTTATTTCGAAGTAGTACATTATTTTTCAGCAGCTGAATAATAATTCTGATGTGCACTGTTTATTAAATCGTTCACATTAATATGGATCGGGCATTTTCTTCTAGTGCAACCATGACGTCTATAACGATTATAGGGTGTAGGAGAAAGTTGAATGTGTATCACTCTTACAGAAAATTTGACAAGAACAATGCAGCAGGAGACGCGTCAGAATTGTTTGGCATCGTTGGGGCGACTGAGTCACAACAGGGTTAAGTTTCTCCTGATACGCTAGGGATTGTCCAGAACCCTCGATTTGTCTACCTTTGGCACAGTCACTCACTCTGAATATAGACCTGGCATGAGCTTTTTTTTTCTATTGCCTCATGAGAGCTCAACTGACTTGTCTAATCGTGGCGTGCTGGCCACGTGACGCAGACGGGAAATTTGATGCGTTACCAAAAGAAAGACCAATAATACGCGCTCAACCATGAGGACAAAATATTATGGGATCATTGGTCAGATACCGCCTCTAAGGTGGCAAGGCAACAGTATATTGGTCATGGTCACTTCTTCAAACTCCCTTTTATTTTCTGAGCTTTCATGAAGGAACCTAATGAATGACAGCAGTATTGTAAGTTGCGTCAAAGGCGATACTCTCCTTAATTGGGATACAAGCATGCATATATTTTCTATGAATAATATGGACGTTATTTGTGTCACAATACACTGTTCAGATTGTTAGTTCGAAATCCTTGTAGAGAAATTCTGCATCATCTAATTGTGAAACTAAGGTAATGGAATACGCTAGAAATAATATTTGTGTATCTATCCACTGAGCTATTTGAGAATTAACCACATGTGTATAAGATCGAGGCTGCAGCTGTGTGGACCTTGTGTGCACTGGCGTGGAGATCAAAAGAATCCCACTGCGGGGAGATCGAAAGAATCCCACATATTGGCTCCTGTTCATGGACATTAGGCTTCTGCTATCCGCAAGGGGTTTTTCAACCAAGTAAAGCAACCGAAATTCATCTCTAGATTATGGGATCAACAGAGAGACTACAGCTGCGAAGGTCAACCATAGAGGTCTCACTTAAGATGAGATCGTGAAGTGTGCAGTGCTAGTGATCCACAGTTGTAAGCTCGAAAGATCATGCATGTGGAATGAAAAAATGTATGGAGGGTTTCCTAATATCAGAACTGTGAGATAAGAATGCGACAGCAAGAAACTGAGCATTGGAATGTGTAAACCAAGATCTTACGGCCCAATAATTTCAAATAAAAGGGTCATTTGTTTTCTTCTGTTCATCTAGAAGTGTAAAATGCATGGCCTGGATATTTGACATGAAGGCTGCATATAGTCTTGCATGTTTTCCTCCAGTGAAATAGAATTAATAAGCATTCTTATGACTGTCAAATCCATACAACCTTATCACTGGTGAAATATGCCTCATGCTACACACGTTAATACTTGGGGTTCTCCCTGTATTGATCTGCTACGAAAAAAAAGCGTCGTCATGCTAAAATGTAGGTACGCCCACATTTAAGGAAAATAAAATGTATCTAGGCAGGCTCACTAATAGATATTAACATATACTCTCCTCTCGTGGCGGCCTAACGAGGAGATTTAATATGCTGACAGAGATCTGCATGGGCATTATTCATATGCTGATAATGCGAGTCGTCCCTCACACCGCGTCGCTGGACCCCACACTTGTTCCATGCCATTTCTATAATTATACGTTGACAAATTACCTAGCACTCTTGTCTATATTAGTGTTAATATGCTGGACTGGGGTCTACACTCAGAACACTGTCTTATGGTCACAGCTGTCATGGCCACCTATGATATATATCAGCCTACGAACAAGCATGGCTTACCAACATCATAGCTCGTACATACTATATAATTATATATTCCGTGTCATTTCAGAATTCGGCTTTGGTCTAATCAGAACAGCTCTATCGGCATGCATATTTACACGGATACTCATGAATCCAATCGCAACATCGATACTTACAAGAAAGATGAAATTGAAGACGAAAAGGGTATATTTCGCACAGGTTGCACTGCACATCTTGAAATTGTCTGTTCAGTACGGACAGCTTCCTCTTTTAAAATGTCGTCTGCCTTGGGGCGTCGCGTTTCCTCGGTGCACCTGGTGTTGTTGGGAAGAAGCACGTGTCCCTAATGGCGGGATTCGTCTGCTGTAACAGTATAACACGAAAATAAGGTCTGTAGTAAATTCCACGGACGTTTGTACTATGAACTAATTTAACTATATTCCCAGACATAAAAATAACACTGATTAAAATGGATTTTAGGTGAGTATTTTCAAGACTGTTTACATCTGATCACTTACCGATATAAGTCCACAGGTCCTGGAGAAAGCGGTCGAGCTTTATCTGAGATAATCTGATACTTCAGCTATATCGTTTCTACACAAGGTCCCAGGTATATGTCAACCAGTGTATCACCGGTATTAATGTGGGTCACCTGCTTTACCTCCAACGGCTCCACACCAGACATACGTGAAAAAACATCCCTGGTTCCTTCCTATATATGGATAACCTTTTCGCTTGAGCGAAGATGAAAGATAAAAACTAGCGCAATATAATGCACATATTCTGCTGACAAGTATTGGTTCTGTGAAGGGACTTTGGGGCTTTTTATGCATGCAGTACGCGGCATCAAAGGGCAATTAATGTAACGGTTGCAGTACAGTTGCAACCATATCTTGGCCAGCCTACTGATTTCAGCATATTACGGATTTTTTTCCTGTGCAAATGCATATGAACCCAATTGTTTTGCAAGTTTGCGGTTTCTCGACGCCACTGGTGCGTGAATAGTAATAACTACCACACGTAGACCTACATTAGCGCCAAAATACATCTAGAACTGGGCACAATGCTCAGTGCGGTTTAAATTCTCAACAACAGAGCTCTTTAGCTCTGCACATAGTCAAGGCAATTTGCGAAACCTCCCAGACTTTATTTTGTTGGTGCTTCGATATTCACAAGTTTTACTGCCTTGCCTCAACTCGGACGCTCTCAATTCAGATTTCATCCTATCTTTACACGACAGGCTGTTGTAAATGTTCCCATACAACGTAACAAACAGTATGAAAGCTGACATGCATGTGTTTTCAAGAGGAAACTCATAAAGAATATACTATGCAGTTTTAGTTTAAAGAAACGCGGTGTTCCACCCACCTCGCAGTCCCGGAACCATTGCCTTTAACCTTGCAAGTGCACTAAACCATCACAATAAATGTATGCATCGAATATGGAATTATCAAATCATCCCAGTCAAGTGTCATTAAAACTCAAGCATCCCATATATCACAACTGCACACCATTATCTAATGTAACCTTACTCACATAACGCGTGAGGGTTTTAATATCATTAAGAAATATATATATATATATATATATATATATATATATATATATATATATATATTAGAAACATATCTTACCTGATGATCAAGATGAACAAGACTACAAGAATGTTTTCTTTACATAACCCCAGGCTTTTCCTATTTAGACAACGGATAACTTTCGCTGTAGAGTGTAATTGGTTGAAATGGTTGCCGTGATAGTGTGGATGTTGTGTACCCAAATAACATTAGCATATATGATTATTCACTATGATCATACGTTATCGCGGCGGGCACACACCGCCCAAGGCATCATTAAAAAAGTAATAATGAGGTCATTAATTTTGGGGTAAAATGACACTTTTCGTTGGCAGATTGTAGTTTAAAGAGGTTTTTGAAACTTTTATTTTGCGCGAAAGGTATATACACGAAAGTAATACATGAGAGTCAATTTACACTGGCTCTTACGGTTTGTGTAAAGCAGGGCGGATCACATTTACATAAATGCATGCCATTTAACTGTTTCAGTGCTAATCACAACAAAAGTGGCGGTCGCCTGAACTATTAAAATGATTGCAGATTCGTGTCCCTCTTAAAAATAAACCTATTATTCAAATACCAACATGACAATGTTTCAAGAGGAAAGAAAGTCGTCCTCGGCAAAAGCCCACTGAAGAAAGCTGTTGACCATTTCTCAACTTAGAACTGAAAGAGTCAATAACGATTTAAGGTACACATTAGTAATTCACACAGTATTAGAGATTTCATAATGATTCGGTCGCACAGAACACGAGGCGATTGTTGTTTGTATTACATGTAGAAACAGACCAACCAATATCACTTTATAAACCGAGCGGCCATGTGCCCCGTACTGAATTATCTATTTCTTCTTTTCTTTGATTAATGTTTACAATGGTTACCTATTGGCAACACTAAGCTTATGAATCAAGTTTCAGTCATCGAAAAGATTGAAAAAGCGTGATTCACAAAAAATGCAACAAGTTAAAATGTTGATTGCCAGTATGTTGTCAGTATGGTGTGTATCAACTTGTGTATAGTATGCATATTTTCTTTTCAATTCTTTTCTTTACAAGTTATTTATCGTTCCCGTCAAGTTGAACAGACCAAATAAACAGATGCTTCCGTCTGGTAATTTGCAGGCATAAAGCATCAGCAACACAAAAGTCATAAGTTTTGTGGGAAAATAATGCTCTGGGCAATATTCATGTCTCATGATATTATGTAATAAGCCGAAGGTCAGCGTACAGGTAACATAGTCAAGTGGATACATTATAATTATGTCAACATCAATTATACTTTCTTACCTTAAAATGTGTTTTCTGCCTCAAGCACAATGCGAGCAGACAATTTTGTTGCAAAAGACATGGAAACAGTTGGACAGTTTTCGGTTTAACCCTTTGCGGTTCAGAATATGAGTGCCAAATAACCATAGATGGGGACTGGAGTACTAATCGCCCACGGCACACCAAGCACAGGTACAAGATGCATTACCATGATGCACATGTATCTTACAATTTTAAACATTACGTATTTACTTAGCATGAATTAGACAATACTCAGGACGTGGAGACCATTTAGATGTGCAGATTTTATTTCCGCACCATGCGTGTGGTCAAATACTTTACATTGAACCTGGTGGTCTCTGTTAAGGCAAGCTCTGTCGACAGAGGATTTTATAATTGTTAACATTCTAGATCAAAGATGAGTGCAGTCTCAATAGAGAGGACTAGGAACAGAAAGTTCAGGTGCCCATGTGGTAGAGGTCGCTTCAGTTGGAAGGGTTTGGGACGTAAATTTTCATTACTTTCCCTTGTGTATGTGTAAAGGAAGAAAAATGATCATGATATGCCATTTGTGTAGTTGAATTAGTCATTTAAATTTCAGTATAATAACAATGATAAGCTGTGCATTCAATATACATATAATAGCCCAAAGATAAGGGAACTCATGGTGTCTGGCCAACAAAAGTTTTGGCAGGCTATTTGGTGGAGTACTTAGGTGAACACACCTGAGGTCGTGTCCTTTTCTCTAACCTGCTGATCACATTCGAATTCGCCTCTGATAATTGCGTTTAATTAAAATAACCAATTTAAATAAAAAAATACAGTGTTAAATGCGAACATTGATCGAGACGATATGGTGTATTTTTGTACTTTGAATCCATTCGAAAATTAAGGTAGGCTTATATGTGTCTTTTCAACTGATCTAGAATTTGACCAAAGGTGATGCTAATTTCCCGATCATTCTCTGGTAAGTCCAGACGTTCCATCCTCAAATAGACGCAAAAAGGTCAGAAGTACTAATATCTGAATGGGAGTCGGCAACCTGTTACATCTTTAAAGGGGAATACATGTCATGTGTGTGAAGTACATTACCACAGAACGTATAGCTGCTTTCATTTCACATGCATTTCTCATTTGCATAACCCATATGAGATACCATGTTCACCTTTAGGCAAGACAATCGGAAACCGACTATCAAAAATATATTCAATCGGATAATCAAAAATTATTTTTATAAGCTATTATGGTCGGTCCCTAAATACGTATGTACATACGTAGGAATGTAGGCCAACGTACGTAGGCCTATGCACGTACTTACACACATAGTCACCAACCTCCTCTGTGTTTGTGTGTGTGATGGCGTGAATATCACCTCTCTGGCACCTGAATAAGTTAAACTAAGAATCTTATTTAACTCTTAAAGGTTAGACTTGAACTCCACCTTAGACCTGTCCTTGCCTTCAAAGAGCCACCTGGTGGGGGCCCAGAGCAATATTTTGAAAGATCTCGTTGCAGGATAAGGTTCATCTCAGCAGACCTATTTAGTCCAGAGGAAACACTGCTGATCGATCAGTCTGTAAAGAATATGCCATGCTCAATCTCTTTTCTCCATAAACTGGAGGCTATGGTATACCAGAAGCCCTCCATTGTGCGATTCGGACACTTCTTATTCTTTAAAGACAAGTCGCGCAGGAAAGAAACTCTGCAATGTTTTGAATTGTAACATTCCAAAGGTCAAGACTTTTTAGACAACACTTGGAGAAGATGAACGCCCTCAATGACAGTTTCCAGATATACGAAACAGAGCATGTCTGAAGAGAAGTAAACCTGCAATTCGATCTGCGCTGTCACAACAATGTTGGTATTACTGGGAGAGCCTTGGGTTGATTGAGAACAAGTGACTAGTATCAGATCCTTAACTTCCTTCTGCTCTTTTCCCTTTAACTCATTCCATACTATGGTCACAGGCCTTGGTCAGTGGTTCTGATACTGCCTGGCGAGTCATGCTGCAGCTGCCCTTGCAGTAGCTGCAGCGTGACTTGCCAGGCAGCGCCAGAACCACTGACTTAAGACTATAGGCACATTGGTACTTGAACGAAAGCTCATTTCATGAAGAATTTAAATTTGCAATTGTTGTCTTAAATCTTGGTAAATATACGGAAAACCAGGGACTGGTATGGAATGAGTTAAAGGCTATATAAGAATAGAGTAAAGGTAGCGACAAATGTTCATTTGCAGCTGACCCCTCAAAGATCCCACGTCGCCCGAATTACCATGGAATGCTGGGGAATGTGCGGACTATATACTTCTATGACCTGTCCAAAGCATATAGAAACAGGAGTCACCTGTGGAGCATGTCCACAGTCTACCAGCGAGTCCATGGACTCTTCTGATCCGCCATATTGGCATCTGTGCTAAAACTTGATGTACCTTGCATGGAGAAATTTCAAGTGTCACTGGAAGAGTCATGTTACAGGGCCTTCGGACTGACTTGCAACAACACTGAAGCTCTAAAAGAAGATTCCCTCCTTGAATTCCAAGGTTCACTGTGAGGGCTGGACACCTACAAATGAAAGCTGTGTGAACAGCCTAATACATCCCAACACCAGCTGCATGAGCTTCAGTTAGGCCTACATCTTTGAGCTGAGTTTTGATTAGCGGAGCAAAATTGATTTGCTATAAACTGAACCTTTAGATGCTAGTATGCGAATGTGACTGGCTCGCATGCTGAGCATAGGGATCTACAGTTGTACTCAGACGTGCACTTAAGACTATGTGTGTGAAAGGTTTTATCAAGAAAGTTTAAAGGCTATAGGCCAAATGCAATAGTAAATGGATATCGCTGTGACTATAATTCTTAACCTAGTGACACAGGTCGACTGCATATGTACCTTATATCAGCTCTCATCCGTGTATGTTTGATTATGACGCAGACGGAAATTATAGGTAACTGAACAGTTCAGGGATATAAAACTAGCTGTCACCCAGAAGCAAGTTCTAGTGACCTGGTGTTAAGTCTACACATCATATTATACAAGGCCTGAGATACCTCCATGCAAGCTTTTATTGACATGCTGTCAAAACACATAGATACAAATAGCTTAGAAACGAACAATATATGGATATATCAATTTGACCCCTGACACTTAATTCCTTAGAGTTAGTTCGGGGCATGTATTTTATTTTGGTACTGACATGCATGTGTATGGATTTTCGTGAAAAAAAAAGAAGAAGAAGAAATTCTATTTTAGAGGTGAATAGTTCATTAACTTATCCCCATGACCCAGGTATTTGACCGAGCAACCAAGTTTTCTTTCAAAAAATTTATCCTTTTTTCATAAAACAAAGAAACATTTCAAAGAAGATGTAACCTGCACATGTTTATTATTATCATTTTATCCATTGACATGTAAATGATCAGTTATCAATGAAAATACTTACATTTATTAAATGTGCCCAAAAGTAAATAAAATTTAAAATCAGGATATAGCAACAGTCGCTTCCAGTGGACAACTTTGGTAGATGTTACCTAAGGCAGAATCACGCAAAGTTTGGAATAGGTCCAGGCAGCAATTATGGAGAAGTCAACAATTCAAAAAGCATACACCACACTCAAGGTCTTTTTGAAATTACTACAGAAAAACAGGGAGTCCATAGGAGTGACATTTTGTAATTTTGCAGCATCTAACAGGCGGTTTCAGGGCCATCTATAGTTCCCCAAGATGAACAAAATATCAATAATGAAAATCCGAAAAGGAGTTCAGCATGACCCCTTCAAAACATCCAGTGAACATAATAAGTCAAAGCACACCTCCACCAATGTTGAAGTTAATCAGGTTTGAAGAGAAAAAACTAGAAAATATTTGCTTCAAAGCAAATTTGTGTGCCTTTAAAAGTTGTAAATATTAAATGCTATAACTTTTGTCCTTTGCTACTTCACATTCCATTAAGTTTATGTCTTGATGAAAATTTCAATTCCCAAATGACCTTTACCTTGGTCTTCAAGAGATCACATGTAAATGACAAAATTGTTATTACAGTACCTACAATTTAAGCCCAACATGAAGCAAATCAGATGAAAATTGACACAGCTAAGGCTAGATAAACATTTCAAATGGCCAAATGACCTTGACCTTTGACCTTTAGAACTTGCATGTTAATTAAACACCCAAATGTGCAGTGTTGCAATACCTACAATTTGAGTTCAACATGATTAAAATTGGACGGAAATTGGCTGAGCTATGAGTGGATGAAAATCTCAAAGGTCCAAATGACCTAGACCTTTAAAGGTAAAATACTAAAATGTGCAGTGTTACAATATCTACAATTTGACCCCAACATTATCAAAATCGGATAAAAATTGACAGAGTTACGACCAGGTGAAAATTTCAAAGGTCCAAATGACTATGACCTTTAACCTTTAGAGGTCACACGTAAATTACAAAAAAATATGCAGTGTTGCAATACCTACAATTTGGGTCCACTATGGTTAAAATTGGGTGAGAATTGACTGAATTATGACTGGGTAAAAATTGCAAAGGTCCAAATGACCTTGACTCTCGACCTGTAGAGGTCACATGTAAATTACAAAAATGTGCAGCGTATTAATTAAACTTGGAACGGTTAATTGTACCTATAATAATTTTGGAGATATTCAAGATTTGAAATTTTCAAATGGCCCTAATTTTTATAATTTTCAAAACCAATGAACTTCTTTATGAAAACTGAAAACTTCATGTATGAAAGTATGATGATGCCAAGGTTGGAGATTCTATTTATAATGCTTTTCAAATGAAGTGTCAGACAAATTTGCCTGTAAGGAAAGAAAGAAAGAAAGAAGCAAACAAGAAAGAAAGAAATGAACACTTCATAGAAAAACAATATGTCTGTGTTGGCACACAGACATTTCTACTTTTATGTGCATGTACACCAGTTAACCATGCTAACATGTACTCTTAAACATTACACTATTTCAAAACTCCATTGGAAATCGGGGAAAAATGTAGCACTTCCTTGCAACCATCTCTAGGAGAGACACCATGAAACAAAGTCGTCATCGAGTTTGAACAGCACTCAGCACGCAGTTTCAGAAAAGGCAAAAATTGCATCCCCCCCTCCCCCCGGAAAAAACAAAAACAAACACACACACACACACACACACAAACCAGAACCCCCAACAGAGTCATGATGATCCTGTCCTCTGCTGACTGGAATCTGCTGCCTGTACATGTACTGTATTCGTGCTTACCAATAAGTGACCAAAAGTTTAATGTCACCAATATATAAGCCAATAAGTCAGTTTGATATTTCAAAGTCAAAGTTAACTATGCCAAAAGAAACCCCACAGCTACTTTCTCATTGATGTTTAATAGTAATCATGTGCATAGGATCCACCATATCCAAGATATACGCCAATGTCAGATTTGCTGAGTCAGCAAAATGCTTGAACTCTGACACTTGGTTCCAAAGTTTGATATCCAACAGTTTCATCAAAACTAAACATAATCCAATCATATTTGAATACGTACATCATCTTTAGTTAGATTATATATTGTGACACAATTTAATGCAGTTTTGCTTAACCATTCCAAAAAACTCAAAATAGCCTTAATACACAAAACTTCATTGCAGAAATGACAAACGTGCTGTGCCACCGGGTGGCAAAAATGTGAATGAGTGACTCCAAATGATCCTGTATACTATATCAAAGCAATAGCTCAAGTAGGCCCTGAGAAGAGGAGATTTTGAATATTGTTTCAAAAATTAATAAATAAAATAAGAAAAACTAGAAAGCAGAAGCTGGTCAGACCATTGCCCAAGCCGTTTGGAGTTCCAGTTTCTATCATGATGTTACCCCATAACCAAGGACCATCCAATAGGAACACAGTATTGCCAGGTCAAAATAGCAGTACAACGACCTCCCAGACTCTCTTTTTCAAATAGAGTAAAGACAGCTTTTATTTTTAAATTGAGCTTTATTCATTTAGAAGTTACATAAAATAAGTATAAATTTATAATTTTTGGAATGCGTTGTGCATATGAGTGTCTATAGCAGTTTCTGTCAACATGGCTACTGATTGGGTTCTCTTGGGTCCTCTCCAGTATGAAATTGGTCAAATTTTGAGGGAAACGATCACATTATCTCCATAATCAATAAATTGGGATATGAAACCTACAAATTAATGCATCTGGACACTGGTGACAGAACTGGGGGGGGGGGGGGGGATAACAAGAGGCCAGTCCATGGTTAAGCCCTCATAGCTGAGTGGTCAGGCATGGCCCACATGACTAATCCATCTGCCCCCCCCCCCCCCATCCATACAGACTGAACGATTTGCTCATCTAAGCAATTGAAAGAAAAGAATTGAACAATATTGCCGGACAATGTACATGAAAATCCATCAACAGGCAAATTACTAAGCTTTTGAAAAGTAATTTGTGTTTCTGTGTTTGCATGCCTGTCATGTCATCTGTGTGAAAATATGTCAATAATCAATAGCCTTGACCTTGTAAATCTTGTTCAAAAGCATTATGATGGTCATGTTCTCCTTTCAATTTCGTACACAATAAAATATTCCAGTGCTCCTTGTAGGTATCTCCTTATTCTCTGTTTGTAATTGTGTGCTATAGTGGTGAACTACATCCTGAAAGTTTTCAAGTCCTGTGTGAAATCGCAATGATCTTGGAGCTATAAAAAGTACCGGTACCATGAATGGTTTCCTTGTTATCTGAGGGAGTTCTTTCAAAAATAACTGCTGGATGGCAGTAATCTTCGTCTACAGACTGATGGTCTGTAATGTTGGTATTTGTTGTGTAAGTGTGATTTTTTACAGCCTTTTAGGTAGTTCATGATAGAAAAGTGAATAAAACCTTTAACTCAGGGTTTGTGCCGGTACCCTGACCCGGCCGCCACCACAACACCCTCGCCTTTGGCTCCGGTGATGTGCTGGGAGCCTGGTAAGTGTACAGGCACAAAAACCCTCATTGGAAGTGTTAATCTCTTTCTCTTTCCTTACTGACATTGTATGGCCACACTTTTGGCTGGTGGCAACTATGAATATTTCAAACTCATCTTCAGCTTTGGGGCTCATGAATTTGGGTCTCACCTACATCCACACCTTCTGAAGCCAGAGACAGCTGTGCCATTTGGGGGGGGGGGGGTTCTAAGGGTTGACAGTTTTGGCTTATCAGGCTTTATGGTTTGTCAAGTTTCACCGCAGGATATCTCAGTCACCCAGATCATCAGGGATGCACTGAACTAAATCTTCCAAAGGATGGTGGAAGTTCTTTCCCAGTACAAGCCCCATCATCATATGCATGAGGAATAGCTCAGGGTGATGCTGGAAAACAATATGGAACTCAAATTGCATACAAGTCAGCCGTGAAAACCTGCGGGGCTAACCACTTATAGTCGGCCCAAGCTGCTATGGTCAATGTGCTCTCCCAGGCATTCTCCTGTTCCATATGGAAGGCTGTCACTAAAACTGTAAGCCATCATTGTCCATAGCCCTGAATGATCAGTTGACAGGTTTTAACAAAAGCACAAATACAAGAAATAAACCCTTTTTCATGAATCAATCTCCCGAGAATACAACATTTATAAGATTGAAACTGTACCACATAGATTTGTAATCCAAAGTTACAGGTTCAATCTTATAAAGCAAGTGGGGTACCATACGGCTCTCCCTTATCAAGTGTGGCAGCCCAAACTAATAGGAGGAAGGAAGGTAGCTATCATGCATGGCACTTTGGTTGTTCTTTTACAAGAACTTGGGAATCCCCTTTGCTGCGTTCAAATCCTCACCTTCCTTTTCTGGAGACCTTTGCTTATCTTCTTTAGTCATTGATGAGGAGCCTATTGTAGCCACACTTTCTTGACCCATAGGGTATTCATACATGTCCCACCAGCCCCGTTAATTTTATTCCCCAGTGATGTCATTACAGAATTATCTGCTGAGCTGCCACCAGCACAGAACTGGCTCTAAACTCTACTTATCCAGGCTGGACCCGTATTGGCCAAATAGAAATTCTGCTTTTCTTCACACTCAATATGCACCTCCTTTTTATTATGCACATGATACGAAACAGAATGAGCTAGCTGCTCCACCACTACATATGAACCAAGCTGTATAGCCTGTACCTTTGGACCTGTGTGCCAGATGGAAATAATACAGACCACGTCACTGACATTAAATAGAGACTTTAGTCCTAATATTGTGGTTCCATTTCTGGTGTTTTTGCACTTCCTGGATGTCCTTGCAAACCAACTCATGGGCTTCTTCCAGTGCATTGCTTAGCCCAAATGCATACTTGCCAGGGATGGGAGCCTCAGGGTCACATGCCTTGAGCTGTGCTACATGAGGACCTCTACAGCTTTCCCATGAGCATTAGTTGGTTTGGCATAAAGCTGATATCCCGATAAGGGGTGCTCATTCCAGTTCCACCGGTTCAAAATGACAGCACCTTACCATTTGTAATAATTTACCACTTGGCCAACAACACTGGTATTTCTTCAATTTTGCTGTGGGCTTCTCATGCTGCTTAATGACATTCCCTCCACCCCTTTCAATGGACTCCAATTTGAATCCTTGGGTAGGACTCTACCACAGCCCATATCACAAGGGGAATCACATAGTTGCCAACATAGTTGCCTTCGCTGAAAACCTAGACCAGTTCTGGGGGACTTACAGGTGGTGTGAACAACCACAATACGACAGATCTTCCACATGTTGCCCATGGCAGCAATACGAGATATGCATACTAATTTCCTGCCACAAAGCATGGAGTTCAGGTGTGTCAAATATGGAGGACCCATGTGCATATCACTGTCACAGACAGGGCTAGACACCTGTTTCTCACAAAATAAGTGTCTTTTTAGAGAAAAGTTTACAAAAACAAAAATCCTATGTTGGTTACAAGAATAAATTCCCATCTACCTGTGCCAAGTGTTCTTTAATTCCAAAATATTGGTAATAACCCACTTCCCCTGCACAGGCAGTGGCCCGTATCTCCATTGAGAATTTGGTTACTGAGACAAGGGTGTATGCAGTTGTGGTTGGAAATTAATATGCATGCCTCCTATTGCATGTGTGAGCATCATTTTCTTCCTGGATTAGTGTACCTGGATGCTGTGTTTATGCCCTGCTTGATGATAAATAACAATCATACTGGCTTAATTTCTCCAGTCACCAAGCAAGCTGCCTGCAGAAGACTGAAACCAGAAGAGGCATGCAAAGCTCCTGTGGTCAGCAGGGTAATCAGTGTGCAGAGTGAAATAACAATCTGTAAAAATGTAGCAGAAGTGTCCAATGAACTGGATTACCACTAGTAGTTTGCTTGAAGTAACACACTTCTCCTAATGGGCTGGGTCCGTGTGCAGACTAGCATACAAAAATTAAATAGCATGCTGTACTCAATCCGGGACCTGGAGGAGTATACTGGAAACACAGTCAGATGAAGCATCATTGTCTAACACAAGAGGGTCCTTTATATTCGCACACACCAGAATAGGCAGTGGGTCAGTTGCTCTTTCAACTTCTGCAATGAATGGTCTTGTTCCTGTCCCAAGTGAAAGTTCAAAATTTTCACAACAAATTCAGTAAGTGGTTTAGCAGTCCCTGCAGGTTTATGAATGAACCAACTGCAGTAACCATCAGAATTCATGAACCTCTTATGCCATAACCTGAGGTTTTCCTGCCCTCCCCACCCCAGAACATATTCAATACCTTGCAATATGATTACAATAAGGCCCATGAAGACCATGCTATCCTAAAGTTGTTGGCATTTACAGGGTTTAACTTAAGCTAGCGGTGCAAAAGCCCACAGAGGTACCTATCTCAGCCACAAGATCCTCCTTGATAGTAGATCCATTGCAAAGGACATCATGTGTACACCAGCATGGTCCTCCATTAGAGACCCAACAGCACTTATTCTGTAACTGGCAGATATATAAGCCAAATGGCAAGTAATGGAGTTGAATTTATGCAAACCATATTTCATGAGGAATGCACTTTAACTGTATTATACTTATCTGATTAGAGCTGGGGAAACTTGTGTTCAAATCCAAAGCCAGAAAATAGATCTGCTGTGTAAAGTACACAGGCACTCCTTTATCTTCAGGGGCCGTATTCATAAAGATTTTAATTTGATCCTGAGTTTAATCCTACATAAAAGTCCATGTGCATTTGGGCCTTGAACTACAAAAATCGTTGGCCTAATGTTTGCTCTAAACTAGCAGGATAAGTTAAATGTTCTCCACTGTACTTTGAACTTTGGAATTAAAGTTTCCATTTTATTCAATCAATCTTGACTTAATTCAGATTTTTATCCTGGATGAAACTAAGTTTAATTGAACAAAATGAACCTGTAAATCCTTAAGTTCATATCGTAGCCAAGAGCATATATTGGCTAATCCTCGTAGTAATGATCAAACACTGAGCCAACCATTAATCAGTTAAGGGCCTAAACCACATTGATTTTAATTTTGGGATTATAGTTAGGATCAGATCAAATTCTTTGTGAATATGGCCACAGGTGCAGGTAAGAGCTTTTCTGTACTGAAAAGGTGCCTAGATGAGCCATCTGGTTTTTTGTTTGTTTGTTTTTTAATAAGGATTATCCTGAATCATTAACAATAAGTAGAACCTATCCAGGCCCATGCGAAAGGAAATCACTGTGCAGGAAACCTTGGGAAGAAAAAGGCGACTGTAACAGTCTTGTGCTCAGCTCACCTTACATGCACCCTCAAGTGATTCTGTGACCTTCAGAATATCAAGGTCACCTTCATTTAAGACCATCATCTCTGTGTGCAATATCAGTCTTCACCCATGCAGCACAGACTTAACTGTGAAACTGTGGAATGTAACCCCACACATCCATGGATATTTGTCAAGATTCGACAATTTGCCCATGTCAGTGCTACAGCCTGGTACCTTGCTACTGTGCATAGGTGTATTTCAAACACAGTACAGCCTTAACTTGATCAAAATCACTATACCAAACTTCAACACCCTTTTTCATGTCGTTTCACTTTAATATGGCTTTAGATGACAGGCTCATTGTGCTGTCCCACTTATCGCAAAATACCGTTTAATCTCGTCGCATTATCCTGGTGGTCAAAATTGGAAAACTAAATTTCGTTACTTTGGTATTCCTGTACCAAACTTGAAGCTATTAAAGTGGCTTCTTTCTAACTTCTTACTAACCTCAAGCAAGATTCAAGATTAATTTTATTCCAACAATACAGTTTACAATGTATGTATATGAAGATAATACATTTGGTTGAAACGATCTAGTACCTCTATTGTTGAGGAGACTATCCTTAAGGCTTGTATAGCAGCTTTCAGGATAGCCACCTTTACAATTTAACAGAAAAATATTGACTTATGGCCATCGAGGTTAAAATAATGTGTGTAAATATATTGGGATTATCCAGATCTACATGAGAGTCATGTTTGACTCTCATGTAATTAAGAAATGACAACCTTAGAATTAATTAACTTTATTTGTTGACAAACTTGTTGGGTTCCAAATTAAATTTATTATGAACAATAACCTGTAAACATTCACATATTAAGTTTGTCTGCAAATATAACAGTTTGCTATCTGTCAACTTTCATTATACTGGTTGATTATATTTTGTTTAACTATTCTCTTGTATATATATATATATATATATATATATATATATATATATATCAGACATGAGCCTGACCAAGGAAAAAATCCCCTGAGAGTATCATATAAAGTATTCATCCTCAGTAAAAAAAAACATTCGAATGGGGGAAAAATGTAACTTTCTTTAGAAGTTCAACCAGAAATCCAGGAATTTCTGTTAGTCTACGACACAAAATTCCCTGAAATCCTGGAATTCCCTGAACAGGATCATCCCTGATATATATATTCTGGCTATTTCTCTGAACAAATTTAATCGTTAGCTAGTTTCAGCCCTGGTGGTAGCTTCATTATTGGAAAATGGAAGCTTTCAAATGGCTTCTTACTAGCTTCAAGTAGTATTATCTTGATAGCTGGCTTCTTTTGGATACCTTCAATGTTAGGGCCTGGCTTCTAGACTAACTTCATTCCCAAGTTACACCGAACAGGATGTTTGAATTTTGTAAAGGCATCCATGTTTGGAAGGTCAAACAGTTGTGTGCTTAAGTCTCTGCAAGGCTGATAGATTTCAGTGATTGTAAGACAGAATAACAATGCTTAACAAGGCAAACTGACAGAGTATTCTGAAAAGAATACCAAGAACAGAAAATCCCAACAGGATCTTCATGAACTAAAGGGAAAAGTTCACATGTACATGTATGGAGTTAGTACTTCATTTACTTTGTAACCTCCACCTTTGCATGTCAATAGCTTTGCACAAAGTTTAGAATTTTGTGATACAGTATAATTTGTTACAGTGATAAATGTATCAACAGGATGTTTCAGCAGGATGAAGGATGTGCCAAGTTCATGGTGACTTGTACAAATATGGAAATAACGAGAAAGAATGAAGACCATGCACTTTGAAAATATATAATTCACATCTGTAGTGATGTTTAAGTTACATATGGCCAGAACATGTCTCTGTCTACATGATGTCACTCATATACACACAAGAAGGCAGAAATTCAAGCAGCCAAAGATAAAATTGTGCTAGTGTCAGTCTAAAAAAATGTTTGCATCTTGCTGATTCCTTCCAAATTTTCCCTCCCAAAATTATTGAAGCCATTACATTTTGCTGATCACATGTTATCACTCATGATCAAGTAGCTGCAAAGGAGAAGCCAATATGAAGGTAGCTGGAACCCATTGAAGCCTGGCTTCCCATTTAAATATTTGGAAGCCCTCATGCAGCCACCTGGATGAAGCAAACTTCATCACTGCATTAAGCCTGGTTTCTCATTTAAATACTTTGGGCTGTAGGCGGCCACATGTCACTGCAATGGTCTTCTCAATGGCTTCAAGCCACACTGAAGTTAGAACAAAGATATATCCCTCAACAGCCACACAAAGAAGCTAGTCTGAAGCTACCAAATTTTGGTATCGGATATGCCTTTATTATTTCAGCACCACCATGCAATGAACACATTAAAGGACACCAAGTCCAGGAACATTCCCATTAAGTTTGAAGTGAATCCAATATACACTTTGGGAAATGTCCAAAAACAAAACCAGAAATAGTCATAAAGACTAGAAAACAAGAGGGCTGTGTGAACAGCCCATGCTCAGCTGATCTTGACATTCATCACACTTGCAGCTCTATGAACTTGGGAAAGCATCAAGGTCATCCATGGTCTGAGTAAGTCTGACCTTTATACAAGAACACCAACATGTGCAACATCAAGGTTCAAGTAGTTCTCAAGTTATAATGAAGAGTAAAATTCATGTATGTTGCACTGTGACCCCAGAAAGGAGGTCAAAGTCATTCATGTACTGTCTGAGCATGACCTTCATACAAAAACATTAACGTGTGCAGCATCACAGTACTAACTCAAAACAGATCTCAAGTTATCAAGTAAACAGTAAATTTCGTGTCAGTTGTCCTGTGAATTAGCACTAGAATGCCTATTGACTTACATAGTAATCAATAGGAAAGCTGCATTGATCGATAAGTACCTGAATGGAAAATACTTAAAAATCAGGAATCTAAAGCAATGCCACCTAGTAAACACTTTGTTTGACCCTTCCACAAGAACATATCCATCACATTTCACTTTAATCTGAGTGACGGTTCTGAGAACAAGTGAAAAATAACAAAACCATATAAAAAATTCATTAAAAAAAAAAAAAAAAAAAAAAAAAAAATTGCAGTGCCACCTGGTGAACAAATTGGGAACTATGCGTCCCTGGGAGTGTCTATGAACGATATCAAAACAACTGAGTGAGCAGTTTCAGAGGTGAAGAGTTTTTAAGGTTTGCCCCCCCCCCAAAAAAAATCATAAAAATTCCAAAAATCAATAGAGCGTGACCATTTGAACAAGCTTGATAGAGATCCACCCAAGGCACATGCCCACTAAGTTTGACGTAAATCTGGCAAAAAGTATTTTAGTTATAACCATTACAAGAAATTCCCAGGTTAAAACTTTCCTATTAAAACTTTTGTAAAGATTTTTGAAAAAAAAATCATAAAAAAAAAAAAAAAATTCATTGGAACAGGACCATGGGAACAAACTTGGTAGACATCCACCCAAGGTACATCCCCACCAAGTTTGATGTGGATCTGGATGACGGTTTTGGAGAAGAAGTCGAAAATGTGAATTAGCATTAGAATGCTCATTGACTTCCATCGTAATCAATAGGAAAGCTGCATTGACCGAGAAGTACCCGAATTGAAAAAGGCATTAAAAATCAGGAATCACCAGCATTCCCACATAGTGAACAACTTTGTTTGACCCTTCTACCAGGAACATATCCACCACGTTTCAGCTTAATCTGAGTAACGGTTCTGGAGAAGAAGTCGAAAATAGCTACAACACACAAAAATTCATAAAAAAATAGTAAAAAATTGCAGCGCCACCTGGTCAACAAATTAAGAACACGGAGTACCTAGGTGTCTTACCGTGTGATATCAGAGCGATTGAGTAAGCGCTTTCAGAGAAAAAGATATTTTAAGATTTGTCCAAAAAAAGAACAAAAAAATTTTTTAAAAACCCAAAAATCACTGGAGCATGACCATTTGAACAAACCTGGTAGACACCCACCCAAGGTACATCCCCACCAAGTTTGAAGTTAATCTGGATGACGGTTTTGGCGAAGAAGTCGAAAATGTGAATAAGCATTAGAATGCTCATTGACTTCCATAGTAATCACTAGGAAAGCTGCATTGACCGATAAGTACCCGAATTGAAAAAATCGTTAAAAATCAGGAATCTGCAGCATTCCCACACAGTGAACAACTTTGTTTGACCCTTCTACAAGGAACATATCCATCATGTTTCAGTTTAATCTGAGGGACAGTTCTGGAGAAGAAGTCGAAAATAGCTAAAACACACAAAAATTCACAAAAAAATAGGAAAAAATTGCAGCGCCACCTGGTGAACAAAATAAGAACTAGGTGTCCCAGGGAGTGTTTCTGTGTGATATCAAAGTAATTGGGTGAGCGGTTTCAGAGAAGAAGATTTTTTAAGATTTGCCCCAAAAAGAACAAAAAAATTCATTAAAAATCCAAAAATCAATGGACCGTGACCATTTGAACAAACTTGGTAGACTCCTACCCAAGGCACATCCCCACCAAGTTTGAAGTGGATCTGGCTGATGGTTTCGGAGAAGTCGGAAATGTAAATTGTTGACGGACGACGGACGGACGACCATAAGATAAGCTCTGCTGACTGACAAGTCAGCTGAGCTAAAAATCTGTTGTGCCACTTGTTGAAAAAGTTAGGTCTAGGGGTCCCCAGAAGTGTCCTAATTCTGTTTCAAAGCAATTGACCAGGTGCCTTTGGAGAACATTTCTTGAGCCTCCTCCCCCCCCCAAAAAAAAAAAACAAAAAAAACAGGAGGCATGTCGGCCTAATGTTCTGCTGATGAATAATCTGATTACCATCAACAAAACATCATTTCCTCCAGTGCATCCCATGCCCCTGAGAAATTAATCAAGGTCATCCAGGTTAAACTTCCACAGGACACATGATGGTTTCAGTCCCTTGCTGATAGAAGTGCATCTTCACCCAAGGTTTCAAGGCAAACCCAGGCCACAGGGTAGAGTTGCAGACTGATGTGCTGCCTGATGTGAGCATATGCTAATTAATCAGATAACAATGGCTACTCCCAGCAGGATGCTGGCTAGAGGCCTTGTTCTTGTCCCCAAAAGATTTTCTTTCTTGTCAGGGTTGTAGAGGCATCTGGGTATCTCATGTTTGGGTCAATTTTTGTGCTTTAAAGCATGTGTATAAATATCGTATAGGCCAGACTACTATGGGCCCTAAATAAAGTCATTAGAAAGTGCTATAATAGGCTTACTGTTCGGCAGACTACCCATAGGCCGGAAGTACCGGTACCGATATATACGATATACTATTATGGGCTAAGTTAATTCCTGGGTAACAATGGTTCCTCTGTTGTCAGCAAGGCTGCTGAATCTGTGCTGGAACATTTGGCATCTGGTTGGGCACAACTGATTGAAGTAGGCACACGAGATAAACAGATCATGGCATGCTTTGTTGCAGATATGCAGAATATCAACTCACACTGAGTGCCATATTGCAAAACACGTTCATTTCGCTCACTTTTTCTGCATATATGGCAGCCAGTGCTTGTCGATATTCTTCATATCAACAACAAACCATGCGATAATCTATACATATACATGAATATATATATATATATAAATATATATAACCATCTTGGGTGGTTTATCAGCAATTACACATTTCCCACAAAAGAAAAATGTATATATAAATATATACACATATATACAAAGGAATATGTCCTACAACCGGTTTGTGGGTCATGCCCATTGTCTGTGGGTCAATTGTACTCCTCAAACTGGACTATGGGCAGTATATACCAAGTATAGATTACCACAGTTTCTGGGCATTTATAGCTTCCCATAATATCTAGGCAGATTTGCTGATTTGTACATTTCTGAAACCCCCTAGGTAGCACATTGAATTTAAGGCAAACATGGTTTATGGGCATTTTTTCAACTGCCCACCATACGATCTGAGGATTACAACTCTGCCCATAAACCATCCAAGATATAATATATATATATATATATATATATATATATATATATATATATATATATATGTGTGTGTATATATACAGTGAAACCTCAGTGTAATGACACTCAGATAGCCGATATGACACAAATTTTCACTGCAAAAAGTTTATTTTATTTGTTGTCTGAGGATTACAATTCTGCCCATAAACCACCCAAGACATAACTACATATACATATATATATATATAATATATATACAGTGGTACCTCTTTTGAGAGACCGCCCCTACTGTGGGTCAAAATGTGGTCTCTCAAAACAGGTGGTCTTTCATTAGAGGTACATAAAAATGGAAAAGATAGAGCAGTGTTCCGAGAGAGTGGTCTTAAAAAGATATGCGGTCTCTCATTAGAGGGATCTCTCAAGAGAGGTACCACTGTATATATAAATATCTATATATATATATATATATATATATATATATATATATATATATATATATATATACATATACAGTGAAACCTCAGTGTAATGACACTCAGATAGCTGATATAATGACACAAATTTTCATTGCAAAAAGTTTATTTTATTTGTTTTTTTTAAATTCATTTTTCTTATGCAGGTATATTCAGTTACCTGATACATTTATAAGGGAACAGTTAGTGTCATTATAACAAGTTTTCACTGTACATACGGCATATGTATGTATATATGATCATATTTTTAAGTTGCTGCATAATTTGCAATGACAAATTAAAGTGTAGATCTGGTATATATTCTCATGGAATAATCATTCCTTCACATTAATGATGAAAGGAGAGGCAGTCGTTCACATGATCATGATAATAGTCTCCTTTGTTTCCAATGAAAAAATATTTTGTTAACTGGCAGTGTATTTGTATGTAACATTCGCTGTTGTCTATAGCTGTGGTGTTCAGAATGTTTACAACTTGGTCATGGAGGATGCATGACTTGTCCACATTTTTAAAGAATAAAAAAAATACCATTTTACTTTCATCTGATGCCCTGAAAAAGTTCACTTCATTTCATCATCATCATGATGGTCGGACACTTGCCGCTCGTTTGGCACCATGCTGACGTGACGGAGTCCAACTAGAAACTGGTAAATTGAGTTGCCTCTGCCCCTCACCTGCCAATACAGATAGATTAACAGCAGTAATTTTGGAAACCACTGCTGCTTACACCATGTAGATTTTAGTATAGTAAAACGCTGCCAAGCCAAACGCCTCTGTTAGCTGAACACTTTTTTTGGGTTCCAACTTTTTTGTATGTAATTTAAAAGGAGAGCCAAGTGTTGTAACCTGCAATCCCAAAACACCTCTCTACTCTGAACACTGAACACTTGATTTGGGTCCCAAAGCAACATTTAACCTGTCACGGCTGAACACTTAACCCCAGGAAAGAAGGAATTTTCGGGAAATTAATCGATATTTGATACAAAAACATCACAATTTTTTTTTATGTTCAACACTTTTATTAAATTTGTGGCATTAATGCATTCTAAAGGTGTCACTAGTGTGTAGGCTCCATGCCATGGACCATGGCGAGCCTTCTATGGCTGCACGTACAATGAACTGGTTTAAACTTATCAAAACTTGCAAGCGCCTTCTGAAGTTCAGCAGTATGATAAAGGGTAAAACACATATTGTGTGGGTTAATGTTGGACAATAAATTGATGTTTTATGTCATCAAATTATACACATGCAAGTAAATGCACTTTCACGGGTAGGACAGATATACATATACCTCAGTACATGTACCAGTAACATTTAGTAATGTTGCCTAATGATATTGAAAAGTGCATGTACTGTTAGCCTTAAGTTTATGAATCCTATAAACCTTTTCTCCCAAGTGGTCGGAATTTTTAAAAGTTCTTTTTCATCTTAGACTTCATTTTTCCCCGGAAGTTTTTCTAATTTATATAACTATATATGTATCAGAGCTGGTAAATTTCCCAAGGCACGTGCATGTACAGGTGAATTCAAAGTTTACATGTGTAGGATGTAGCCACATGGCTACGTCCCCGACCCTCTTTGGATGGGTCCAAAGGGCGTTCAGTCTGGACAGGTTTTACTGTACTCAACACCTCCTCTTGGCATTGTTCACACTTGACCCAGTCTCAGTAAAGCTTATACTGTAAAAGGATCCAAGGTTGTAAATCTGCTTTGAAATAAAAATAGAGTGGCAAGAGCGGAAACATTCAAAAGATGTTGTTTTAATGATTACTTTGAGCCCACTGGCTAATACTGTTGTGTAATTATACAGGATTGGATGCAGACAGTGTGGATTCAATAGGTGAGAAAACTTCCATCCAGTCTTCTTGTATTTATTATTGAAAAGTTCAATACTAGAGATAAACTTTAGCCTGTTGAAATGCATAAATGTTAACTACAAAAGACCAGGTGAGAACAGAATAGCTTGAGGTTTTCTATACACAGTGAAAATACATGTAGAATATTGACAGCAAGGGACCAAGGGTGCACTTAGTTACCATCCATGTCTGGTTGCAAAGTATACATTCTTGGTATAGTCATGGCCATCACAATGTGTAACGTCCATTAAAAAAAAAAAAAAAGTTTCATAAATTTTATTGTAGCAGTATTTCCTAACTTTCATTACATGTTCTATTCAACCAAATTACAAACAAGGAAGATGTAAAGTTTGGTTATTTTTCCTATGTTACTTTTGGAAAAAATTTAACTTTTTGGTTTAAAAATTTGATGGATGTGACAAGACCAACTAGATAAGACCTGTGGTCAAATAATTTCTAGAAATTTATAGAATAACCACATCAGATTCAAACTTCATGGAAAATTATATCCATACAGAAAAAAATAATCATCCGACATGTTTTTGATGAAAATTTGGAAAAAAAATTGCATCCATCAAACAAAATTGACATTTTCCTAGAAAAAAGCCCAACAATCATCCATTCTAATGTTCAGACATAAATGCCATATTTTTATACCCCTGAAGACACTAGCTTTCAGAAAATATATAGTTTTGCAAATAAAATTTGATTTTGAAAAAGTAGTGCTTAAGTCACAAAACCCCACAGTGTTCCCAAAAATGTGCTTGAAAAAATGTTCAAATTTGTGTTGTCGTGATGGATGTCATACATTCCAGGAAAAAAGATCGTAGAGGTCAAAATCTCAGTTACTAATAACACTGGTGGCACCACCTATAATTTGATGGAAATAAGGAGTTAAATGTCTTGAAAGATGTAAAACTATATATCTCAAAATACAATTGAACTAGACATGGGAAATTTGTACGATATATAAACCATGTCTAGTGCTAATATTTTATGCAATATCAGTGACATTGACCAATTTTGTTCTGTAAATCAGACCTGTAAAGTTGGAAAAGACTATTTTGTAGTGGCAGGATGTAGTTTGGACATCAAGGGCAAAGAGGATTGAGCCTCCAGATCAAAATTACACTTGAGTACATGACATAAACTCTACTTGGTGACATACTTTTTGGGTCACAGTGACCCAATGATTGTGTGACCTTGACCTATTTGAGGTCATTAAGCATGGAAGAAAAAGACATTTAAAATTATTTCTTGATATAGAATAGGATGAGTGATACCAAATGTGCCACAAATGTGTACATGCTATAACCAACATACTGGAAACTAAGAACCAGAAAGGATGTCATCTTGAGGTGTGATGGTTATTCCCACAAGACTTCTTAATCCTGTTCAGTAGCTGTTAATATTCATACAATGATTTGATAAATATGATAAAACAATTAGACATATATTGTACCTTCAATGCAAAGTGTTGAGTGAAGGGTCTGCCAGAAAAAAATGCTGCCACATGCTCAAATTAGGTCATGGTGACACCAAAATCTAATCAGTTCATCTTGACAAATGTGCTAGATTAGCATTCTGCCAAATTTGAGCAAAATACATTGGATCATTCTGGAGATATTACAGTAACAAGCCCTAACGAGCATGTAGTTAGACTGTCATTTGCTCAAATTAGGTCCTGGTAACACCAAAATCTAATCACTTCATCTTGCTGGGTAAGATAAGCATAATGCCAAATTTGAGCAAAACATGGAAGCATGCTGTTGATATCATGGAAATGAGAATGTGCACATCCCCATGGATGGACAACCTGAAAACATAAAGGGTCCCCCCCCCCATGGGGCGGACCCTTCAAAAAAAAAAAAAAAAATTATATATATATATCTTTATCCTCGAAACACTATGTAGATTTTAAGCAAGCATTCGCTTAAACAATGAACTTCATGCTTTCCTTCACCATACGCGGAACTGTGACAAATTGTCATGTCCATCATGCATAGTTTTTCAAGTCTTACCATGCGTCTTGACATGCTCTTTCTGTGATGTCTGCTTCATGCATGTTGGTAACGTTACCCCCCACTGTACATATGGTGTCCCAACTGCCACTGATGAGAATTGTGGAAGATTTGAAACTGGTCTGGCCTCTTCCCTTTGTTAGGCTTATCTGCCACTTGTCTTGCTTGGTCTTTTTCTGTTTCTTCTTTTTTTTTCTTTTTTTTTTTTTTTTTCCAAAAAAAAGTTTGTTTTTTGAAAATTACATTATGTTTGGCAATCTTCTTGTGTCATTGCAATACCGACTAAATTTTACAATAAACTATGTTTTTTACATTGTGCTATGGTACAGAACAGAGCACAGTTTTGGGGTTTAACATTAAATTTTGAAACGCATACATGTGGCTGGCATCACGTCTGTCACGCATATTAACATAAATATTTATGTTTCTTCCAAAATGATAACAGCTTCATCTTAAGTTTTCTCATGGTAAACAGTCACCCAATCAGAATCAACCTGTATCAAAACTATTTTCAGAGCTGCACTGTTTATCTGGGAACAGTTTGCAATGTGCCCAAATGCCATGTGTCACACAAAAAAAAAATACATGTACCACGGAATGGCATTTTTACAAATTTTTCAGCTTTCACCAGTGCTTAAATGAGGTAATTTTTGTTGCATAATCCACTCTTTTGAATGGCTTGTTTCATGTTTGTCACCATAATAGACTATGTGTAATGTCCTGTACTAGAACTGTCAAGTCCGACAACACTGGCCAAGTTAAAATATATGGGATGGGGCTAATGTTAGAATATTTACCACATGAACTGATCGTGCAAGCATATTTGTAACATAAGGTTTACTGACAGACAAGCTACAGGTAATAGTTATGACTTTTACATTAATTCATTTAAATTTCTTTAGTTGTTTGCCTTGCATTGACGATGAAATGGAGCAAATAAAACTGGAAAGATGTCTATCACTGGAAGTACATGTACCATTCAGATGAGCCACAATTCAGAGAAATGAAATTTTGAAGGCATTTTATCATTTGCACTGAAACTTCATTCTCAAGTCAGGATAGCAATAATTAAAAAGCCATATATATGCAACATTTTTGTCATAAATGATGATAGTGTAGGGACAAGTTCATGGGTGCAATTTCACTGGACCTGTTTGCTGATAGTGACTTAAAAAGTCACTTTTCCTGCACTGTCTAGTAGACAGGTTAGTCTCCATCTTAATGTATTCTGTTAAGAAATATTTCACTCATGTGTAATCTTGTAATGTCCTGTATCGGTGCACCACAAGCCAATCTGCCAGTGTCTGTACCACACTGAGTCACTGTCAAGTACATTTCATTCACTCAAATATCACCTGAGCAAAAAAAAAAAAAAAAAATTCACAATTACTGCAATGTCTAGGTTGCACACTAAAACATCTTTCATTGGCAATAGGAAATTTGTTTATAATTTCTGTATGAACATAGACTTGGAAAAGTCCTTCCATCAGGGTACAGTGTGAGAAAATTCCTATATCCTATTGTTCAGGAGTACTTAAAGTTGACTCAGGACAAGTGTAAATTCAGCAAAAATAACATGTAAAACATAGCGGCACTTGTCCTTAGACAAGTAAAGCCATGATGAAATTTTCTCTCCCTGGGTTGTTTTTGTTCCGAAATTGCTGTAAAAAATGAATGCAATAATGTTATACGGATGCACCACAGATGCAGAGTTTGTATGACAAACAGATGCTTAAATACTGGGCGAGAGGGCCTAAGTTTTAGTTGTAAAGGACATGCAGTACCATCTTATGAAGGAAAAATTTACACCTCCCCAAATTATCCCTTACACAGGGCTATCCTGTAATTGTGAATTTTTATGACTGCTTTTCTGCAGGCAATGGATCGGATTCACAGCGTACCATAGAATTTCCCTACTTCTAGTCTTTCAATGACTGTAGCACCAGCAGGCAGCTATCACTGTATCAGTAACTGTAACCAACTCGACCCAAGGGCCTTCCATCCCACCCTACTGCCTGTTTGTTGTATAAATTCAGTGCCTATGGCACATGTACATGTATATGTATATCCTAACAGTCGGCTGTTAAAGTTCTGTGAGGTTATGTTTTTATGTTGTATCTTGTACCGAATTTAAAAAAGTTAACTGTACCACTCTACTCTTTCATTCATATTACACACACCCATTTAATTTTTACCATGACTTTGGGACAAAACAAGGACTTTTCCATCACTAACATGAACACCACTAGGCTAATACCTAGCAGCGGGGCATAAAACATGGAAGTGCAAATAAGCATGATAAGTGAAGGCAGTTTTCCCGAAATATTTTAGTTTTTAACATTCTACAATAGGATTCAGTCACAGTGAAATCATCAATTACTCCCACATCTGGCTTACTCTACAGACTAATTAGGTTGTGTAAAATTTAAATTTATATTATGTACAGCTCATCCACTGATAAAACATATCCTACTTGAAACTGGTCAGGTGATTTCTGGTTGACGTTAACAGATGGGCATTCCAAACTTGCTGTGGCATTTGCCCTGTCTTTTTACTATTTAATTTACAGATGAAACAATGAAGGTAATTAATTTTAGTGACATCTTCCAGATGATACATGTATTTTTCTCCAGAATGCTGTTAACAGGCAAAAACAAATGTACTGGTATCAACACATTTAGACTTTGGTTGGCTAGAAGCAGGCATTATAATGTAGTCCCTGAACATGCTGAAGTTCATTATTCTCATGTCAGTGAAAGCTGCTGGTTCCAGTTAATGGTTATAGTCACCACCACACACGCCGAGTCTATCCAACAGTATTTGGAAGTACAGGTGCACGTTTTTTTAAAACAAACTTTTCCACATATCCAGGAATTGCCCATAATCCACATACAGGGTTGAGTCTTCTTGCTATACATAGGTATTGTATGTACAGGATCATGGTGACAATGCATCAACCATAGCTGTGTTACCTAACCCATGGATCCACTCTGTTTTTGCGCATTACAAATTCAACCTTCCTTCTCATTTCACTGTTATAAATCCTTTTGCATTTCTCAAAAACTGACACGGTTGCGTTCCTGGAAAGGTTTCTCACAATACATCTTTCTCCTGTATGCTGTTAAAATGTTGTCATTACGCAGGATGCTGCAACAAAGAAGAGCACATGAGATGTTTAAATTTTCTCAAGTGTACAATCCACTGCACATAGCATTTTTGGAACCCCCCTCTCAATTGAAGGTGTACAAAATCACTACTTTCAAGTTATCACAACTTACTTTGGGCAAGATCTGCATGTCAGAGCCTTGTGCACAAAAACGGCAAAAATCAAAGTATGTTGGCCCCAGGGCAAATGTTTTCAATTTGATTTGCCCTGATTGGGCTTTGATGTACAAAGCCATTCATACTCTGACAACATTAACATGGTACCCAATTCACAAAAACTTTAGTGAATTTTTCCCCAGTTTGTACATATATTCATTGTTTCATCCCAACAAAATATTTTCTTGTTCATTAAACATTTTGTTCCATCAAATCCTTCCATGCAATATATTTTATGAAATTACATTTAATTAGGAAATAGATAAATATTCATACTTTTTCAAAGTGATTTTATAAAGATGAGACTCAGATTTGGTGCACAAACATGTACGGTCCGTCACAATTTTCTAAAAAAGTTAATGCAACTTTTAATCTTTTCACAATTAAATCCGAAAAAAAACTTGTGTTCAAAGCTAGTATGGTTGGATAAAAATTTCACAGGTCCACAAGACCTTGACCTTGAAGGTCACATGTAAATTACAAAAATGTGCACTGTTACAAACATATTAATTGATGTTGGATTGGGTACCTGCACCTATAATAGTTTTGGAGATCTTCAAGATTAAAATTTTCAAATGGCTCTAATTTGTATAATTTTCAAAACTGTTGAACCTCTTTACATAAACTCAGGACTTAATGTATCGAAGTAAAGTTATGCCAAGTTTGGAGTTTCTACATTTAATAATTTTCAGAAATGTCAGACAAATTTGCAGAGAGAGCGAGAGAGAGAGAGAGAGAGAGAGAGAGAGTGTGTGTGTGTGTCTGTCTGTCTGTCTGTCTGCATGGGTACACAGACATAACCAGCCAAGCACTCACCCAGCAACTCAGGTTAACAACTGTAAAAAGTGTTTCACATGAAAAACAATGAGGAAATCAGGATTTGGGGTTTTAAGATTAACAACTGTACAGATTGTTTCCACAAGAAAAACAATGAGGAAATCAGGATTTGGAGTTTTAAGATTAACAACTGTACAGAGTGTTTCCACAAGAAAAACAATGAGGAAATCAAACAATGAGGAAATCACAAACTCTGCAAAATTTACACAAACAAATTATACAAGTTGTAACACTTTGAATTTTCCTGAAGTGGTACATGTATGTATGTATGTATGTATGTATGTATGTATGTATGTATGTATGTATGTATGTATGTATGTATGTCATGATTTGGAAGGGCAATGTACAGTGGTCCCCCTCTTATAAGGCCCCTCTCACCAGAGGCTACCCCTCTTGATAGGCCAGCATTCTTGTGTAAAAAGTAGGGCATTTCCATATATTCCCCCCCCCCCCCCGAGAGGCCACCACTCTTATAAGGCCACTTTTTGCCTGCATTTGGATGGTCTTATGACAGAGGGACCACTGTACACCCATTTTGGGGTTATAAAACACAAACATCGGTAGATTTATTTGCTCAGTGGCAGAAAGTTGTATCTAGAACAGTTCTCTCTCTCTCTCTCTCTCTCTCTCTCTCTCTCTCTCTCTCTCTCTCTCTCTCTCTCTCTCTCTTCTCTCTCTCTCTCCTCTCTCTCTCTCTCTCTCTCTCCTCTCTCTCTCTCTCTCTCTCTCTCTCTCTCTCTCTCTCTCTCTCTCTCTCTCTCTCTCTCCTCTCTCTCTCTCTCTCCTCTCTCTCTCTCTCTCTCGCTTCCCCCCCCCCATTTTTCACACACATGGCTCCAGTGACCTTAAAAATGAAGTCAGGGTCACCCAAAGGTAATCAGGTCAAGAAATAGTACAGACAGAAAGGAGGTAAATTTTAACTTTAAAAGCTGCCTGTGAATCAGGAGATATTTTGCTTACATTTTGTTACAGATGGCCAGTCTGGCAAGCTGAAAACAGTATTCTCCAAACTTTGTTGGGGGGGTTATAACAAACTGACCTAATATAACTTGAGCAGAGGTTAAGCCTACCTGACCATGTTCAAGTGAGCTGCTGATTTGGTACATTACCCATGTTCACCCACTTCCCCCTCCCCCATAATCTGCAGAACAACTGTTGTTTGCTGAAATGATTTTTATCAAAAAAAAAAAGTAATAGATTTACGACTTATAATTTGAATGAGATAGCAGATCTGAGAGTAGAGTCACATGCCCCAGATGAACAGCCTTCTTTGGGAAGGGTTGGGCACCGCAAGGAAAGCCTGTGGACATCATCTTGATGCAACAGGGGAAGGGTTAATTAGTGCAAACCACATCTGGGAATACAACATGTACAATGATTTAGTTTCATGTCATGCACATGTAGGTTTACAGAAGGCGAAACAGTGGTTACCAGCTGTTGTTATACCTAAGGCAGAAATCTAGTATTGTGATTGGCTTAGAAGGTGGCCAACAGTTCTTCCCATTGCCATAATTGCTGAATGTGAAATCACTTTTGCTGCAAGTGGCAAGTGCTGCATATCTGTGCTGACATTGATCCCCACCAGTACACAGATTGCTCATGCACAAGGCAAGATGGCACACTGTGGAAGATTTGACAAAACAGTTGTTTGTTATGTCTTGTTCTTTGGCATAATAAAGGTGCACTATAGGTTCAAAGCCTGCCCCCTAGGTACACAGTTCTGCCTGTTACATGTACATCACAGTACATGAAGGCAAGGTCGCCATATCTAGCTACATGTACTTTAAATATGGAACCAAACAGATAGCTCTGTAAAATATGCAGGGAAAAATGCACATTTTAAACTCTTAATTTTCTGACAAAAGTAAACATTTTCTCATGTTCACAACTTTGCATGATGAAAGCTTGCCACTGCATTTCACCAATGGCAATGGTGATGAAAAGTGAATTTTGTCAAATTGAAATGTCTGCAATTGCAGGGGGCCTTGAAAATTTCAGTTTGAATGTAAATGTGGACCTGATAATCTTTCATTGCTTTGTGACCACTGAACGGCCGGGTCTCGAACCAGCAACCTTCAGCACCAATCACCTACATGTACATGTATGTGTTTAAAAATCAAAAAAAGTTTCTTATGAAGTAAGAATGCACACACATGACAAATGTTGCCAAATAAGCAACATTCCAAGCTCTTTCAAAATATGAATCCTTGGCCTCCCTGGAATGACACTTGCTCAGCTGTCAAATCAAAGGTTGGCACCCATTCACAGGCACATTATTCCATTCCCTCACAATGGCACCATGCAGGAATCTTTAAAAGTACATTTTTTCACAGGGTCCAAGGAGTTCTTTAACTTCAGCTCTGAGGGCCCCAGGCGGTTTTTAAGAGGGTCCCCCTGAGACAGAGAAAAGATATCATTCACTGGAATATCCATTCATAGGCAAAATTTCTAAGATTCATGTAAAGTGATTAACATGATAGTTGTTTAAATAGAAAGTTCTGTATATTCTTCAAATCTGTAGGATTGCCCTGTTGCTTTATAGCTTGAGAGCAATACGAAGATGGTAAAATCCCATGAAGCTTCAAATATGACCATCAAGCTCTATATTTTGTCCAATACATAGTACATATCAGGTCAAAATGTGTTTTTCGGTCCAAATTGTCCTGATGGAGCAGCTGGGCATAGATCAACCATCAAACATGAATAAAAAGGCAAAGCTTTGATTTTTTTTTTTCCCCTGGGGACAATCCTGCAATCCTTAATCATTCTGCAGTGACAGTAATGCAATACAGCCAGTTCAAATATCTAAAATTACAACTTTTCTTGGTGAATGTGGTTAAAGCCAAACACTGTACATGTACAATGTACACCTTCAATGTACAATATGCCTGCACTTGGTTGCCAGATCACGCAATGTGTCTGGTTACTACATTGTTGTTTACTCACAGTTGTACAAAATCAGGGGTTTCAGTGCCATGGTGCATCATTGATTGGTTAAAAACGGTTTCTGATGTAGAGCATGTAGAATTCTTACTGTTTTCACAGCACACACCTTAAAATTTTTTTCTTTTTCTTTCTGTTTGTTTTGGTGCCAATTACTTCCTGTATTGATCTGGGTCAGTGTCAGATTCCATGTTTCATTGGCAATTTTTCACAATGTCACACCAATAGATCAATATAATTGGATCCTTCATCCTAAGTGGTGTTTCAAACCACGGAAACTCATGCAAAGGATGATGATTTTTAGATTTTTATGTCAGACAGTGCCCATCAATTGCATTGGGTATAGCATTTTCAGATGGGTTTACTTGAAGCAGTATTTATGACAGCACTTGTCTGCAGATCTATGCTTTAGTGTCAGTATTTTAATGTAAAATCACCAAGAATATGTGAAGATCAACTTTTCAAGTTGGTGATTTGATTGGTTTGTCAAAAATAAGATAGAAAGGGAAAGTACATGTATAAGAAGCCATTATATATTTACCATGTACAATGTACACAATACCTTTCAGATCAGAAAAATTTTAGCTGCCTTTTATTTACTTATTTATTTATTTATTTATTTATTTATTTATTTATTTATTTATTTTTTTTTTTGGGGGGGGGGGGGTGCACCAAAAATGTACAGTTCTGTTTTGCAAGTATAAGGAGCCAAGTAACAAAAAATTTCAGATCACATGAAGTTTAAGTGGACATTACTGTACAGCCTTCATTTTTCTACTTGCACCAAAAAATGTATGATTCTGTTCTCCAGCACATCTCAGCATTGATCAAGTGTACAAGTTATGCACAACATATGAAAAACTGCAGTCCCACCTTGCTTTGCATGACTGCATTTGCTCTATCTGAAGTATAAATGGTAATAATGCTAACAATAGACCACACAGGAAGAAAGCTAGAGCTTTCTTCCTCCATTTGGTGGCAGCACCTGCTTCCAACTGTACATGTCTTGATATTTTCAACCAATGAATAAAGCAGGTTTTGTTTATAACTCCCCTAGGCACCTCCTACAACAGGCAGATACCAGGGGAAAGTTATCTGCAGGTGACATGCTCCAGGCTTTGACTGTGACTGTGAGGCAGGCTGGACAAGACCCGTGCCTTTGGTTTCCATGGGGATAATAATTTTTTCATTGTGCCTTCATTGAGCTTTGTGTTGAAGGACTAGGAATGCAAGGTGTTGTACTTTCAATAATTTTGCTACCAGACAGACAAATTTTGATCTGACAGTGGTAAACAATGTGTAAGTTTAGCTCAAATAAATATAGTCCAGGTGTGTACACTGGCAGTTGTACAGTAAAACCTGTTTTGACAGACCACCCCTAGGGCAGGCTAACAAGTTGTCACATAAGGTAGGTGGTCTCTCAATAGAGGTGCAATAACATGAGAAAGATGGCAAAAGGGACTTTGGAAATATGGTCTCAAAATACAGGTGGCCTTTTATAACTGGTCTCCCAAAACAGGTTTCATTGTATTGGTAAAGCTGCAGTGATCAGTCTGTTGGCACATTGATATCGCAAGCATTATCATATAGAGCTGGTTGCCATGGCAATTTCCTAAAAGATTTTCCCATTCATGCCCATAGTTTATACTATTATATTGCCCCCTGACGGATACAGCAAAAAGTGACATTGGGCTACATCTAAGTGCTGCCCTTGTTAAACGATGCCCACCTTCAAAATATTAGCAGAACTCAACAAAGAATGACAACAATAATATAACTTTAGCAATAACAATATATTAACAATCAAAATCAGTACAAAGTACAGTTGTGATTAGAAATGGGTCCCCTCATAAATGCAAAAAATCAATGCTTGACAAGCACAATTATTCGTATATATATTCGCAAAATCTGATGGGGGGACCCTAGACCCCTTGTCGCGTTTCAAGTGCAACAGGCGCACTGAGTTCCAATTAAATTTATTTGCACACAAAGAGTTAATGGAACCAAGCACAAAACAGCATGCTTATAGCATGTTTTTACATACTGGTACATATTTTAGCACATTTTAATATGCTTTATTTGTGTGTGTTTTCCCGATAGGCTTATAAAAACATGATTGACAATATGTTGCAGTAATTTTACATTGACGTCTTACTGGCAATACTGCCACATAAAACTATTTAATCTAATTAAACATATGGCTAATGTACCTTGTACGATGCATATTTTGCACTTTTTTCGGTTGAAAATTGGCAAAACAATGTAAAAACAGTGGTAAAACTGCACTCATTTGTGCTTCCGTAGGACTGGATCGCTTGCAGTGAACACCGCATGTTTGGTATAAATTATCATTGGAAAGTTCAGAACTTTGTCTACGTCAGTAAAACGCTTTCTGGTTGGCTAAGTGTGACCACAATGTGGTGAATGTATACCAAAACATCTGCCCCAAACGTTAAAAATGACGATCATTTCTATTGGTGGATGTTGATGTTGTCAGGTCCTCATATGACCTAATTGAATAATAACTGCTGACGATTAGTCACAGGGACCAATAGGAGCATGGAGATTTCCCAAACGAGATCATTTCTGCAGTGACTTCCACCCAGTCCCCACACCATGCTGTTGGTGAAAGAGTGGATGCAGGGCACGATAAGAGTGGCAAATTTGACCGTTTTGATGCTGTTAATATATAAAAAATTTGATATTTTCATAGGATTAGGACCTAGATAGTTCTTCTGAAGCTTTCTGTTATGATTGCAAAACATACGGAAGAATATTCACTGTACAGTTGGCTCCAATGAAGGCAATGTCTTGTGCCCTGACTCGATATATGCACATTGAACGCATTGTTTTTGCCAAACATATCAGTTTTGCCTTCAATAAATCTAACCGCTATATTGTAAACAACTTGTAAAATAAGCAAGATAGTAAGATTTGACACCTTGGACATCAATTACATGTGGTAACAGTCATTTCAAACAAATTACTGTAGAATAAATAAACGCAATGTTAATAAATATGTATCGCACACCGTCACTGGCACTGGGGGACCACGATTGGGAAGGACTGCATCAGATTCAGAGTCAACAAGCTCACCTAGTTTATGTATGGTGTTAAAATAATGCCCAAACACAATTCCGAAATCCAGTGGATCAAATTGAGCAAACTGTTCTTCCACATGTCATCAGACATCTATGTTGCATTTGTGTATATTAGTCCAAGTAACTCTACATTTAGCAAAAAGCGGGATGATATCTTCGAACTCTTGGAAAACGACATAACAAAATACTCAGTACTAGGGGAGTGCCTGGTGTGTGGCGACTTTAATGCGCGCACTGCACTGTCAGATGATTTCATTACCCATGACTCGAGTCGACATGTCCCGGTACCAGATGCCTATCTGAGTGATGTCCCTATAAGTAGAAACAGTATGGACAAAGCAAAAGTTGATAATCATGGAAAGAAACTATTGGATATTTGCAAAACCTCTGGCCTCAGGATCCTCAATGGAAGACTCATTGGGGACAGTCGCGGTTATTTCACCTGTTTTAATCATGTTGGCACTCCTAGTGTGATAGATTACATGTTTGCACATACTTCCTTGATAGGTAGGTTAAGGTATTTCCATGTACATAGTCTGACACCCTGGTCCATCCATTGCATGTTGTCAACCATGGTCACAACTGGAACATACACCTGGTCAGATAGAGAAGATGCAGGTACAACTTGCTATACAGAAACCCCTAAATTTAAGTGGACTCAGGGGGACGATGACAAATTGCAACACGTCTTCTCCACAGACGAAATATGTAATGAAGTCGGCAGTTTACTACAACAACTAAATTCACCCACTCCATGTCCCATAGATGACTCGGTGTCAAAACTCAATAATATCTTCTATACAGCTGCCAGAAAAGCCAATTTGAAGAGAATTAAACCCAAGTCTGAAAAGCGAAAGAAAAAAAGACACAAAAAGTGGTATGACTCTAGCTGTAAAGATTCATACAAAGAATTGAAGAAACTTTGCAGCCACCTGCGAGCCCAACCCCATGATACTCAGTTATTGATGCTTTACAGGCGGACACGCAAGCAGTACAAAAAACTGCTTAACAAAAAGAAGAAACTTTTCCAAAAAAATCTGATTGATAAAATGCAAAATTTGGAAGAAAGAGATCCAAAACTTTTTTGGAATATATACAACAAATTAACTGAACGGGAATCAAAACAGTCCATCAACCCTATCAGTCCCAGCAAATGGCTGGAACACTTCCATGCACTTCTCAATCAAACTGGCAACTTTTATGACTCTAACCTCAACTCTTTCATTGTCGAAAACAAAGACTTGGTATTTAGTGAACTTAACTTCAGTATTACTACCCAGGAAGTGTCACATGCAATCTCAAATTTGAAAGGCAACAAATCACCAGGGCTGGATGGCATCAGAAATGAGATGATTAAAAGTGGCAAAAGGGTTCTATTACCAGTACTAACTAAACTATTCAACAAGATCTTGGTAAACCAGTACTTCCCCTCTGTGTGGAGAGTTAACTCTATCACTCCAATCCACAAAAAGGGAGACGCCCACTCTCCTGAAAACTACAGGGGCATAGCTGTGTCCAGCCACTTGTGTAAACTTCTGTGCTCTGTACTCAATAACAGACTTTCAGAATTTACAGAGAAACACAAAACTGTCCCTTATAACCAGATTGGGTTTAGACGCAAATGTAGAACTTCCGATCACATACTAACTCTCAAGACCCTGATCGATAAATACACAAACCAGCTGCCCAGGCAATACCTGTTTTCTTGTTTCGTCGATTTCAAGTCGGCCTTTGACACCGTATGGCGCCAGGCACTTTTCTATAAACTGACTGCCAGTGGCATTGGCGGTAACTTTTTGGGCCTGCTACAAAATATGTACTCTCAAGTTTACTACTGTATCAAATCTGAACATAGTTACTCAACACAATTCCCATCAAATGTTGGTGTCAAACAGGGATGTGTTCTAAGTCCAGGACTCTTCAATTTATTTCTAAGTGATCTCCCTTGTATTTTCGATGACTCATGCAGACCGGTCAAACTGGATACCTGCAACATTAGCTGTCTCCTCTACGCAGACGACCTGGTCCTGCTGTCTGAAACCAGTGCAGGATTGCAGGCTGCACTTAACAAGCTTGAAGAGTATTGTTCAAGGTGGAAGCTCAAAGTTAATCTCAAAAAGACACAGGTTGTTATTTTCAATAAAGGAGGAGTTAAATTTCGAAAATTTAATTTTTACTATGAGAATACCGAGATTGAGATAGTGCAGAGTTATTGCTATTTGGGTATCGAATTGTCAGCCTCTGGCACATTTAATGCAGCAATGACCAAACTAAAAGAAAAGGCAAATAAGGTGCTATTTAGTCTAAATTATTTTGATACCCATGGAAACATAGACATGGCACTGAAACTTTTCCAAAGCCTGGTAGTGCCGGTGGCGAATTATGCTGGCGAAATCTGGGCCCCTTTCCTGCTACAATCTCTGAACAGTGAAAATTTCTTGCATCTCTGTGAACGTGCCCCAACAGAACAAGTCCATGTCAAATTCTCTCGTTTTATGCTGGGGGTACACCGAAAGTCCTGTACTGCTGCGGTCAAGGGTGAAATAGGCAGCTACCCACTACTCTTCACTAGTCTGTGCTCTGCTATTAAATACTGGTCCCATTTACACAGCTGCGACCCGGGCAGCTTGGTATCTAAATGCCTACGCGAGAACTACTCTATGATGAATAGCAAGAACCCCTGTTGGCTCCAAAACATCAAAATAATGTTGACTAAGTTTGATATGCAGAGTGAGTGGGAAAATATCGGCGGAAATAATATTAAGTCATGTATTACAAAATTAAATGAGAAACTGTGTACAGACCTAAGGGATGCATTGCAGGGACATTGGAGGGAAGTGAATGATCCACAGTGGGGTGTGGGGGAACCACCAATGGTGAGGTCGGAAGCTAGGGAGGACAAGTGGGACCAGGAACTCTGTAAGAGGGTCCAGAGGGTGGAGGTTGAGCGAGCAGTGGATCATATGAAGGCTGGGAAAGCTCCTGGACCAGATGGGGTGTTGAATGAGTTTATTAAGAAAGGACCAGTGAAATTGTGGGAAAGTATGTGTTGGGTGTTTAAAAAGGTTATAGAGAACAGGGAAGCACCAAGAGAATGGAGGGAACTGAAGATAGCATATATTCCGAAAAAAGGGTCAGTCGAACATTTGGATAAATGCCGAGGCATAGCAATAGCATCAAATATTGGTAAAATCTTTACACGCGTCATGTACAGGAGATTAGGAAGAATAGTTGAAAGAGAAGATATGTTAGGGGAGATTCAGAATGGGTTCAGGCCAGGTAGGAGAGTAGTGGATCATATCTTTACTTTGTCCCAGATTTTAGAGATTGCAAGGAAAAAGAAACGGAAGGTGTACATGGCTTTCTTGGATATCCGGAAAGCTTACGATAGGGTGTGGCGAGATGCTCTGTGGGCAAAGATGGAAGGGTTAGGCTTTGGAGGTAGGTTTTTGGAAGTTTTGAGAGCACTATATGTGGATGTCAAATGTACCCTGAGTTTGGGAGAAGTTGAGGTGGGTGGAGAGGAGCTGAGTATTGGGCTGAAGCAAGGATGTGTGTTGTCCCCGATACTGTTTTCACTGTATCTACGAGATTTGGGAGATAAATTGATAGAGAGTGGAAAAGGTGTTAAGGTGGGAGATGAGAAGTTGGCAGGTCTATTTTTTTGCAGACGATATTGTACTGATGGCAAACTCAAAGGATGAACTGCAGAATTTGCTCAAGATAGCAGGGGAATATGGGGAGAAGTGGAGGCTGGAGTTCAGCGAAGAAAAGAGTAAGGTCATGGCTCTAGGTCAGAAACATAGACAGGGAGAGAAGTGGATGTTAGGAAGGTTCGAGATACCAGAAGGACACGAGAAAGTCATTAGAATAGGGGAAGTGGATGATTATGAGTATTTGGGAGTGAGCATTAAGGCTACCGGCCAGGGCATGTTCCGATACCATGTCGATAAAATTAAGCAGAAAGTCAATAGAGCAAAGGGTATGATAAAGCTGACAGCAATGAATAGTTTTAATAAGGCATTTACAGGGAGAGTTCTTTGGGAGAGGGTTGCAGTCCCAGGAATGTTGTATGGTCTGGACGTTATTTCAATAAGTGAGAAGGACTTGGAATGGTTGGAAAAGGCACAGAGAGAGATGGGAAAGTGGATACTAGGGGCTCCCCCATGTGTGGCAACAGAAGCAGTACTAGGGGAACTTGGATGGATAAGTGTCAGGGATAGAATAGCAAAGTCGAAGTTGAACTATTGGGGCTATTTGCAGGAGGTAGGAGAAGACAGATGGTGCAGAAAGGTGTATCTTGAGGCAGTTAGGGAGAAGACAAAGTGGATGACAGATATAAATAAGTTGGCAGAGAAGTATGATCTGAAAGGGCCAGATGAGATTGAGATGTGGTGGAAAACGTACGTGGGAAAGTTGATTACTGAGAAGCATGTTGTTGAATGGAAGAGAGGGGTGGAGGAAAAGAGCACACTCATTGCATACAGAGGGCTTGATAAACCAGTAAGAGGAAAGTGTTGGGATTGTAGCAAGGGCTCCAAGTTGTTGTTTCAAGGAAGAGCAGGAGTGATTAATCTTGAGAAACGGACACAGAAGTGGACTAGTGGGAACGATGGGAAGTGCAAGATATGTAGAGAGGATGAGGATGAGACAATAGATCATTTTCTTGTGTGGTGTTCAGAGTATCAGGGATTGAGAGATAGTCTGTTTGAAGGGTGGAAAGAGAAGGATGAATTATGTAGAAGTCTAGAACAAGTTCAGAGCATGGCAGAGGGTGATAGGGTAGCCTGGATGTTGGGGTTGAAAGGAGAGATGCCAGGAAGTGGAGTAGGGATTGAGCTAGTTAAGGGCTTTCTGGTGAAGTGCTGGGAAAGGAGAAATAACGTGTTAGGTTTGAGGGAGTCTGAAGCCAGAGTAGGAAACTGAGAGAGGGGAAGGGAGAAGGTAGCCCTTATAAGGGCTCCCACGGCTCTGTCTATGGCAACATAGACAGGGACTGTGGGCATGCCGAGCGCAAGATGCGATTGTGGGATAGGTGTTGATTTCTTGGCCTCCTTTTCAGGACCACGGCAGACAAGTGGCGCGCCAAAGACGATTATTATTATTATTATTATTACAGCATATGAGCGTGATTGGATTAAATATGTAAATGGACAGGGGAGAGAGTCCAATAAATTGAGGACCTATTGTAAATTCAAGGAACCAAAATTCTGCAGAGAAGAATATCTCAAATTAAATATGCCAATTTGGAAAAGAAAACAATTCACCAAACTAAGAATAAGTGCCCATGACTTGCACATTGAAACAGGCAGATATAGCAGAACTGAAGTGGGCAACAGAATATGTAACCACTGCACAAGTGGGGATGTGGAAGATGAGATCCACTTCATGTTAAAATGCAGTAAGTACGCCCCATTCCGGAAAAAACTATATACATCACTGAATACTTATAATCTAGCCCTACTCTCAGACATGGACCAATTTCTTTTTCTGATGACCTGCAACAATGGGGACCATTTTGTTATTAAACAGGTGCTAAAATTCGTCAACAGTGCAATGGAAAAACGAATGTAATTTTTTTTTTTTTTTTTTTTTTTTTAAACTACATGTAGATAGGTGGTTTTTTTTGTTTTTTGTTTTTTTTTCTCTCCTAGTAAACTAGAATAGATTTTTTTTTTTTTTTTTTTTTTTTTTTTTTGGTATGTGAAGCCTTTTACTTAATTCTGCGAATCTACTGTGTGATTAACTTCTCGGACCCACGGCAATCATCTCGGTGTAGCCTGGGTGCTGAGCACTGTAATGTTTGCTATACCCTCCAGAGGGAGCGTCTATGCAATAAATCTTATATGTCTGTCTCATTCCTGGGCAAAAGGTTCTGATGTGTACAAAATAGCAAATGTAATTGAGCGCAATGACAGGCACAGAACAAGAGGGCTGTGTGAACAGCCCGTGCCTCAGCTGATCTTGACATTCATCACACTTGCAGCTGACCAGGGCGCGAAAATTCCTATGATCCGACGTTCCGGGACAAGCTAAAGCTCTTCTCGGACAAGTGACTTTCAAATTCAACTTGTCCTGCGGACAAGCTAATTTTTTCTTTTTTAATTAGACTGAAATTACCTCTGTTTGCATGCACGGCAACATAATGATGAGCAGTCAGAGCCTTCGCGACTCTGTATATGTTGGCGATTACTGTGGTCCGTGTGAACAGAACATAAACACCAATGCAGGCATGTGCGTGGGGACGCCAATGCGCAATAGGTGATGATAATCCCCTGGCCTAAAGTAAACAATCCAGGTTTAAACAATTACATGGTCAGCAGGTGTATTCAAAAGGACTTGACTACCTACTTGATTTCTGTCAAAACAAGCAGGTATTTTGACCGTTGCGTGCATACGACGACGAGATCAAAGGTACCAGCAGTCATGCATTGGGGCGTAGTGGCTTTCGCCCGCATCGGGGCAAGGTCACACAGCACCTCACCGTCAGTCTTATCTGCCCGAACGATGACAAAGGAACATCAAAAAATTTTAAAACTTGCATGGCGAATTCTTGAGCAAATTACCATCAAAGACAATTTATCGGTGGGTTCTAAAAGTGTTGGAGAGATCATGTAATGGTGCCGCAAGTTGACTTCCCGGCCAAACAAAACACACATCTGCCAGTCACACGCAAGTGACCGCGTGGAGTAATCTACGGTGAACGGAGCATCATGCTGACTGATCTGTCACACATTCGGCATTTTTCTCTATCCCCCTACCTTTGCGTATTTGCCTGTGACTCCAAATAATTGTTGCTATAAACACTGGAATTTTATTTTCGCATGCTGCAATTAAAAAAAAAAGCTTCCCGTTTGTGTGTTCCCTCCGTAAATTACGGCATATTCACACATGTTCACTGGGCGGAAGCCATGATGAAAACACTGCAGCACGAGCCGCGATTGGCTCATTTTGGCATGTGACTCAATTGACCAATCGGATGATGTGTTGTGCGTCAGGCCACATGGCCAAAGCAGCTGTTTGTGTACAGTTGCAGGAAAGATATTGACGGTGCGCACGCTCGATTTCTGATTTGAAATATTAAAATTTTCGTTTGAATTTGATTTAAGAACACCGTTTATTGCGAGGAACTTGCCAATACTGTATACGCAAATTTACTACGATGTACCGATAGCGTTCATGGTAGGTACGCAAAGATATGCATCCCATCACGGCATCAGAGGCAGCGAGAAAGGATCCTGAAACCAATGCAACTATTTTAATCGTTATTTAACTTTAACCGGGATACGGACTCCTATCGTCCCAGAAATTACAAAGTATTTTTCATCGTTAGTCACCCCATGCAAATAGCTTACTTTTTTAATTTGTATTTTTAATGTTTTGCCAGTTTCACTGTCGAACAGTTGCAGCTTGAATCGTTGTAAAATTTGACATTTTTGTGCGAATTTGCAAGCGACAATACGCGGCAAATATATTTCAGGGTAAATGGTTTGCGTAGGCCTTAGCATTGTGTTTGCAAAAAACGATGTTTATAGAAGTTTTATCAGGACAAGTGGATTTTGTATGCGGACAAGTGGATTTTGAAATTTACTTGTCCTGCGGACAAGTGACTTTTTAAAAAATTGTCGAGCCCTGAGCTCTATGAACTTGGGAAAGGATCAAGGACACACATGTTCTGAGTAAGTCTGACCTTTATAGAAGAACACCTACATGTGCAACATCAAAGTTCAAGTTATTCTCAAGTTATAATGAAGAGTAGAATTCATGTATGTTGCACTGTGACCCTACAAACGAGGTTACGGTCATTCATGTACTGTCTCAGCATGACCTTCATACACAATAATTAACATGTGTAGCTAACTCAAAACAGATCTCAAGTTATCAAGTAAACAGTAAATTTCGTGTCAGTTGTCCTGTGAATTAGCATTAGAATGCCCATTGACTTACATAGTAATCAATAGGAAAGCTGCATTGAACAATAAGTACCCGAATTGAAAATCCTTAAAAATCAGGAATCCAAAGCAGTGCCACCTAGTAAACAACTGTTTGACCCTTCCACAACAATATATCCATCACATTTCAGCTTAATCTGAGGGATGGTTCTGAGAACAAGTGAAAAATAGCAAAACCATACAAAAAATTCATAAAAAAAAAAAATTGCAGTGCCACCTGGTGAACAAATTGGGAACTAAGTGTCCCCGGAAGTGTCTATATACGATATCAAAGCAATTGGATGAGCGGTTTCAGAGGAGAAGAATTTTGAAGGTTTGCCCCCCCCCCCCAACCAAAAAAAAAAAAATTCATAAAAAATCCAAAAATCAATAGAGCGTGACCATTTGAACATACTTGGTAGAGATCCACCTAAGGCACATCCCCACCAGGTTTGAAGTAAATCTGGTCAATATTATTAAAGTTATGACCATTACAAGAAATTCCCATGTTAAGTTTTCCTATTAAAACTTTTGTAGAGATTTTTGAAAAAAAATCATAAAAAAATCCAAATTCATTGGAACATGACCATTGGAACAAACCTGGTAGACACCCACCCAAGGTACATTGCCACCAAGTTTGAAGTAAATCTGGAAGATGGCTTTGAAGAAGAAGTCGAAAATGTAAATTAGCATTAGAATGCCCATTGACTTACATGGTAATCAATAGGAAAGGTGCATTTACCCCAAAGGAGCCGACTTGAAAAAATCATTAAAAATCAGGAATCCGCAGCATTCCCACATAGTGAACAACTTTGTTTGGCCCTTCCATTAGGCACATATCCACCAAGTGTAAGCTTAATCTGAGTGACGGTTCTGGAGAAGAAGTCGAAAATATCTATAACACACAAAAATTTACAAAAAAAAAAAAAAAAAAGAAAAAACTGCAGCGCCACCTGGTGAACAAATTAACAACAAGGAGTCCCTAGATGTCTTCCTGTGTGATATCAAAGCATTTGGGTAAGCAGTTTTGGGGAAGAAGATTTTTTAAGATTTGTCCAAAAAAAACAACAACAAAATTCATTAAAAATCCAAAAATCACTGGCGCATGACCATGTGAATAAGATTGGTAGAAACCCACCCAAGGTACATTGCCACCAAGTTTGAAGTTCATCTGGATGACGGTTTTGGAGAATAAGTCAAAAATGTGAATTAGCATTGGAATGCCCATTTACTTCCATAGTAATCAATAGGAAAGCTGCATTGACCGACAAGTTTTATTGAAAAAATCGTTAAAAATCAGGAATCTGCAGCATTCCCACATAGTGAACAACTTTGTTTGACCCTTCTACAAGGAACATACCCACCATGTTTCAGCTTAATCTGAGTGATGGTTCTGGAGAAGAAGTCGAAAATAGCTACAACACACAAAAATTCATAAAAAATTTAGGGAAAAATTGCAGCGCCACCTGGTGAACAAATTAAGAACTAGGAGTCCCAGGGAGTGTTCCTGTGTGATATCAAAGCAATTGGGTGAGCGGTTTCGGAGAAGAAGATTTTTTAAGATTTACCCAAAAAAGAACAAAAAATTCATTAAAAATCCAAAAATCACTGGACCGTGACCATTTGAACAAACTTGGTAGAGACCCACCCAAGGCACATCTCCACCAAGTTTGAAGTGAATCTGGTTGACGGTTTTTGAGAAGAAGTCGAAAATGTGAATTGTGGACGACGGACGGACGGACGGACGACGGACCCTCAAAAAACCTCAGCTGACTTGTCAGTCAGCTGAGGTAAAAATGCAAAGTGAACGCAATTATTTGTCAAAAAATTAATGATTCCAAGCGCGCTTGAAGGGAACCCATTTCTTATCACAACTGTAGGTAAACTTATCTTGGCTGGTATTTCAATAGTTAAACAGTCTTAGATAAATCCTAATCCCTGGTGAGATTATCCACAGGTACTATCCCACAGTTCCAAGTCCTAGGACAGGTGCCAAATGATCTGGTACAAATCCCACAGAGGTACAGTTTGGTTCCAATGTGGTACTGAAACATGTGGTGCTGATCCAATCCCACAGAGGTGCAGTTTGGTTCCAATGTGGTACAATTCACACCAAATATACCAGTCCACTCAAAGACACTGCCCACACTCCACAGGTAATAATAGCTCACAGTCCCACTGGCTTGAGCTCACACAGCTTCTGACAGATCTTCACAATTCTCTCTCCAGTCAGGAAAATATCTGCTTTTTATATATAGACAAAGAAATATCACCATAATTCCAGAGTTTTCCAATTAGTCACACATCCCAGTACATTGAGTGACACCTGTTGCTGATCTTTACAGATCACCTCCCATATGTGTACAGACAATACAATGAAATGAGTCATATGAAGGTAGGTGAATACTTTGTTTGCAAGCTGCCTGAGAGTCACCCCAGCAAAGCAGGCTAACCCTGTGACCTGGTGCACACTCAATGAATACAGTGACCTGTAAAGTCAAAACAAACAGGCATACCCACATTCATAACAGCCCTCATGCAGACTCCCATAATACTAGGTAGATCACAATATCAACATAAACTACTTCAGAGAATCACAACTATACCAGGGGTTGACATAAACTCTGAGGATCTATCAGTCCACAGGACTCACACTTTCTGACACTTGTCAGTCCTTCAGACTCTGGTCAGTCCTGTCTGATCAATAAATTCATGACCATGTGTTGTTTAAAAGCTTAAATTAAAAATGAAATTTTCCATGCCTATGTTATCTTCATATTTCTGGACAAAATTGAAATATTAATTGTTAAAAATTGGTGAAAGCTTTAACAATTTAGACTGTCACCTGATCCAATCTTGTGTCAAAACATTTCCTAGTAAGTCCTGTCAGTCTACAGGATTAGCAGATCACACAAATGATCAGTCCTGCCAGAAAACTGTCAGTTATGGGCTCAATGACTTGCATTATTTTGACCCTTGTATACTATATACAGACTCACAAACATAAATAAATATACTGAACCCCAATGAAAAGTATCCACATGCCAATTTTGAAGTATTTTATTGTTTATACTTGAAACATTTCATACCTAGACGTGCTTAGAACTTAACAAAGCATTCACTTTTCTGGCGTAAAAATAATGTCACGCTCTACCGACATTAACGTCTAGGGCCTGTATTTTTCCGTTTCAAAATGAGTGTTTTTCCGTTTTGGGAAACTACAAATTCCGTTTCATTTCCGTTTCACTAATTCTAGGGCTCCATTTTAGCACTGGTCAATAAAAAAGGAAAAACAGTTGATCTTATCGCCTCTGGAAAATGTTGATCCATTGACGAACGGCAAAGTGACTCCATATTGTTTAGTATGTACGTTGACAGCCTCCACCTACAGACGGCGCTATTATCATTGTACCTCTGTTGCGCGTTATATCTATATGCCATGCAAATGAATGGATATGGTAGTAATGGGGTCTATAGCGCGCAAATGTCCGGCCTGTCGTTAAATTTGCTCCACGTGGTATCGATAACGCCGCCGACTCGTCAAATTTGGATCCAAGTCCGTGTGTTTTGCTTTATGCGATGACATATGTGGTGATTTTGAATTATTTGAGAGGCAAAATTCACAAATTCCGCTTAATTTCCGTGGCATTTGCCGATTTCCGTTCCAAATCATAAATTCCGTTTGAGATCATCGATTCCGCAAATTCCGTCCGTTTTCCGCGATCGCGGAAAAGTACTGGCCCTAAACGTCACTTACAGGCAAAAAATGTCATTAACTGCCCTAATTGAAAGTCACACAAATTTTTCTGTTCAATATGGGATGTGGCCACCTCGAGCATCAACACATGCTATACATCTGCGGCGCATACTGCTGACCAGGGTTTGAATTCTGTGTTGGGGAACATTATTCCATTCTTCCTGCAGAGCTTGGATCAGCTGGTTTCGGGTAGTAGGCCTAGGTGTCCTCCGTTGAATACCTTGGCCTAACTGATCCCACAAATGTTCAATAGGGCTCAGATCGGGTGAGAACGCTGGCCATTCCATGACATTGATGTTGTTCTCATTGAGAAAGTTCATTGTTAATCTTGCAGAGTGTGCACGTGCATTGTCCTGCTGAAAGATCGCCAGATCTTGATGCTGCTCCATAAATGGGACCATGTGCGGCTCCAGCACCTCATCAATGTACCGCCTAGCATTGAGGATCCCTTGAATGACCACTAGGGGTGTCCGGTAGCGGTTGCTGATGCCTGCCCACACCATGACAGAGGGTCCACCCCATCGATCTGCCTGACGGACACAGGCATCTGCATATCTCTCCCCAGTCCGGCGCCACACACGTTCTCTGCCATCTGCTCTGCTGACACAAAAACGGGACTCGTCAGTAAAAAGGACGGTATTCCACTGCTGGCGAGTCCACCTGGAGTGTGCTCTACACCACTGCAGTCATCTTTCTCTTCTGGGTTGGGTCAGCAGGTTACCCCTGTAAGGTCTTCTGGCTGTTAGGCCACTGCTCCTCAGTCGCCTCTCCACAGTACAACTACTGACAGGACGGTGATTCACCCCTTGAGTCTCACGGGCTGTTTGGGCTGCTGTACGGAAACGGTCTCGCAGGTGCATCAGCCGGATGTGACGGTCTTGGCCAGGTGTTGTCACTCTTTCTCGGCCAGGCCTAGGCCGATCATCTACGGATCCAGTTTCTTGTTGCCGTTCAATTAGTCGTTGGATGGTGCGCCGAGTACACCCCATTCTTTGTGCGATTTGAGTGATTGGGACTCCACCCTCTGCAAGCCCCAAAGCATGGTGTCTTTGACCTTGGCTCAGACGCGGCATGATCGCCTCAACACACCTGAGACCACTGGCTTTTTTCTTGGCTGAACATCCCTTTTTAAAGCCACTGAAAACATCAGGTCATTTTAGCCATCCAATAGGAGTGGTGGTCAGAAGCCATATTCGGTGCACAAAAGTCACATGCATTATGTAACAACCCAGCAAAAGTTAAAAAGTTGTCCTGAATGACCCTGATGTAGGCTCCAAACCATGCATATATGCACACACAGTACTTAGTAACTTACAAAATTAATGTGTTAATTTTTTTATGTGGATACTTTTCATTGGGGTTCAGTATAGTTAAATTAGTACCACCTACTATAAAATCTAGAAATAGCAACATGCAAAATAATCGTTAATTTTAGTCCTTCAGGCTCCAGGTTAAATTAAATAGATAGTGATAATAATAATATAAGTACACATGTAACTGTGGGTTCACAGTCACCAAGTCTCAAATTACGGGGGAAAAATGGCTATTTCATGTACTGAAGTTTCTACAGTTCATTAAGATGAATTCAAAATAGTGTTTTCTTCCTTACATATACAGACAGAACATTTAGTCATAACATTGGTTCTGTTTAAAATATAACCTGGACAAAATTTACAGTGCTTTCGATCAGCAGAAATTTCATGTTTGCTGTGCCATTCCAGTTCAATTTGTAACTGGTGGCTACTTGTTTTAAGCTATGTCAGGGCAATCCTGTTTTCCATTTGTAATGATTTGGAGATAAGATTCCAAAGCAAAGAGAAACTAGAAAAGAAGATTTGCTTCACAGCAAATCTGTCTGTACCTACAAATAAAATTTTTTCAAATGTTTTGCAATATCTTTAATATTTTGTGCTAGGTGACAATACTGTAACATGATTAGGTGAAAAACTACAAAGCAGAAAATAAAATAAAATAAACAATCAATTTTATTTGCCCTAATTTGCATAATTCTGAACATTATGATCCCCATGTGCATTGGACAGCCACCATCAAAAGTGGCCTTGAAATGACCTTTCGACAGGTCGGGTGCAATGTGTCGGACTTTTTTTTACATCACAGTTTGATTTAAACGCTTCTGAGCCGTCTGGTACTTGACAGGTTTTTCAAATGTTTTGCAATATCTTTAATATGTTGTGCTAGGTGACAATACTGTAACACGATTAGGTGAAAAACTACAAAGCAGAAAATAAAATAAACAATCAATTTTATTGGCCCTAATTTGCATAATTCTGAACATTATGATCCCCATGTGCATTGGACAGCCACCATCAAAAGTGGCCTTGAAATGACCTTTCGACAGGTCAGGCAAAACGTGTCGGACTTTTTTTTTAAATCACAGTTTGATTTTAACGCTTCTAAGCTGTCTGGTACTTGCCAGGTCGCGTTTATTTGAAATGACCTTTGACCTTGAGATGACCTCTACCTGAAGTGAACTTTGACCTTTAAAATGACATTTGGACCTAAAATTGACCTTGACATCACTTTGACATTTAAGATGACCTAGGCCTTGCCATGATCTAACTCCTATACACTCAGATCCACATCTAGTATAATATATAATGTATTTAAGGTGTAAAACTTTAAGTAGCTTGCACTTGCATAATTTTCAAAATCATGACCTCCCATTATCAAAAGGCAAGACTACATCTATAGAATTTTGACCATGCCGAGTTTGGAGTTTCTGTCTTTAACAGTCTCTGAGAAAAAGGGCAGACAAATTTGCTGGTAAAGAAAGAAAGAAATAAAGAATTTCTAGGAAAGCAGCATGTCTCTATTGGCTGACAGACATAAAACACAATTATTCCATACAGGCGTGAAACCAGAATTGTGCACTGGTGGACTACCCAACAGACTCTTGCATCGTTGGATACTCTTCTAGGCATAAGGACCGGGGGGGGGGGGGGGGGGTTTACTTTAACTATAGTGATCGGTATACAGGCTCTGCGGGAATGATCCCCTATTTTCCACCACATGTAGAGATTTGCCCCCCCCCCTCCAATTTATGAACTCAGGTTCCAGTATTGACCCTTTTTTTTTTTTTTTCAAAAGTGATAAGAATTACTAAATTTTCTTCACACAAAGGTTGAAAGCTGCTGACTCTGACCCATTTTTGGGGTTGTAGTTGTGGGAAATGACAATTTTCTGGCAAAATTTCGGATTTTGACCTCCCTTTGCTTGAAAATTGCATGTAGATCATAGGTTTGACCATGGAGGAACAAGCAGAGAAGATCTGAGGGCATATGTGCAACACCGCCGCCGTCCAATATACACCCTCTTATCGCTGAATACACAGTGACGCTTTAACTAGTTTCTTCCTCCAAGGTGTTAGATAAACAAAACGGCTGCTGCCGAGGTGCGCTTCTACCTGCATCGGCAGTGACGATACATCGTCGTTTACTTTCGCAACTTCCGAATGGTCACTTCGTGTGGTGATCGGGACATTACTTGGCAAAATATGACAATTTTTGCATTAAAATTTCTCCTTTCTGACTTCATCGTACCATCTTATTCTTGCCACATATTGGTTATTACACTCGTTTGCTGAGAGAACATCGTGGTCGTAAGTTGCGCAAATGTGCGGAAAACGTCTTTATTTGATTCTTAAGTCAGCATAAATGACTTAATTTAACCCGCGATTGTGTGTTGAAATGTGAGCGTAAAATCAGTTCTATTTGTCGTAGAGCAAAAATTCAAAGAGCGGCAGAATGCCCGCCATGTTGGCTTTCTTCCATTTGCCATTATTCATCTCTCCTCATAACAGACAGAGTTCCCATTGTTGGGCCATCTGGTGGAGAAAACGCTCTCAGCCGGTTCAGGCACTGGGAGGTCACGGGCGGTGTTGCACATCAGTTCACAGGACCGCTTATCACAGATTAGTGACACCTCGCACTTTTGAAGTTTAATTAGAGAACAAAGGCACTCTCCATATACACAGCTGTGTATATTGGGCGTTGTTTCTCCATCTAGTTTATTCCTCCATGGTTTCACCTAGCCTAAAGGGACCTCCCCACGCTCTGTAAGCCTGCGGTTAGCAAGCTCACAGAGCGTGGGGATGTCCCTTGGGGCTAGGTTGCACTCTTCCAGGGCGCCCACATACTCTTTTTGGGACCAAGTAGCATCCCCCTCCCCCGAATCTCGGCACACCTAAAGTGATTTTTTTTTCAACTGAAACCAGCAACCTGTCACCTCATTAACTTGTGGAAATTGTTCCATGGTGCCTGACTCATGACATGATGTTTATGGTGTGGAAATGGAATAGTTCAATTTCAAGTTCAATAGACCCAATTTTGAACTACGACAACAATTACTTTTCAATGTCAACATGAAAATTGCCCCAAATAAATGCTTGAAATTATGCGTATGAGTATGAAGACTCTTACCGATCCAAGCACCTGTATGCCGACTCAATGTCGTTATTTTTTACCAGAACTGTACGAGCTAAGAACCTCATGTGGTTGGAAGACATTTTGATGTCTTGCCTGAAGTGCATGGTGTCGTGATTAGATTGTCTTGAATAAAGTGCATTAACATTTTATGATATATAATTATGTGGTATATAATGGCTATTTCCTTTATATTCGTGGGAAATCTACTCAGAAGTTTCATAAATGAATTCAGTTTTAAACACTAGATGTTTACGATATCGACCATAGTCATAGACCGCTTTGTAGTTGTTCCAAAATCCATTTTGCCGCCATCTTTCGACTTTCGGAGAAAAAAAGAAAGCGAAACATCAGCATTTTTTTATTCAACTGGAAGGTGCCTGCGCACAGGAGCAACCTGTAGTTGACGTCCGTATGTGTTGTCACTGAACCTTTTGTGGAGATATTTGATACAGTCACAGGTAAAACGGGAAACATTTACGGTGTGCAAAACGTGTCATGCCGTTTGTGATCCTCTATTATCGCGAGGGCCGGTAGCATGAAACGGTTGAAACCACATCGAGTTTGACAAATTCAGCAGTCCATTTTCAGTTACATACTGGATTAGCATGGAGGCCCAATAACAAATAACAACATAATTTAAGAACATAATAGCGAATGCAGCGAGCTCCCTATAATATAATATGTAACAGCCAGGCTGTGGAAGCTCCCGAAGGCAAAATTAAAAAATGTATTTCAATTTCATTTCTTCATGTAAACACATAGGGATATTGTTGTGCTTGTGTTATGTATGAAAACGACTCACACCTCGCTTCGCTCGGTGCTCGACTATCTGTACGACGTAGCGGCGAGGCAGGGAACCAGCCAAGGCCATAGCCTGGGGCCAGTGAGCGTTTATCTTTGCTTATCAACTGTCATTCCCTGAAGAAGGACTAATGATCCGCAAATTTGAGAAAAATATTAATAATTATGAACACGACAATGAACTTGTTCTTTCATTTGGGTTAATCTGTCGCGGAGAATGATTCAGTTTTCATGGGTTCTAGACTGCACTTCTGCTTCCTGCTTGCTTCAAAAAACAACTTCCGTGCCGCAAGCAATTCAGGCCATCCACTAGCAAGATAAGGGAGCATGAATTAATTTGTTTCCTGTACGCACGTAACGGTTAAGCTTCCTTCGGGAGCTATTACAAAGTATAGAATAGATAATAACGTCGGTGGATCAGGCAGGACATAGGCATAGCACCTGGTCGTTTGGTTCCTCTAACGGCCATTTACTAAGCCAGTCTAGAGGGGCGAGGCCATACAACCTTGAATGAATGAATGAAATTATCTGCCGTATAACCTTTCTTTTTGTTAGACTCTGTTCCACAAATTTGAGCGGTATGACTAAAAGGCGCATGCCAGTAAATACCTCTGCATGGTAGCACATACCAGCGCATGCCATAAAAAACCAACACATACCATGTTTCTGTCCTGCTTTAGAGTCATGTACTCCCAATATATATGCTTAAAATCTATACAATTCCGCTAAAATGTCTTCTAAATGAACTATCAACCGTGTGTACGCTGGTACACGGTGCTACGGCCGCCATATTGTTTGTCTGGTTTCAGCTAATATATTTTGTGTGCATAGCTGTTTATTGTCATTCTCTTTCTTCCTTACTGTTGACAAAACTTTTTTCTTAAGGAGCAGGCAACTATGTTTATGCCTGTGGTCAATATAGGCATAAACATAGTATTGAACTTCATGGTTTCTCTCTTTAAGGCTTAAGTGGCATACGGTATTGCTCGCCAACTAGCGGCAAAACAGGACACCAGAATGGCGGCTCATTTAGCGCATGCCAGTTCTTTTAGGCTCACAGGATAAATTGCCAGGTAACTTTTAGCATTTAAACTTCATTTATTGACAGTAAAACATCATATTCACATATTTAGACATTAAAAAGGGTAAATAAACATGGCATGTGCTACCATGCGGTGGTATTTACTGGCATGCGCCTTTTAGTCAGACCCAATTTAAGTATTGTTCGCAAAATTTTTATGTCGCCATTGAACTAGTGCCGTAACCTGTGGCAGAGAGTCAGAGACGTAGTGCGTGCAGACAGTGATTGTTGGATTGTCGCGCGACAACACCAAAATCGGACCAGGCTTTGGCAACATGGCGTTTTGGGGCCCCTGGGGGGGGGGGGGGGGGATATGTGTGACTAGAACTTAGTGGAAGTTGCAATCTGTAAGGCCCCGAGAAGCAACCTGGTGACAGCACAGTGTGCAGATAATAGTCACAAGGTGAGACGCAACATGCGCAACAAATACTACATACTTTGGGATTATTATTTTGGTTACCCTCACACCTGTCAAGATTTTCTGTTTCTCGGAAACCCACTTCCAGCCCCAGAAGCGTCTTTGCCAGGTTCACGTTCCATCGAGGTGTAAGGATGCAAGTCAGTGAATCATTATCATTCATTGCACTCTGCCGACAACTTTTTCTGAAGCCCAGACCCCTTTCTACACCATTTCAGAGGGGTGGCCCACCCCGCCCCTCTTCAGTAGCACCCCTTTGCCCCCTTTGAAATTTCTCCAGCACCCTGCCCCTATTTATCAGCTCAACTGAAGTATATATGGTATTCTATCCTATTTTTGATACATTTTTGCATTAAAACCTCTCAAAAAACAGAGACAGTTGTTACATTTTACCAAATGAATAATCAGAAGTAATAATAGCACAATAAGATTTATACTATTTGTTGTTACACACCTGTGGGCTTGAAGCATAGCTGCCCTTTTTCAGTGAGTTTTAAGCTAAAAAGAGCCCTTTTCACATATATTCTGCTGGAATAGTGCCCTTTTTATATGATCTACTTTGCCCCTGTGAAATTCTAACTAAGGGTCTGAAGCCCAGTTATGAATTATTGACATGATTTCCATAAAGGCCGGTAAGTGTGAGACTGGTGTAAATAAAACTGAGAAATTTACCTGTGGTGCCTAAAATGGCAATGGCTGCACCCATGTGCGCGTGCGTAGTAGGGGGTGACGAAGAAAATCAACTTCGTAGGATAGATACTGAGTACTCTTCTGATTGGATAATTTACCGTTCTGTTATATCCCATATTCACACATGTTTATGGTAAGAGCTCGCTGACGCTCGCTATAAAATGTAATCATTTAGTAATATGTTGTAGGCATAGCTCAAGATGCGAGCGGCAGCATTACAAAGTATCAATAATAACGTCGGTGGATCAGGCACTACATAGCACTTGGTCATTAGGTCCCTCTAGCGGCCATTTACTAAACCAGTCTAGAGGGGCGAGGCCATACTACCTTGAACAAATGAACAAAATAATCTGCTGTATAGCCTTTCTTTTTGTTACACACTGTTCCACAACTTTAAGTATTGTTCCCAAGATTTTTATATCCCCATTGAACTACTGCTTTATCCTGTGGCAGAGACATAGTACGTACGGAGAGTGACTGTTGGATTGTCGTGACAACACCAAAATCGAAGCAGGCTTTGGCAACATGGCGTTTTGAGGCCCTTGGGGGGGATAAATGTGACTAAAAGTTGCCATCTGGAAGGCCCCGAGAAGCAACCTGATGACTGCACAGTGTGCAGATATAAGTACAGTGAGACGCAACATGCGCAACAAATACTACATACTTTGGGATGTTTATCTAGGTTACCCTCACACCTGTTAAGTTTTTTTATTCTGCAGAAACCCACTTCCAGCCCCAGAAGTGTGTTTGCCAGGTCCACGTTTCATGGAGGTGTTAATGATGCAAGTTGGTGAATCGTTATCATTCATTACACTGTGCCGACAATGTTTTCTGAAGCCCAGTTATGAATTATTGCCATGATTTCTGTAAAAGTCGGTTAGTTCGAGACTTTGGTGTAAATAAAACTTCGAAAATTTCCCAGGGTGCCTGAAAAACGCAATGGCTGCCCCCATGTGCGCATGCGCAGTAAGGAATGACAAAGAAAATCAATTTCGTTGGATAGATACTGAGTGCTCTTCTGATTGGATAATTTACATTCTGTTATATCCTATATTCACTTGTGTTTATGGTAAGAGCTCGCTGACGCTCGCTAAAATAAAATCAATCAATCAAACAGCTAGCATTGTAAAAAGTGAGCGCAGCTTTAATCCTTATTGAAATTTGAATATATATATATATGTTCCAAGCATTTTGAGAATTGCGCAATTCCGGAATTGAGCTGTGCATTTCAGGAATTCCTATATCGCCCTGTGCGATTCTAGTCAGAATTGCCTGTGCGCGATTTAAGAATATGCGCATAATTTTTTAAAGAGAATAAGTATTTGTAGCCTTAATGTCCAAATATATATCCTGTTTGGTGGACTGATGTTTAAACATATTGGGTTTATTTATGTCTGCGAAAACATTGATCCATCACATCCCACTTCTGGGAGTTCTTCTAAAGACCGTTATAGGTTTTTTTTTTTTTTTTTTTGCAGACCAACTTCACAGTGGAACCACAGAATATGTTGCTTTATTTCATGAATTTGATGTTTTGCCTCTATATATTAAGTTTAGTCTATTTTGATGTTAATGCCTGACCGTTTGGCACTCTGTATTCCGCACCACAATAGCAAGGTATGGGTTGTTATGTAGGCCTAATGTGGAAGAATATCATAATCAAGTGAATACCACCTCATTCAAAGTTTTTTAATTTGATTTATAATATATGTAGGCCTATTACTTTTCATAGACAATGTCCAAACACCATGGAGGAGCCTATTCCGAAATGTGCAGTACATTTTAAGAATCTACAAGATCTCTAGATATTAGGTATATACTATATATAACATTGGATGATTAATGCCAAATTGAAGTTAATACAACTTTGTTTATATTTTACCTATGTATTACTTTTAATCGACAATTCTTCACATAGAGGACGACAGCAACCTTTAAGATTTCCCAAATATTCTGTGCTCCACGGTAATTTACATAATGACATTCCCGAAATGTGCTACGCTTTACAGGTACAAATGAGGTAGAAGGGTTCTCGACATTCTTTGTAGAAATGTTGATAAATGCCCAGGTGAAATTAGGACTCCCAGCATTTCTCAGCAAACTTGCGGATTTATGCTGAGAGTCCTTAAAAAACACCAAGAAGGTTGCCCTTTTTTGGCAGTTTGCTTAGGGAATTGGTGTATTAATTTTACAACTTGTGTGTACATATTTCTTGATTATGGTTCACCCCTCCAATATCTTGGCTCCGCCCATTTTAGTTATCAGAAGTTTAATGTCAGAAACTGTAATTTTGGAAACCTACTGGCATGGATGAAAGTTTTCAGTCTGGAGACTGCACTCAGTATGGAGACTGACCTATCCATTATAAAGTAAAGGGGAAATGACTGTTTCAGTGAAATTCAGTAAAATCAGGTCTGGAAACTTTTTGCTGAGTCCATGTACTGGACCAGTGTATTTGTCAGCATAGCAGAAGTAAGTTACGCTCGCCTCCAGATCTCCAGCTGGACACTACTGGTGAGTGGTGATCCACTTATGTTGTAACTGGATCACATAGTCATACAGTTGGAAGTGCTGTGACAGGATCAGGTAATCTGAACACACTTTCCTGCTCAAGTCAGTATCAAAACACTGTTCATTTGATGTACAACATAACAATGATCTGAAGACTGACAGTTACATTTACATGCACATATAGCGAACTGGGACATGTACATGTATCCATTGAGCTGGTGTAATGAGCACATGGTTCACAATTGTGTTTTCAGCTTCACAAAGGTATACATGTGAGTTGGTTAAGGTTGGATTTTGGCTTTAGTAACTAATTATAAATTGATGGGACAATTAAGTTATAAGTTGATCAGACACAAGTTGCCTCCCCTTTAGCTCATATTACCTAAAATTTAAATACATGTAAAATGTTTTGGTCCACTCCAGCATGCATAATGTCAAAATTGCTTACTGATCCTACATGTTAAATTATTCACACAAACATTGTTTGTAGAAAGGCTTTGCAAAGAGGGTTAAGAATACTTCTCTTGTGGGAATAATTCCTCATTTTGTTTTTATCAATTAAAAAAAGAACTCTGAAGTGTTAAAAGATTTTGTTCATGTTGCATGAAAAGCTCAGATCAGAGGATGTTAAGGATAGGGATGGGCAGGAGACAATTTTGACCTGTTCTGTAGTTTGGTGTTCTCATTCATGTTTTTGTCAAAATCAGTATTGTTTGGGTTATTCAGCTGCATTGTAGTTGCTGTTTGTTTGGGATTTTTTTTGGGGGGGGGGGGAGGAGGGCATGACTACCAGGTAGGCCAGTCTTTTTCAAATTTCAAGAACATGTGATAGTATGATACTGCAGCAACTGCCTGTGACTTCCTCAGCCAAACTTGACTGAGTAATGATGGATTGATATATTATATGAAACCACTTTTTGCTGGCAGCTGGGGTGGTCTTAACTCCTTCTGTGCCAGTTGAACTTCTTAAAATGAACTGGTGTGACTTATAATAAGGGTGCTAGGTTCATGTTCTTTATAAAAAGACCTTTCATTCAAGTGCCAGCATGCCTGTAGTTACATAGAATATAAAATTCCAGGTCAACAGCTTTTCTTTTCCTGGGTGCACCTTTAGTGACATGTGCCCGAAGTATGCCAAGGAAAGTTAACCTGTTGACTAAGTTGAAAATGTGGCTCTGAAAGAGTTAATTAGAAAGTTCCACTATATCATCATTTGATTCTTGAAACTGTGTTTCTGCATGTACACGTACTTCAGTATTTCCACAGTCAGTTAAACCTGTGCATCAAACCTATGTATCTTTAACCTGTCTTACTGTCAGATATACACGTATGCATGACGAAATCCTCAGGGAATTCAGGTGAAATGGCAATTGGAGGCAACTGTGTTGGTCTTTGTGAGTAGCCAATAGATCCCATCAGAGGGAATGCACAAGTTCACCTGAAAGTGTTTATATTTGATTTTTTTTGTTTCTTTTAGGTTGTTCGAAAGTAATCAATGGCAGGACAAAAATCTGGATTTAGCTTTGGTGGTGGAGGAGGTGGGTTTTCTTTTGGGGGAGCCACAGGTGGAAATCCAAGTGGACAGCAGGGTTTTTCTTTTGGAACCACAAGTGGTGGAACAACAGCCACGACTGGTACACAAGGAGGTAGCTTCTCCTTTGGTGGACAGTCCACAGGACAAACAACAGGTAAGACAGTCTTTGTCCTTTTGAGATGTGCAATTTTATGAAAGCTGTAAATGACTTGTCTGCACCACAAATTGCACAAAAGCCTTGCAATTGCAACTGCCCTGAACGCTTGCCTGGAATAAAGTTCGAAGCTACATGTATAAGCAGGTTACCTGTGATTTTGCCACAGAGAAGCCTGGGTAAAAACTGAAAACCACAGTTCCTACAGGCTTGTTTGAAAAGAAATACAGGTACAAAAGAAAAAACCACGAACAGGAGATTGCAGAATGCACAATTTGCAGCAAAAAATATGTGCTTTACTGCCCTGCCATGATGATTGACACACCAAATGTCATCATGCAGATTCTCAAGTGCGTAAAGAGGATCAACATACCTCCAATTTTGAGCATGACACTACATATATTAGACTTCATCGGTTCCCACACAAATCACCTATATATATGTAAAAGCACCCTGATGTAAATTGCCATCTGCCTTAATATATTTGCTTCAATTTCTCATTGCTAGAAAACATTTTTTGTCGAGATTTGTATGTAAGACCATTCATGATGGCATGCCCTCAGTACCCAACCAGCACCAAGGAAAATTGTTGACTCGGTTATACTCTGACCAGGAATGGATTAATGGAGAAACACTCTGGATCCAAAATTGTGTGCCACTTAACCATTAGACCTAATTTTTATGAGTCAGAGGAGTCCTTGTCGAGTGATGCACCAAAGTTCCATTTTTATTTCCTCTTTCTTTCAATGTAACATGCACATGCAAAAAACATTGATTTCTTTAATCAATGAGCTGCAGACCATTAAATTATGAGATCATGTGTGAAGGTTTTTGCCTGTTACCTTGTACTGTATGCTTACAGTCAAGGTCATGACTACAGGTCATCCAGGTGCAAGTTATGCAGTAGTCATGGTAAGGTTACCACCTGTAGCATGTGTAGTGTGTTGCAATTCACAATAAACCTGTCTTGAAGGACCACCCGCAGGGAAGATCAAATTGTGGTCTCTTTTCTCATGAGATGTCCAAATGAGAAGAAAAGTGCAAACCAAAGTATACTGAAAAGGTCAGCTGTCAAGGCAGGTGATCTCTTAGTGGAGTGGTCTCTCAAGAGAGGGAGCACTGTTTTGAGTAATCATTATGACAGGTCACTCATTATTACCATCATACCATGAAACAGGACATGTCACCATACACTTTATAACATTAGATCCATTTTACATGATGATATTGACTCTGAGCTTGTACCTTCACTGTTATATTAATCTCTGCAGAGCTGTGTTGATAGCAAAACTAGTTAGACTAAATTTGTAAAAATGGGAGCCACTACAGGCCTTATAGTCACTGTTTTTATTAGGTTTAAATTTCAAAATTTAAGTGTTATGTTTAAATCATTTGCCATCTCGTTTTGACAGGAGGCTTTGGCTTCGGAACAGCTACACCCCAGCCAGCCTCAACAGCTGCTACGACCCAGGGGTTCAATTTTGGTGCCAGTGCTAGTACTGGGGCAGGCTTTGCTGCAACATCAGGAGGTGGAAGTGGGGGATTTAACTTTGGATTTGGACAGAGAACAACAGCCATGTCTGCTGTGACACCCACAGTGCAACAGACTGCAGCCAGCAGTGGGCCTAACACAGCTATTGTTGGGGCACTGACATCCACCCAGCCAGCAGGTGGTTTTGGAACAGCGCCTGCAGTGCAACCAGCCCAGAAAGCTGTAACATTTGGTAGGTTGACAGTCATGAGAATTGCTGAGTGCCTCCTCTTTGAAATGGGACTGAGTAAACAGCATCTGTTGGAGTGGGTTGGGTACTCAGTGCCCAACCCCAGCAGGGAAAATGGCTAACCTAGGGTGTGTTAGCAGATCAATTGTCCTAATTTTTTTTTTTTTTTTTTTTTTTTTTTTTGTTATTATGGCTAGTCCTGCAAATATGATTCTGTTATTTCAGTCCTTCCTGTGTGGTATTTTTTGAGGCTAACAAATTTGAAAGGGTCGTTTGTACAGGGCAAAAGCATTTCAATAAAAAGACCTTGGGGGGGGGGGGGGGGGGGGGCGTGAGTACTTGACCATGCAGAGGGTAGCCAGGTGCACTGGATGCTGTGATCCCTGTATTTTACATCCATATTTTTTCCCAGAAGTGAAGGGTAGAATTCTACATTTTTTGCTTCAAAGTGGGGCCCAATTTTACATTTTTGTGAAGAAAGATTTCATACAGTGAAAAATCCAGTCATGTTTGCCATTTTTTTTTTTGCGTCTGAAGTTAACAATTTTCCTCACTTTTTTTTTCAAAGGGATCAATATTTGAGGCCGAGTGCATGATTATTACATTATTTTTTTTTTGGGGGGGGGGAGGGGGGCGGAAATAGGGATTGATTAATTCCAATGCACACATACTTTTACAGTGTCACAATATTGGCAATACCCCCCAGGGGCCCTGCCCTGATATGCTTCAGGGATACTGTGTCCTACGGGCACAGTAAAAATGTGGCCACACGCACAGTACAATATTATCCATACATTATCCAAGATACTTCAGAGACCAGTCCAAGTTTGTGTAGCATAGCGGTTGTCAGTGACCTTTGATTTGACGCTTTCATACCCGGAGTTGATGCATGCAGCCGTGGTTGTTTTAATAAGAGACGGTAATGGTATAAAAGGAATAAATGGGGGCGGGGGCAGGGCGGCTGAGGAGATACTGGGCATTTTGGATCATTAGGGTGCTTCTATATGGAACAAAGACATGCGGTTCTTGGGGTAAAAGTCATGGAGTGAAACAAACGGCATACAACATTCATGAATAATAAGGATTCTGTGGGGCTGGAAAAGGATCCAATATACCACTCATTTATTCTACCTTACCACACAAATTTGTAATTCCATGCACTTAATAATGATTATTTACATTTTGAAACTTATTCTCTGCTATAAATGTAAACCATTTGCTTGGAAATTATACCCATGTCAGTCTACATGTATATGTACTATATGTAGTTCCATTATTCATATTGATTCACACAGTAAAATCCCTAGAATAACTGCTATTTAAGACCATCTTAATTGATCTTCTGCCGGTGATCACCTATGCAGCTGGCTTATATGGTAGTTGGTCTCTGTCAAATTAATGTCAGGTAATGTGACACAACATTGAACTTCAATATTTACAGACGGAAAAATGGTTGTAATATATAGGGTATGTCTCATTAGTGGTATTAAATTGCAGCACAGTGGTACCTTCTATATAGACCACCTCTTGTGAGAGACCACATTAATTTAAGACCACCCTTTCTACACACTGGATCCCTAGTTTTTAGGGCAGCTGACTTGTCAGTCTGCTGAGCTTATAATATGGTCCTTCATCTGTCATCCGTCAGCCAGATTTAATTCAAACTTGGTGGGAATGCACTTTGGGTGGGTCTTATCAAATTTTTTTTTCAAATCATCATGGTCATGCTCCAATAATTTTTGTATTTTTAACTCAGCTGATAAATCAGTTGAACTTTTAGGAGGGTAGTTCATCCGTCGTTCGTCTGACCTAGAGAATTTTCTCTAGTCCGTCTTAAAGACGTTCGGTACACCGCGTTATGCGCAACCATTTATGGTCCAATGCCTCTATGCAGTTAGAGCTGGTATTTGTCGATACCTGCGCTAGCTGCTGTTCGCTTTTCCTATTTTGCACAGTTCCGTTTGAGAAACATGGATTGTTTACGAAGAGTGAAAAGGAAAAAGAATGGGCGGTTTGTTAACAAACGCCAAAACAAAGGACTAAATACTTTAAAACAAGGCAGAATACGTCGAAACACGACAGTGGTAGACCAAAACGCATGTACACAATCAGCGAACGCTGACCAAGCCACCGTCGAAAGTGCCACGCCCACCCCCCAAATGCCACATGTACATGTAAACACTGACAGGGACGAATGTCGCAAAATAGTGGAACTAAGTGTACTAGCCGATAATCTTGTATGCGAGGAATGTAAAAAAAAAAAAACATTGTCCCTAAAAAACACAGAATCAGAAAAACGATATGGCTTGGTCAGTGTACTGTCCATTTCTTGTGAATGTGGTACGATAAACGCTGTCCCAACTGGAAAAAAACAACAACAGAGTAATACCCCAGCGTCAAAAGGTGGCACAGGCATATTTGATAATGTGCTACCTGTGCTACCATTCGACACTGTATTAAGGCAACTATAATTTTGATATTCTTATGTTTACCTCTTTTTTCCACATTGCTGTATTGCACTATGGAGAGAATCTTAAAATGTTTGCCTCTTCTAAGTAAAACTATGAAAGTATATATTATGACTGGAATATAAAATTAACGACGTACTGCCGTTCATTTGAGCTACATACATGTATATTGATATGGTATCGAAGTGAGACAATGAATGGATACCTTTACCTATGAACTTAGAACAAATTAAGTCAACATGCATGAATTCTTTGTACAATTGCAGAAAAAATAGCACCGTATGATATCTTTTTTTGTTAATCAATGAAATCAGTACATATTTTGGAAACCCCCTACAATTTTTCAGGGATTTGTAAATATTTTTTCTATTTCAAATTTACAAAATACTGTGAGCACTTATACATTTTTGCAAGACCAGATGAATTTAAAGTCACATTCCAGCATGTTTTGTCTACATATTTGTTATTAAAAGGCTTGATATACATTGCAAACACTCATATCGAGGTAATTTATGCATAGTTATGCATCCTTAATTTGTTTTTTGCTTTTACCCACATATATAATGGCTGCTATCAAATTTCTGTAGTCCTCACATGTATCGCCACCTAGCCACAAAAGTAGCACCGTGACATGCCAATTTTTTGCTTGCATTTTGTTTCAAATGCCAATATCTTTGTTCACACCAAAAACCAGAGATTTCTAAATTCTTTTGACCAGTGTACCAAACGTCTTTAAGTTGGAAAACCATGATCATATTCACTTTTTGCAGGATTTCTTTCTTTTCAATCTTCATCCAGTATAGTGGAAAGGGTGGCTTCCAGCTTATACCTTAGTACACTTTTTGTGTGTTTTTCCTATTTTCGACTTCTTCTCCAGAACGGTCACTCAGATTAAGCTGAAACTTGGTGGATATGTTCCTTGTGGAAGGTTCAAACAAACTTGGTCACAAGGTGGCCCTGCTATGGATTCCTGATTTTTAATAATTTTTAGCTCAGCTGACTTGTCAGTCAGCTGAGCTTTTGTGAGGGTCTGTCGTCCGTTCTTCATCCACAATTCACATTTTCGACTTCTTCTCTAAAACCATTGGCCAGATCCACTTTAAACTTGGCGGCAATGTACCTTGGGTGGGTCTCTACCAAGTTTGTTCAAATGGTCACGCTCCAGTGATTTTTGGATTTTTTATGATTTTTTTTTGTTCTTTTTGGGGCAAACCTTAAAAATCTTCTTCTGCAAAACCACTCACCCGATAGCTTTGATATCACATAGGAACACTCCTGGGGACTCCTGGTTTTTGATTTGTTCCCCAGGTGGCGCTGTGATTTTTTTGTAATTTTTTATGATTTTTTTGTGTGTTATTGCTATTTTTGACGACTTCTCCACAAGCGTCACTCAGATGAAGCTGAAACTTGGTGGATATGTTCCTTGTGGAAGGGTCAAACAAAGTTGTTCACCAGATGGGAATGCTGAGGATTCCTGATTTTTAACGATTTTTTCAATTCAGGTACTTGTCGGTAAATGCACTTTCCTATTGATTACTATGTATTAAAGTCAATGGGCATTCTAATGCTAATTCAAATTTTTTACTTCTTCTTGGAAACCATCAGCCAGATTGACTTCAAACTTGGTGGCAATGTACATTGGGTGGGTCTCTGCCAAGTTTGTTCAATTGGTCACGCTCCAGTGATTTTTGGAATTTTTATGATTTTTAGCTCAGCTGACTTGTCAGTCAGCTGAGCTTATCTTATGGTCCTCCGTCCATCGTCAACAATTTACATTTTCAACATCTTCTCCAAAACTACTGGCCCAGATCCACTTCAAACCTGGAGGGGATGTGCCTTGGGTGGGTCTCTGCCAAGTTTGTTCAAATGGTCACGGTCCAGTGATTTTTGGATTTTTCATGAATTGTTTTGTTCATTTTTGGGGCAAATCTTAAAAAATCTTCTTCTCCAAAACCGCTCAGCCAATTGCTTCAAATTTGCATAGGAAGACTTCTGGGGACCCCTAGACCCTAATTTGTTGAAAAGGTGGTGCTGCAATTTTTTTCTATTTTTTTATGAATTTTTGTGTGTTTTCGCAATTTTCGACTTCTTCTCTAGAACCATCTCACAGATTAAGCTGAAACATGGTGGATATGTTCCTTGTGAAAGGGTTAAACAAAGTTGTTCACTAGGTGGCACTGCTGTGGATTCCTGATTTTTAAAGATTTTTTCAATTCGGGTACTAATCGGTAAATGCACCTTTCCTATTGATTAATATGTAAGTCAATGGGCTTTCTAATGCGAATTCACATTTTCGACTTTCTCTCCGAAACCACATGCCAGATTCACTTCAAACTTGGTAGCAATGTACATTGGGTGGGTCTCTACCTAGTTTGTACAAATGGTCATGGTCCAGTGATTTTTTATTTTTTTTATGAATTTTTTAATTTTTTTTTTTTTTGGCAAATGTTAAAAATTCTTATTCTCGAAACTGCTCAACCAATTGCTTCGATATCACACAGAAGGGGCTTCTTGCTCTGAATTTGTTCACCAGGCGGCGCTGCAATCTTTTTCTATATTTTTATGATTGTTTGTGTGTTTTCATTATTTTGGACTTCTTCTCCAGAACCATGACTCAGATTGAGCTGAAACTTGGTGGATAGCTTTGTTGTGAAAGGGTCAAACAAAGTTGTATACTAGGTGGCACTGCTGCTGATTCCTCATTTTTAATGATTTTTTCAATTCGGGTACTTAGCGGTAAATGTACCTTTCCTATTGATAACTAAGTAAGTCAATGGGCATTCTAATGCTAACACATTTTCGACTTCTTCTCCAAAACTGTCAGCCAGATTCACTTCAAACTTGGTGGCAATGTACCTTGGGTGAGTTTCTACTAATTGTATTCAAATGGTCATGCTTCATTGATTTTTGGATTTTTATTGAATTATTTTGTTCTTTTTTGGGGGCAAATCTTAAAAAATCTCCTTCTCCGAAACCGCTCACCCAATTGCTTTGATATCACACAGAAACACTCCTAGGGACTCTTAGTTCTGAATTTGTTCACCAGGTGGTACTGCAATCTTTTTCTATTTTCAGGTGCTTATTGGAAAATACACCATTCTTATTGATTACTATGCAAGTCATTGGTCATTCCAATGCATTATTCACACTTTTGACTTCATCTCAGAAACTGTTTGGCACATTCACTTCAAACTTGCTGGCAGTGTACAATAGACGTGTCTGTACCATATCTGTTCAAGCATAGGTCAGCTGAGCATGGGCTGTTCACACAGCCCTCTTGTTTTTGTTCTTTTTGGGGGCAAATCTTAAAAAATCTTCTTCTCTGAAAACGCTCATCCGATTGCTTTGATATCACACAGGAACACTCCTTGGGACTCCATGTTCTCAATTTGTTCTTTATTCACTAGGTGGGGATGCTGTGGTTTCCTGATTTTTTACGATTTTTTCAATTTGGGTACTTGTCAGTAAATGCACCTTTCCTATTTTTTTTTATGCAGGGGTAGGGCCCCCTGCATATTGTTATCGCGAAAATCCTGGCGTTTGCGTACATGTTACGTAACCTATACACCACAGTACACTGGATTATGTCTGAAATAATACAATTTTAAGTGTGCACGATGTGAGAAGAGCCAATAGAATGTTCATTCAACATGTTTTATTTAAGTTGTGTCGTGCCTTTTTTACTGTTGAGGGGTCATTTCAAGAATCATAAAGGACCGCTACAGAAATCGTAAAGTTGCCCTAGTTTTTGTTGATGTTTTAATTATTTTGTACCATGTGACAAAGTTTATGTCAGCCAGACAGAGCCAGAATTTAATGTCAATGTTCTTAAAAACCATCCCTAATAAAAAAACGGGAAAAAATATTCAAGTTACTGTAAAAATATATAAAGTTTGAGGTACATCGAGAGGAACTGTTTTGTACGAAAAGGAGCTGCAGTCCTGTGACAGCGGTCGCCACGAGGCTATCACATGTCAACAAGGTCAAGGTCAACCATTAAACGAAGGGAGAACTGGACTCGCACGTGTTGACCAGTGTTTACGTTTAGACGCATCACTGGGCACTCGAAGGGAAATAGTGGGCTGGCGACAACAATAACTTGAATAAGTGGATTTTATTTACGAGGTTGTGATACAAAGTGTGGAGCGGTAATTTTGTTTAATAAAAGCTTAATTAGCGTACAAATTGGCAGAATACTTCATCGCAACGATGCTTCGTTTGTTCATCATCATCATGAAAGATGTCATCATACACGCGGTGGCGGGGAAGCCGGATTGATTTTGGAACATTCGTCACTATATAGTTATTCGGGTCTTTTCGATTAAAATTTTATGGGCGCTGTTTCAAGAAGTAAACAAGATGATTGAGTTAATCTGTTGTGTTATGCTTGGTGCAGTTGGACGACGAGGCCGACATGGTGAGGCACTGCGCCTAGGAAACCACGCTTTCACCGTCTGTGCGAAGAAAAAAGTGCACAAATCAAAGTACAGTAGTCCCGCTTTTGAGCGAGCAACCCCCGCGCAGACCAAAAAGCGGTCGTATAATGCAGGTGGTCTCTCATTGGAGGAGCCCCACACTCGCGAGCTGAACACGAACAGCTCAAATCCTGGGCGACCTTTCCCTGGTGGTAGCGAGGTACGCAAATTTCTGCAACCACCAGTTCATCATGATCGATTACATATGCTTTGGGAAAAAACACGATTTATTAAATTTAACCATTACAACCCTTAAAATCGTTATTTCAATAAAAAACGCTTGCCTTGGTGGTGAAACTAGTGAAAAACGTGTGTCGCAACTTGAAAATATTTGCCGGTCCTGAGTTGTGTCTTTCCATTACGCTCAGCCTCAATCATCATGGGGCTGATGCATATTCCCGTACGGAGCTTTCGCTTGCGAAGTAATGAGCTTAAAGTTAACGGTCGTAAAATTGTTTTGATGATATAACTCACTTCCTTAACTTTATTCTACACGTTCCATGGAGCCTAACTCACCGTGGTTCATAAGTTATTGATCAAAATAAGACTCGGCATTTTCTTCCTGCCACCACGTGTGTTTTGGGCACCATGTTTACCTCGATCTGAACCGTGGGAAAAATAGATTGACCCACTTCGTCAGTGTCGGACGCTGAGTCATGCAGGCAAGCACGTGCTTGATCGGGGTTTTGATCCAGCGAAAGTTATCATCGTTCATTTTATAAATATTGTATCATAAAACGTCGTTCAATTAGAAACGAGAACACAAAATAATATTTCTGTAGCTTTGCTCATATCTGCCAGGGTTAGGTAAGGCTTCGCATGCAAAAAAGAGATGACCACGTGGGTTGTTGATCTGGGAAATGACGGAAGATTGTTCCGGACATTTCCGGAGAGCGTCGGCAACATTCGTCCTGCATTTAGATTTGAAGTGTTTCAAGGTGGATGATGTGAACGATCACGAGTGCGAGCGACCCACCACAAGGAAATTTCTGCCGATCATTTTGAGGTTTAGTTCAGAAAACGATCCATAATATCCTAGCTTACAAATTTTTTTACTCAGTCACAAATCACGGTTAAATAAACAGGTCCAATAACGAAATAACCCCCCCCCCCATTTGTATAATGTGGTCACAAAATCTGTTCATTTGGCATGGTTGCTGGTCGCGTTTCACAGGTGGTCGTTCATAAGAGGTAAATTATAAATGAAAAACAAGTGACCCAATTTGGTCCTTCCAACCAGATGGTCATTTATACGAGGGGTCGTTCAATACAGGGAGAGACCCATATATGGGTTAGGGCGATGGTCATGGATGCCATCGGTATATATCAGTCAATTTCCGTATACAGTGTTGGCAAATTATTCACAAGAAACAGTGTTTTTCATTCAAATTCAAATGAAAAATAAATTTAAAAATTGGTCTTCTTTTAATCATGGATCGTTGAGACCTCGATTTTTGCATTTTTTTTTTTTTTTTTATCATTTTTTGTGTGTTTTTCCTATTTTTGTCTCCTCCAGAACCACCACTCAGATTAAGCAGAAACTTGGTGGAGAAGTTCCTTGTGGAAGGGTCCAAGTTTTTCACTAGGTGGCACTGCTGTGGATTCCTGATTTTTGCCGGGTTTTTTTGTTTTTGTTTTTTAGCTCAGCTGACTTGTCAGTCAGCTGAGCTTTTGTTAGGGTTCGTCATCCGTCTGTCCGTCTGTCCACAATTTACATTTTCGACTTCTCAGAAACAGTTGGCCAGATCCACTTTTTGGGGATGTGCCTTTGGTGGGTCTCTACCAAGTTTGTTCAAATGGTCACGGTCCAGTGATTTTTGGATTTTTAATGATTTTTTTTTGTTCTTTCTTTGGTAAATCTTAAATAATCTTCTTCTCCGAAAGCGCTCACCCAATTGCTTTGATATCACACAGGAACACTCCCTAGGACTCCCAGTTTTTAATTTGTTCACCAGGTGGCGCTCTAATTTTTTTCTAAATTTTTTACAAATTTTTGTGTGTTATAGCTATTTTTGACTTCTTCTCCAGAACCGTCACTCAGATTAAGCTGAAACATGGTGGATATGTTCCTTGTAGAAGGGTCAAACAAAGTTGTTCACTATGGGGGAATGCTGCGGATATCTGATTTTTAACGATTTTTTCAATCGGGTACTTATCGGTCAATGCAGCTTGCCTATTGATTACTATGCAAGTCAATGGACATTCTAATGCTAATTCACATTTTTGACTTCTCCAAAAAAACCTGTCATCCAGATTAATTTCAAACTTGGTGGCAATGTACCTTGGGTGGGTTTCTATGAGGTTTGCTCAAATGGTCATGCTTCAGTGATTTTTGGATCTTTAATGAATTTTTTTCAAAACTCTTTACAAAAGTTTTAATAGGAAAGTTTAACATGGAAATTTCTTCTAATGGTTATAACTTGAATGATTTTGGCCAGATTTACTTCAGACTTGGTGGGGATGTGCATTGGGTGGATCTCTAGCAATTTTGTTCAAATGGTCACGCTCTATTGATTTTGGGATTTTTTATGAATTTTTTTGTTCTTTTTGGGGGCAAATCTTGAAAAATCTTCTTCTCAGAAACTGCCCAGCCAATTGCTTTGATATCCCACAGGGACCCTGCCGGGGACACCTAGTTCTTAATTTGTTCACCAGGTGGCGCTGCAATTTTTTTATGAATTTTTGTACGTTTTTGCTATTTTCGACTTCTTCTCCAGAACCGTCACTCAGATTAAGCTAAAACTTAGTGGATATGTTCCTTGTAGAAGGGTCAAATAAAGTTGTTCACTAGGTGGCACTGCTGTGGATTCCTGATTTTTAATGATTTTTTCAATTCAGGTACTTGGTGGTCAATGCAGCTTTCCTATTGTTACTATGTTAGTCAATGGACATTCTAATGCTGATTCACATTTTTGACTTCTTCTCCAGAACTGTCATTCAGATTAACTTCAAACTTGGGGATGTACCCTGGTTGAGTCTCTACCAACTTTGTTCAAATGGTCAAGCTCCAGTGATTTTTGGATTTTTTTATGAATTTTTTTGTTCTTTTTGGGGGCTAGTCTTAAAAAATCTCTTCTCCGAAACCGCCCACCCAATTGCTTTGATGTCCCACAGGGACATTGCCAAGGACTTCCAGTTCTTAATTTGTTCACCAGGTGGCGCCGCAATTTTTTTCCTATTTTTTAATGATTTTTTGTGTGTTTTTGCTTTTTTCAACTTCTTATCCTGAACTGTCACTCAGATTAAGCTGAAACATGGTGGATATGTTCCTTGTAGAAGGGTCAAACAGAGTTGTTCACAAGGTGGGACTGCTATGGATTCCTGATTTTTAACGATTTTTTCAATTCAGGTACTTGTCGGTCAATGCAGCTTTCCTATTGATTACTTTGCAAGTCAATGGGCATTCTAATGCTAATTCAATTTTTTTACTTTTTCTGCGAAACCTGGCAATGTACCTTGGGTGGGTCTCTAGCAGATTTGTTCAAATCAAATTTTGGAGTTTTTATTAATTTTTCTGTTCTTTTTTGGGACAAATCTTAAAAAAAATCTTCTCCTTTGAAACTGCTCACTCGATTGCTTTGATGTCACACAGGAGCACGCCTAAGGACCCCTAGTTCTGTTTTTGTTTACCAAGTTGCGCTGCGAGTATTTATATTTTTTATGTTTTTTTTGTGTTTCATTGCTATTTTCGACTTCTTTTACAGAACCGTCACTCATATTAAGCTGAATGTTTGTGGATGTGTTCTTTGTGGAAAGGTCAAACAAAACAATTCACTAGGTGGCAATGCTCTGGATTACTGATTTTTCACGATATTTTTAATTCGGGTATTTACTGGTAAATGCACCTTTCCTATTGATTACTGTGTAAGTCAATGGGTATTCTAATGCTGATTCACATTTTGACCTGTTTATGCAAAACCGGCATTCAAATTCACTTTAAACTTGGTGGCAATGTACCTTGGTTGGGGTCTCTAACAGATTTGTTTAAATGGACACACTCCATTGATTTTTGGATTTTTTATGAATTTCTTTGTACTTTTTGGGGCAATTCTTAAAAAAATGGCAAGGGTATATGTACATGTCAGCGGAGCACAGGACTGTCACAGTCCTCTTGGTTTATAAACTAAGTAAAGCATAAGCAAGGAACTGGGTATTATTTTCATAAATTATATTCAACAAAATGTTTTTGTTACACCTGAACAGTCTTTCCTTCAATCATTTCAATTGGTTCAACAGCCCTACAGGCCTACACATGCTTTGCCCCTGCATTTAGGCCACCAGGCCTTGTTTTTTCTTATTTCCTATATTTATTGTTCATTTTTGGGTGAAATCTTAAAAAATCTTCTCTGAAACCGCTCACCCAATTCCTTTGATATCACACAAGAACACTCCCTGAGACTCCTAGTTCTTAATTTGTTCACCAGGTGGCACTGCAAATTTTTTTCTAATTTTTTATGAATTTTTGTGTGTTATAGCTATTTTTGACTTCTTCTCCAGAACCGTCACTCAGATTAAGCTGAAACATGGTGGATATATTCCTTGTAGAAGGGTCAAACAAAGTTGTTCACTATGTGGGAATGCTGCCGATTCCTGATTTTTAACGATTTTTTCAATTGTGGTACTATCGGTCAATGCAGCTTTCCTATTGATTACTATGGAAATCAATGAGCATTCTAATGCTAATTCACATTTTCGACTTCTTTTCCAAAACCGTCATCCAGATTAACTTCAAACTTGGAGGCAATGTATCTTGGGTGGGTTTCTGCCAGGTTTGTTCACATGGTCACGGTCCAGTGAGTTTTTTATTTTTAATAATTTTTTTTGTTCTTTTTTTGGAGAAATCTTAAAAGATCTTTTTCTCAGAAAAACGCTTACCCAATTGCTTTGATATCACACAGGAACACTCCCTGGTACTCCTAGTTCTTAATTTGTTCACCAGGTGGCGCTGTAATTTTTTTTCTATTTTTTTTTTTTATGAATTTTTGTGTGTCATAGCTATTTTCCACTTCTCCAAAACTGTCACTCAGATTAAGCTGAAACATGGTGGCTATGTTCATTGTGGAAGGGTCAAACAAAATTGTTCACCATGTGGAAATACTGCAGATTCTTGATTTTTAACGTTTTTTTTTTCAGTTCGGGTACTTATCGGTCAATGCAGCTTTCCTTCTGATTACTATAGAAGTCAATGAGCATTCCAATGCTAATTCACATTTTCGACTTCTTCTTTAAAACCGTCATACAGATTAACTTCAAACTTGGTGGCAATGTACCTTGGGTGGGTTTCTACCAGGTTGTACAAATGGTCATGCTCCAGTGATTTTTGGATTTTTTTTATGATTTTTTTTTCAAGAATCTTAACACAAGTTTTAATAGGAAAGTTTAACATGGGAATTTCTTGTTATGGTTATAACTTAAATAATGTGGGTCTGATTTACTTCAAACTTGGTGGGGATGTGCCTTGGGTGGATCTCTACCAAGTTTGTCCAAATGGTCACGCTCAGTTGATTTTTGGATTTTTTATGAATTTTTTTGTTCTTTTTTTGGGCAAAGCTGAAAAACTCTTCTCCTCTGAAACCGCTCACCCAATTGCTTTGATATCGTAAATAGACCCTCCCAGGGACACCTAGTTTCCAATTTGTTCACCAGGTGCCGCTGCAATTTTTTTCTAATTATTTTATGAATTTTTTGTATGGTTTTGCTGTTTTTCACTTGTTTTCAGAACCGTCACTCAGATTAAGCTGAAATGTGATGGATATGTTCTTGTGGAAGGGTCAAACAAAGTTGTTTACTAGGTGGCACTGCTTTGGATTCCTGAGTTTTAAGGATTTTCAGTTTGGGTACTTATGGGTCAGTGCAGCTTTCCTATTGATTACTATGTAAGTCAATGGGCATTTAAATGCTAATACACAGGACAACTGACACGGAATTTACTGTTTACTTGATAACTTGAGATCTGTTTTGAGTTAGTACTGTGATGCTGCACATGTTAATGTTTCTCTATGAAGGTCATGCTTAGACAGTACATGAATGACGTTGACCTCGTTTCTGGGGTCACAGTTCAACATACATGAATTTTACTCTTTATTATAATTTGAGAACTACTTGAACCTTGATGTTGCACATGTTACTGTTCTTGTATAAAGGTAAGACTTACTCATAATATGGGTGACTTTGATCCTTTCCCAAGTTCATAGAGCTACAAGTGTGATGAATGTCAAAATCAGCTGAGCATGGGCTGTTCACACAGCCCTCTTGTTTCATTTTGGGTACTTATTAGTCAATGCAGCTTTCCTATTTATTACGATGTAAGTCAATGGACATTCTAATGCTAATTCACATTTTTAACTTCTCCTCCAAAGCTGTCATCCAGATTGACTTCAAACTTGTTGGCAATGTACCTTGGGTGGGTTTCTACCAGGTTTGTTGAAATGGTCAAGCTCCAGTGATTTTTGTATTTTTAATGATTTTTTTTTGGGGGGGGGGGTTGTGGATAAATCTTACAAAATCTTCCTCTTCACAACTGCTCATCCAATTGCTTTGATATTACATAAGAACACTCCTAGGGACTCATAGTTCTTAATTTGTTCACCAGGTGGTGCTGCAATTGTTTTGTTTTTTTTAATGAATTTTTGTGTGTTTTCATTACTTGTTACTTCTTCTCCAGAACCGTCTCTCAGATCAAGTTGAAACTTTGTGGATATGGTCCTTGAGAAAGGGTCAAGCAAGGATACTCACTAGGTAGCACTGCTATGGATTCCTGATTTTTAACCGTTTTTTTTTTTCAGTTTGGGTACTTATCAGTAAATGCACCTTTCTTATTATTACTGTAGCACTGCTATGGATTCCTGATTTTTAATATTTTTTTTTTTTTCAATTCGGGTATTTATCGGTAAATGCACATTTTCTGTTGCTTTCTATGCAAGTCAATGGGCATTCTAGTGGTAATTCACATTTTGGACTTCTCTGAAGAAACTGTCAATCAGATTTACTTCAAACTTGGTGGCAATGTACCTGGGGTGGTCTATACCAAGTTTATTCAAATGGTCACACTCCAGTTAATTTTGGATTTTTTTTTACTATTTTTTCCAAAAAAGTTTTAATAGGAAAGTTTAACATGGGAATTTCTTATAATGGTTACAACTTACATAATTTTGGCCAGATTTGTGCAAACTTGGTAGGGATGTACCTTTTATAAGTGTCTACCTATTTTGTACAAATGGTTATGCTCCAATGATTTTTGGACCTTGACCTCATTCCCAAGGTCACAGGACAAGTAACACAAAATTTACCATTCACTTAATAACTTGAGACATGTTTTGGGTTGGAACCTTGATGTTTCACATGTTAATGTTTTTCTATAAAGGTCATGGTTAGACAGTATATGAGTGACCTTGACCGCGAGTCTGGGGTCACAATGCAACATACATGAATTTTACTCTTCACTATAACTTGAGAACTACTTGAACTGGGACATTGATGTTGTACATGTTAGTGTTCTTCTATAAAGGTCAGACTTACTCAGTACATGGGTGCCCTTGATCCTGGCCCAAGTTCGCAGAGCTGCAAGTGTGATGAATGTCTGAGTCAGCTGAGCATAGGCTGATCACCCAGCCCTCTTGTCTGTTATTTTTTGGGGTTCTTTTTTGGGGCAAATTTGAAAAAAAAATTTCTTCAAAACCGCTCTTCCAATTGCTTTTACTATCACACAGGGACATTCCTAGAGACTCCTAGTTCTTAATTTGTTCACCAGATGGCACTTCAATTTTTTTCTTTGAATTTTTTTATGATTTTTTGTGTGTTTTCACTACTGTCGACTTCTCCAGAGCCGTCACTCAGAGTAAGCTGAAACTTGATGAAATATGTTATTTGTGGAATGGTCAAACAAAGTTGTTCACTAAGTGTCACTGCTGTGTATTCCTGATTTTTTTTCAATTAGGATTTTTTTTAAGTAAATGCACCTGTAGTTTCCTATTGATTACAGTAAGTCAGTGGGCATTCTAACGCTAATTTGCATTTTGGATTTCTTGGAAGAAACTGTCAGTCATATTGACTTCTAACTTGGTGGCAATGCACCTTGGGTGAGTCTCTACCAAGTTTGTTTGATTGCTCATGCTCCAGTGATTTTCAGATTTTTTTATGATTTTATTTGGAAAACCTTTAAAAAAGTTTTAATATGAAAGTATATAACATGGGAATTGCTTTTATTGGTCATAATGTTTAATAATTTTTGCCACATTTGTGTCAAACTTGATAGAGTTGTACTTTTAATTTATAAGTGTATTATTTTGTGTAAGTTGTCATGCTCTTGTGATTGTTGGACCTTGACCTCATTCCCAAGGTTACAGAACAACTTGCAAGTTTTAAAAGTTGACTGGTCACTTGATAACTTGAAATTTATTTTGAGTCAGGACCTTGATGTTGCACATGTTAATATTTCTCTATAAAGATCATGCAGTAGATGAGTGACCTTGATCTCATTTCTGGGGTCATGGGGCAACAGACATCAATTTTACTCTTCACAATAACTTGAACTGGGACCTTGATGTTGCACATGTTAGTGTTCTTCCATAAAGGTCAGACTTACTCAGTACATGGGTCACCTTGATCCTATTTCAAGTTCACAGAGCCACAAGTGTGATGAATGTGTAGGTCAGCTGACCATGGGCTGTTCACACAACCCTCTTGTTAATTTATCTGCAATTTAAGACCAGCCACCACATGTGACCTTTTTTGCCATGCAGAAGGGGTGGTTTTAAATGACAGGTACCACAGTAGGCAAAACTCAGCGCCAGACACATATCACTAGCCAATTACGTCACAATGCCTGACCGATCCCACCACCGGCAGAGGGCAGCACCGCCACGGAACTTTTTCTTTTCGCAGTACGATAACGTGCCTCTACGAGCCTCATATTTAGTACTTTAGATGCTGTAAGAACATAAATAAAGTGGAGCCTCCCATTCCCAGATGAAAGGCCATCTGGGGCCCGAAACGCATTGGGGAGGCTACCCTAGAACTTTCTTTTTTACACTGCATTTCTCTTGTCTTGTTATCTTTTATACATGGATTTCTAGATGTTGTTCGCTCTTTTTAACTTATTAGTTTTTTGACCAGTCCCGTGGATGCGGACTGTGCATCTCTGAGTAGATCCATCTGGACGTCCATTTATCCCTGACGTCTTCGGCCATGGTGTTGTCCTACTAGTGTAACAATTCCATGATACACCATGTAGTATGCCATACAGAGTGGAGCCCAGCAGCAGGGAGTGGTGGCCAGCTGACTGCAAACAGCATCTAAGTAAGGCCTGCCGCTGGCTACCGCCATGTGCTGCTGCCGGCCGCTGACTTCCAGGGTTGGCCGGCATCTCTGCCGCTGAAAGCAGCTTACCAGTGATAATTGTCAGGTATGCTATTCTGTACAAGCTATGCCAGAATTTGGATGGACAAATGTTATCATCATGTATGTTATTGTCGGCGTTTTGGGGCAATTGACGTGTCTTATTCGTTTGATCTTTGGTTGTAGGTCAGCCAGCAGCCTCTGCTGTTGCTACTTCTTTTCAACCAGCCTTTAGCTTTGCTGCTGCTGCCTCTGCTCAGACACAAGTCAAGGTTGCTGTCACCCCAACAGTTAATCCACCAGCCAGTGGCGGCTTCACCCTTGGGCAACCTGCAGCATCTACAGGTATGTATGCAGTATGATGCAATAAATGTATGCAATAGCAAAACTTTAATGATGTGTGCTTGTGATCCTTACATGTAATAACTGTTTCCCCCATAAACCAGCCAAAAGTGGCTGGTAGTCAAGCTTTATATTTGCTTTGATGTGTTTTGACTAATGGTAATTGCAATAAAGAATGAATGAGAATTGTAAAAAATCCATGTATCAAAATAACGTACCATGGGTCCACACCCTTCATCAGCAGCGGTTGGGTGTACAACAAAGCTGTTGACTCAGTCTGAAACCCCATCTTAATTCAACGAGGAAAGGGTCAGATACTCTGACCTATATTGTACCCTCTACACAAATGAAGAACAAGCATCTCTGCTTGAGGACTTAGTGCGAGTACTTTAACAAAGTGGCAGCATGGCTAAAATATTTTGGCAGTGTGCGGGTAATTGTAGGAGCAGCCTGCAGCATTCCCTAGCACCTAGAGGCAGGCCCCTTTAAACAATATACTTGCCTTATGTCGCACATGTACCACATTCACTATGTGACTACAGCTTTCAATAAAGGACTATGGACCTGGCAGGTGGTGCTGAAACACTGGTACAGTTAGCACTATTAACAGATATATGCAAGTGGAATTTAACTCATTCCATAATATGGTGACAGGCCTTGGTCAGTGGTTCTGGGACTGCCTGGCAAGTCATGCTGCAGCTGCCCTTGCACCAACTGCAGCATGGCTTGCCAGGCAATGCCAGAACCACTGACTTAAGACTATAACTATGTTGGTACTTGAACGAAAGGTCTTTTCATGAAGAATTTAAATATGCAATTGTCGTCTTAAATCTAGATTAATATACGGAAAAATCAGGGACTGGTATGGAATGAGTTAGTCTTATGAAACGTGGTCCTCCAAACATGTTCCTTCATGAGAAGTGGTTCTTATGGCATGTGTCAATGTGCCACTATGGGTAAGTGTGGAAAGGCTGCATACATGTATGTATATATATGCATATGGTGGTCTTTACCATGCTACACATTCGGATTCCAAGCTGGATTTCATATATTAAATATTGTATAAAGGTCAGGACAGTATAAAGCGGCAACCAGGGGCAGAGACAAGTAGTCAGCTGTTGGCCTGTAGCTGTAGATTCCTGAAAAACTCCAAAAGGCCTGGTTGGTCTTGAGTGGCCCCCAATAACAATGACAGTGGGAACTGTTGTCAAGATATTGTATTGCTATCCTCACTATGTGTGTTTGTGTTTTATGTCCAAACTGTAGCTTTATTGCTTTCATCCTGCTGGTTTATTTGTATGAAAGTTAATACATTGTGTATCAGACCAGAAGAATATTAAGGTCATTAGGCTAGTTATCTAGGTCATAGGAGTTGAGAATTTCAGTGAAACCTGTCTGAGTGAACATCTCTGATTAATGAAGACCTCCCATTAGTGAACACTTTTTTCGGTCGCTTTTTTTCCCCCTATTGTATTTAATATAGAGTGTTCAAATTGTACACAGAGTCAACCTGATGTTAGTGAACGCCTCAGATCTGTGAACAGTGAACACCATTTTTGGTCCAAAACAGCAAATTTACCTGAGATTAATGAACACCCTGACTGACCAAAAAAAAAAGAGAAAGTGAATTTTTCTGGTGTGTATTGGATGCTAATTGGGTAAAATAGGATTATTATCTCCAAAAATTGTCAAACCACCAACCATGCTGTGTATTATCTCATGTAATTAAGACAAGGTTGTTCATTACCCAAGGGTATATGTACTGCTGTGAAGCTGCTGTCTGCACAAGATCAAGCAGGATGCTCACTTTGAGTAGAATTGTACAGGGTCCCACTCAAGCTAAGCCCTTTTGCATTGCATACACAGGGCACTATATAAACTTCAAATATTTTGTTGTTAACCCTTTCCCCCTCAAACCGGCCAAAACCGGCTGGTGGTCAAATGTCATCTGCTTCAGTGTTTTCAACTCATTTCAACAGTTATGAAAAACAATTTGACTGAGAAATGTACACGAGAATTATCAAGATCACATGCCCCAGGTCAACAGCTTTCCTTGGCATGGGTTGGGCACTTAGTGCCCAACGCATGCCAAGGAAAGCTGTTGACTGAGTCTTAATTCAAGGGGGAAAGGGTTAAGGCTGCTGAGCTACATGTACTATACTAGTTTAAAATGTATTTAGACCATTGACACTGCTGCCAGCCTACAATGTGTCACAAACAATTTTAACAACTTAAGTGTGAACACAAATAAAAATCCATTCTCATTTGGGGTGCTATTTAATACAGCAGTAATCCATATTGTTTTCAGGCAGAATATAATTCAATAACAAAAGGCACTATGACCCAATGCATATGTGTGAACAGCTACAACACAGTAACATTTTTCACATTGGTCTTACCATATCTGTATGCAACACACTGGTGCTTGTGTGTGCAAAGTTTAGGACAGTGAGTCTCAAGGGCAGAAAGAATTTATCTCTGGCAGATAAATATGCCATGGTAAAAAATGCTGAAACTGGCTTGAGCCAAAGAAAGCTGGCAGAAACTATCAGGTCTCGGTGGGATCTCTAAACATTACTCTCAAGAGGAAGAGAGACATCATTGATGCTTATGAGGGCAATAATAAGGATCCTAAGGCTAAACAGTTCTCATACACTGGAAAATATGATAAACTGAAACAGTCCATGAAAAGTGCCGGGATTTAGAAAGCCACATGAACAAACATGTAATTAGAAAAAATGTTGGTGCCAGACAAACATGCATCACTGACTTTTTTAAGTAGAGATGTGCAATACCTGAGACCAGGATTCCTGTCTCTGACAAAACTGATCGCATCTTGATAAAAACTGAACATTTCTATTTCTTTAGCTGACTTTTTCAAAAAAAGCTATGAGACTGAATGTAGAATGCACATGTGCCTGTGCATCATTTTAATTAAGATTTTAAAACAATATGCAGTGCAGGTGTTCATGTTATTGATAATGTTTCACTATTTTTGGTGAGGACAGGAATTTGAAATGCTGGAGAAGTGATTGGTCACTGAACCGTTGTGGCTAAAGACAATCTTATGTAGTTTAGATACACATAATTCTTTTTCCATGATTAGATTTGACTTTTTTTTAATGCAGAGAGGGCTTCACAAACAATTTTAATAACTTAATTTACTTCAGCATTTAACTTCATGTGAATGCAAGTGAATAAACAAGTATTATCAGTGTATGTGTACATGTGTACTTCAAGTCATGCTCATCAATAAGCCAACCCTGACATTAGTGAACACTTTTTCCCTGTCCTAAAAGCGTTCACTAAAATCAAGTTTCACTGCAAATTCTTGCAGTTCCATGCACTTGTTTTCATTAGTCATCACTAGATGGCAGCATCTTACTGTCAAAATCAGTGTGTCAATGATCAGAAACTAGGCACCATGCGCCTGCACTTTACAGTCTGAAAACACAATTATGGTCATTATCATGTAATAAATCAGAGCATGATACCAATAAAAAGAGCGTTCATCTGGTCTGCGCCACTATTTACAAGAGATACATGTAGCAATCTGTTGGCATTTGGTGCCAGACGCTATATCTCCTAGTTTTGACAATTATGTCTACATACCTTGACTGAAGGTGAAATAAATGTAAGACCTTGAGATTGTTGTTGTTTTTATGTGCTCTTGTATTAATATATATATTTTCTACGTGATAAAGAGAAAAGCATGTAGCAAGTACATAATAGCATGGTGTAAGAGTTTGAAAATTTTAAACTTTTAAAACTTTGAACTATTGTGGCAGTTGTGGTAATTCCAAACAGTATTGGTAATAGTAGATATAATTGATACAAGCAGCAGTCTCTTACATTTTCATTGAAAATTTTACAAAAGGTGCAAAACGCTGTGTAGTTTCTTTGCACTTGGTCATTTGGTTGCATTCATTCAGCACCTGCAATAGGAGCAACTCAGCCATTCAAGATTGGACAGTCGACCGCCACCACCACACTCAATCTGACCTCAGCCACCAGCACTGCTGCCACCACAGCTGCTCCCTCTTTCAATTTGGGTGCACCTGCGACAACCTCAACAGGGTCTCTTGGATTTAAGATTGGTAAGTAGCTTTCATGTTAGCTTTCTGTGTACTAACTCTCTCAAAACACATATGGAAAAAGTGTGTGTGTGTGGGTGGGGGGGGGGGAGAGCTCTGTTTTTTAAATGATTAATCATATACATGCTCATGTAATTCATATTTTGGGTGTGATCATTGCATGACATTGAACAGTGTTGTGTTTAATTTCATATTCATGTTTTTGTCAGTAATGAATAAACAAGTACAAAGTGTCTTGTAACAACTTCTGATTAACTTTTTTTTTAAACTAAACAATTATAGTTCTATTAAACCATTTCCATGCCTTTAATAGCTAAATCACCCAAAAGCACCTGGTGTAAATTGTCATCTGCTTTAACGTTTTTACTTATTAACCCATGAAGCCCTGATTAAAGACTGAGTCAACAGCTTTCCTTGCGACACTTTGCGCACATTGCATGCAAGTGTCCTGAGGAAAGCTGTTGACTCAGACTAAAAGACTACTTTTTGCTTTGGGCTTGGCTTGCTGGTATTTGAATGAAAGGTATCTTCATGGGGAATTTGAATCTTTGAACCATTATATGTTTAACAGTATAAATGAGAAAACAACCATAGCCATGATTAGCACTATAAGGTATAAAATTTTATTTCAATGGATATCATTTAAGCAGAATTGTCTTATTTTGACCAGGAAAGGTTTAGATGTTGGGCAAGACAGTTGTGAAAAGAAATGTCTAAGATAATGGTCTGTCCATTTGATATTTTCAGGAGCCACCACTACCCCAGCCAGCACAACTGCAGCCCCAGCAGCACCTGCTGCTGGCTTTGGACTCAAAATAGGAAGCGCTGCCACTCCGAGCATAGCCACCACCACTAGTGGTGTTTCTGGCTTTTCTCTCAGTGTTCCATCGACTAGTGCTACAACCACCACAACTGTGTCCTCTGGATTCTCTTTTCCTAGCACTACAACCACAACAGCCAGTTTGTCAACAGCTACCACAACGTACGTTTTGCCATCATGCTCTTGTCTTTCTGTACTTATTCAGGGCCAGAGTTGAATCTGCTGGAAAGAAAACAAAAAAACAAAAACAAAAAACAAAAAATCACAAGAAACCACACTGAGTTCAAGGCAACAGTCTATGTTCCACTCCATTTTGATCAAAATATGCTCCACTTGGCTAAGTGGCATTTATATAATAAAATTTGTATTTTCGCATGATCTGTACAATATATATTGTAAATTCTCATCAAAACTCTGGTTGAAATATATTTTCACAAAGCTGTAAGTAATTTTTAGATAGGAAAAAATAATTTTGAATTTGCATACAAGAAGTCAGCTATTGCCCTTTTTACCCTTCGGCCTTATGAGGCTAAGGGTATTGTCGTACCCGGCACTGACCGCCTCTCCATCTCTGTCCGTCTGTCCGTCCGTCCCATGGTTTTACCACCATAACTTCAGAAATTTTTGGGACAGGACTTTCAAATTGCACATGATATTACACTCCTATATGGCCTACTTTGTGTGCAAGCGTAGTTGACCTTGACGTAATTCTCAAGGTCACACAGTGGTCATATGTGCTAAGCCACTGTAACTATTGAAAGCCTGCATCTAGCAATCTAAATCTTACACACAAGAAGCTTCATAGAGTGATCTAGAAGCCTATTGAAAATCGAGGTCATAGCTCTATATTTGACCTACTTTTTGAGGTCAAAGGTCAAGTGCACAAGGGTGGTATTGGTATAAGTAAGTAAGTATTTAAGTGAAAATTTTATACACACATATGTCATGAATCAAAAGTAGGTCACTAGGTCAAGTATCTGGGTCACAGTGACCTATTTATTAAAATTCTGTTGACCACTATAACTTCAGAAGCTTTTGAGACAGGACTTTCAAATTGCATATGATAGTACACCACTGTAAGGCTTGTTTTGTGTGAAAGCATAATTGACCTTGACCTAATTTTCCAGGTCACACATGGGTCACAAGTTTGCTGAGTGACATTGTGCATCTAGAAATCTAAATCTTACAACAAAAGAAGCAACATAGGGTGATCTATGAGGCTGTTGAAAGTCAAGGTTATACCTCCATATTTGACCTAATGTTTTTGAGGTCAAATGTCAAGTGTACAATAGTAGTATTTGTTGAATTTATGACAAGATCTCCATTTGTGAAATTATTTGATGAGTGGCAAAATGGTCGTGATCTCTTACTCTACAGGCTATCGGCAGCTTTCTGAACATACACTACGCCTGATACTATGGGACACTATTCCCATTCACTTACAGCAAAAAAGATTGAAGGCGGCCGAAGCGTACTGCGTTCTTTGAACGGTATTTTTCTTCATGTTATCGGTAGAGAAGATATGATAATGGGTGCTGTTCTTCTGTTCGTCCATCAAAAATTGTTTTTGTCCTAGCCATATCATAACAACAATAAGAGCCACTCCTTCCAAATGTTTATGGTAGGCAGGTCTTATCCAGTCAGTGTGCTTTGGTCTGGTTTTTTCCTTTTTTTTTCTTTTTTTTCTTTTTTTTTTTTTTTTTTGTGGCCTTTTGCTTGTCTTCGATTGCTAACAAACTAAGTCCACAATAGTTTTGTTTAGGCCATACCTTGGAAACGAGCCCTTTCATATTTTCACGGTTAGTAGATCTTACTTTGTAGGTGTACATAGGTAAACTTTTATGTGGTATAACCTTCTGTCTTTTTTGTCTAGACCATGTCTTAGGAACTATAAGTTATAGATCTTATGCAATGGATCTCATCCTTGCCAGTTATTAGCTCAGCTGAGGGTATGTTAAGAGGCTTGATGTGTCTGCTGTCCATCTGTTGGTATCCACAACTTACATTTTTGACTTCTCCAAAATTGTCAGTCAGATCAGTTTTAAACTTGGTATGGGTGGGTCTACCAAGTTTGTTCAAATAGTCATGCTCCTGATTTAGCTATGAACTTTTTTTTATGCCCCCTCCTACTGGAGGAGGAATAGATAGTGATCACTTTTTCTGTCCAAGCTTCCATTTGCTATTTGTGTCTTGGCTATAATTCTCTTGTCCTTCATATAACATAAATAAAACTTTACATACAGTGTACAGGTGCATCAGGACATAAGGGTGTGTCATGTACCCAAAGTAGATCACTAGGTCAAGTATCTGGGTCACACTGACGCATCCTTGTAAAATCTTGTCCGGGCTATAATTCGTTTAATGTTTAATTTTTTTTTCATGAAACTTCACACACACATATATCTTAACCTTAAGGTGTGTTCTTGAAACAAAATGGGTCGCTATGTCAAGCATCTGGGTCATGGTGGTACAATCATGTAAAACAACGTTACACTTCCTGTCCCGGCTGTAATTCTGTTGTCCTTTGACTTGTAATCATGAAACATAACACATCTGTGTATCTTGACACAAGGGTGTGTCATGCATAAAAGTATGTCACTATGTCAAATATATTTGTCACAGTGACATATCCTTGTAAAATCATGTGCAAGCAATTGTTCCTGTAATCTTTAACTTAGTTTCATAAATCTTAACACATGCATATATCTTGACCCAAAGGTGAGTCATGAGGTAGGTCACTAGATGAAATATCTGGGTCACTGGCATATCCTGGTAAAATTGTGTCCATCTGCTATTGGTGTCAGGGCTGTAATCCACTTGTCCTTCAACTTAGGTAAATGAAATTTCCACACAGGTGCATCTTGGCATAAGGATGTGTCAAGAAACAAAAGTAGGTCACCAGGTCAAGTATCTGGGTCACAGTAACATATCCTTATAAAACCGTATACATGCTATAATTCCTATACCATTTCATTTGGTTTCTGAGTGATAACTAGAAAACTTTTTGAGTTAGGACTCCCAACTAGGATGCACAATTATACATGAGTATACTTGGTTACTGATGCTGGATGATTACCAAGGTAATACATGAGGCAAGGGGGGCATGGATCCAGCCCTCTCAGATTGAAATTGCAAAGGGACACTTTTAGCCACCTTGGACCTTAATTTTTTCAAGAGTTGGTGATGTGATTTTAAGCTCAGCTGAGCGTATGCTATGACTAGCCATCCGTCGTCCATCTGTCCGTCTGTCCTCTGTCGTCCACAATTCATATTTTCAACTTCTCCGAAAAAAAAAAAACCTCTATGCCAGATTCAATTCAAACTTGGTGGGGATGTGCCTGTGGTGGGTCTCTACAAAGTTTATCCAAATGGTCATGGTCCAGTGAATTTTGGATTTTTTATTATTTTGTTCTTGTTCTTTTTGGGGGGAAATCTTTGAAAATCTTCTCGGAAAGCCAACCCAATTGCTTTGATATCCCACAGGGACACTCCCAGATACTCGTAGTTATTAATTTGTTCAGCAGATTTCACAGCAATTTCTTTTCAATTTTTTATGATTTTTTTTGTCTGTTTTTGCTCTTTTTGACTTTTCTCCAGAACCATCACTCATAATAAACTGAAACTTAGTGGATATGTTCCTTATGGAAAGGTCGAAGTTGTTCACTAAGTGGCACTGCTGTGGATTCCTGATTTTTAACAAATTTTTCAATTCGGGTACTCGTCGGTCAATGCAGTTTTCCTATTGATTACTATGCAAGTCAATGGGCATTCTAATGCTGGTTCACAATTTCCACTTCTTCTGCAAAACCGTCATCCAAATTGACTTCAAACTTGGTGGCAATGTACCTTGGGTGGGTTTCTACGAGGTTGGTTAAAATGGTCAAGCTCCAGTGATTTTTAATGTTTTTTTCTTTTTTTTGGACGAATCTTACAAAATCTTCTCCACAACTGCTCACCCAATTGCTTTGATATTACATAAAAACACTCCTAGGGACTCCTAGTTTTTAATTTGTTCACCAGGCGGTGCTGCAATTTTTTAATGAATTTTTGTGTATTTTCATTACTTGTCACTTCTTCTCCAGAACCGTCTCTCAGATTAAGTTCAAACTTTGTGAATATGTTCCTTGTGAAAGGGTCAAGGAAAGACATTCACTAGGTAGCACTGCTATGGATTCCTGATTTTTAATATATTTTTTTTCAATTCGGGTATTTATCGGTAAATGCACATTTTCTGTTGCTTTCTGTGCAAGTCAATGGACATTCTAATGGTGATTCACATTTTGGACTTCTCTGAAGAAACTGTCTTTCAGATTTACTTCAAACTTGATGTCTATGTACCTTGGGGGGGTCTCTACCAAGTTTGTTCAAATGGTCACACTCCAATGATTTTGGGATTTTTTATGATTTTTTTTTTCAAAAATCTTGAAAAAAGTTTTAATAGGAAAGTTAAACATGTGAATTTCTTATAATGGTTATAACTTAAATAATTTTGGCCAGAGTTGTGCCAAACTTGGTAGGGATGTACCTTTTATAAGTGTCTTCCTATTTTGTGCAAATGGTCATGCTCCAGTGATTTTTGTGCCTTGACCTCATTGCAAGGTCACAGGACAGCTGACACAAAATTTACTGTTCACTTGATAACTTGAGATCTGTTTTGAGTTAGGACTTTGATGTTGCACATGTTAATGTTTCTCTATGAAGGTCACACTTAGACAGTATATGAGTGACCTTGACCGTGAGTCTGGGGTCACAGTGCAACATACATGAATTTTACTCTTCACTATAACTTGAGAACTACTTGAACTGGGACATTGATGTTGTACATGTTAGTGTTCTTCTATAAAGGTCAGACTTACTCAGTACATGGGTGACCTTGATCCTATCCCAAGTTCACAGGACTGCAAGTGTGATGAATGTCTGGGTCAGCTGAGCATGGGCTGTTCACATGGCCCTCTTGTTTTGTCTTGCCAGCATAAGCTGTTGGCAAGACTGAGCACTCATTTTCTGGACATCCCGATGTCTGTTCCCTCCATCAACAAAAAACTTGGAGTGGCATTATTTGACAAACTGCACTGAGTAGGGCTTTCATTGTTTGGTAAATTATCGATAGTGATGGTCACTACAGATTTGTTCCATCACTGTCATACTTCATTGGTTACCTCATGTTTGAATGAGCATTGCAGGAAAACTTTGGAGTGGCATTATTTCACTGACTAGACTGGCTAGGGCTTTCACAGTGGGGTAAATTATTGATAGTAATGGTCACTACAGATTTGTACCATCACTGTCATAATTCAGTGGTTACATCATGCTTGAATGAACATTGTAGAAAAACTTCAGAGTGGCTTGAACTATGCTGGTGAGACATTCATGCCCCTCAGGCATGGCTCTGGTTTAAAAATACATGTAAATTATTGTGAGTTAAAGCTATTTTTACCTTGTTCTTCAAAATTGTTGCTAAAAAATTATTCCGAAACTTGGTGGGAATGTAGCTTGTAGAGGGGTCAAACTAATTTGTTCAGTGGGTGCTGATACTCTGGATCTCTGATTTTTCACAACTTTTTCAGTTCAGGTACAATGTACTTGTTGGGGTATGCATATATTACTATTGATTACACTGTAAGTCAGTGGGGATTGCAGTGATAAATCACATATTCTACTTCTCCAAAACTGTCTGCCAGATTCTCTTCAAACTTGGTTAGGATTTACTTTTGGTAGGTCTCCCTATATTTTTTAAGCGGTCAAGTTCCATCGATGTTTGTCCGCCACCCACAGATTATATGTACATTTATGGTGGGCAGGGAACACAGCTAGCATCAGCTCAACCTTGTTAGGGTAGCAACATATTGTAAAAAAAAATAAAATTTACCAGTGCCTTGCATTAGGAATGAGGCTATATTTGGCAATTTTAATACGTATGTGTGATAAGCATGATGATAAGTGACAGTTAAAATTATGATAGATCTGTACACTGAATTGTTCATGATATAGCACAACAAGTGGACACTTTACTTTTATTCTCTGTGGTAGGATTAACTATTTTGGGACCAGTATTGTTGATATTATTTTGTATTTGCTCTTTACGAAGGACTGCTTCCACAGCCGTGGCACCATCCATGAATTATCGACAACTGGAAGAGGCCATAAACAAGTGGACTTTAGAATTAGAAGAACAGGAGAAAATCTTCCTCACCCAAGCAACACAGGTCAATGCTTGGGACAGGTTGCTGGTTGAAAATGGAGAAAAGGTATCTTAAAGCTTGTTACTAAGTTCTATCTGTCTTAGTAAAATATATTTACCATTTTCATGTGGTGTAATTCTCATGTTGAGGTAATGGGTCCATGTGCATGTATGCATACCAGTACATAAGACAGAATCATTATACATGTAGGCACAGATTCATTATTTTTCCTATAGGCTTATATAAACATGTATATTATGGCTGTTGACAGAGATTTTGATATTTAAAAATATATAAGGTACTCTCTATTTGCTGATTTCGACAGATCCTTCGTCAAAGTTACGTCATATCTAAAACTGACCAGGGGTGTAATGTGCACATTTTTTTATACATTGAAACCTGTTTTGAGAGACCACCCCTAGGGCAGGCTAAAAAGTGGTCACATAAGGTAGGTGGTCTCAATACAGGTGCAATAACATGGGAGAAATGGCAAAAGGGAATTTGGAAACATGGTCTTAAAAGGCAGGTGGTCTTTCATTACAGTGGTCTCTCAAAACAGGTTTCACTGTGTAGGCATTTGTGGCAAGCCCCCAGCGTGGCTCACACAGAAACTGTACCAGAACAACATTTTAAATGTTAAAAAAAAATATGAAAGAATAACTCTTTGCATGAGAGTACCAGTTTTAATGATCACATCCGGGAATACACTGTTCACAAATATTACATGATCACTGAATGGGCTTGTCAATTTTGGTTAAGACAGATAATCCTGGTTGGTTTAAATTAGTGTTTGCATACATTCAGATAGGTAGTTTACAAAGGTACAACATGCAGAAAGTGTGCAATTTGTAGATACAATACTTAAACAGGAAACCCTGGAAACTACACATGTACACTGATAAATGACAATAAGACCTTCAGTTTGTGTATATAAGTTGTTTACATGTGAGTAATGAGTTTTTGTACGGGTTGCTCTGTAGTAAGGGATGCATATTGACGTTAGTGGAATTGATCAGGTTTTTATTCATCTGGTACATGTACATGTACCTCACATTGACTAAAATAACACTATTGGGAAAGCAACTTGGGTGCATGTATGACTTTAAAACTTGTACTGAAAAGCAAAACTATATGTCTGGAAACATGACGTTATAATTACCAGGGATCTCAAAGTTGTTTGGTGGTTGGTTTGCCTTTTTTGTAAGTGAATGGCAAGCATAGGAGGTTACACAGATAAAGTACTGCCCTCCAGACAAAAAGTTGCAGAGGGAAGGGGCTGTACATGTACATGACTCATGGTGCTGTCCCATGTTGCCATGTCTCTTGTGAAAGATAACTGAGGCAAAGAAAATGCTGTCGCTGGCCGGTACAGCAAAGCAGAGACAGTGTGACCAGTTTTGTCAATACACTTTTTTTTTCTTCTTGTCAATACACTTGACTGAATCAACATGGACTCAGCTGCAGCAGTTTTTATGTGGTATTATTACTACTAAAATATGTTTTGCTGACATAAAGATGAATTTTGGATTTAACACTATTTTTTAGTTTAACCATTTGGCAGTATAGGTTAGGGTGATGGTGAGTTTGAGAACTTGTGCATAATGTATACATGCATACACCACATTGACTACATATAGTTACTGTTCACAATGAGGGTGCACCTCTCAGAAAGTGTAGGAGGAAGAGCCATTACTTATGCCTACTTGATGGATCCAATAAATGTGTTGGTGGTTGTTTTAAGGTGACTGGCAAAGTTTACTACAAGTCTCTCCTCTCCATATGTCCAAATACAGAAAATATCAAGAGAACCTCCACCGATACAAGGATTGTAATGCGAGTTTTTGGAGCAAGTTTTGTTTCAGTTCAGTAGTGAAAATATCTACACAGGACTGGGTTGCTTTCATGCTCATGGCGATGCCACTGATCTGTAGGTTTCATTTGCCATTAATTCAAGGTTGTTTTAACTCTTTAAGTGTCAATTTTTTTACGGTGTCAGCAGCTTTTCTCGGCATGCATTTGGCACAATGCGCCCAATGCATGCCAAGAAAAGCTGTTGACTTGGGGTATTCTCTCTGGAACTATAGACATGCCGGTACTTTAATGAAAGGTCTTTTTAGGAATATGAATCTGAGATCCTAATGATAATTCAGACAAGTTTGACTTAAGTAGATTAACTTCAGACGTGCTTAACACTGAAAGAGTTAGTATAACATAGTGATATGCTTTATGTAAATGCAGCTGTGTGTTACCATTGGTTGTAGGGAAAAAATACAAGGCTTACAATTCCCTCTGTAGGGTAGTCTTTAGCACTCAATATATATGCCTGTATGGGGATAGAACCAAGATTTATGTATTCCGTTGTATGTCTTGTATTGCTTTATTTGCTGAAGTCATCATTGGTAAGTACACACATCTTAGAATAGAAAAAAAACATGACATGTTTTGGGCAATATCTTAGAACAAGGGACTCCAAGCTCTTCAATGAATACAGGGATTATCAATTATTGTTACTTCTTCCACATTATTTTTGGGTCTAAAATTTGAGCAATAAGTGCATTGAAACAATTGAGCTTACAGTTACACCCAAATGTCAAGCCATGGAATAGATCACTGAAGGTATCTGTTTGTATTGGTTTGTTGCATATGTATGTAAATTTCTGCAAAGCTGATTTCATGTGGTCATTGTGCATGTCATGCTGGTTTGTGTAATTGGTAGGCACAGGTCTATAGCAATCTCAATGGAAAGATTTATTGGCCTGTAATATAGTTGGAAGCACACGTCATTATCACCAAGTCTTTATCTGTTTTTTTGATCACTGTGTCTGGGAAAAATTTCTTACTCTGGAACACCTTGTCTCTTGGTCCAATTTAAATTGTCAGAGCTTTGTTGTCGTGAATGGTCTGTTAAAATTTTATGATTGTGAAAAAAGCCCTGTTAGCTAGGGGGCACCCATTGCCACTTCTTTTTGTGTGAAATTGCTCATGTTTTTTAATGAAGTGTGGTAATAATTATGCCCTTTGCAGGATGGATTCTTTGTCAGTTTGGGTGGTCAGGGTCAGTGTATGGATATGGTCGGTCTTGAGCAAATTTATACCCGTTTAAAACGAAAAACATTTCAGCTTTATTGATATGAAAAAAGCATAAAAAAGCAAACCAAAAACCTTGTCTGGGTCATTTCCTTACTTCACCTATATCTGGCTGTGTTTGGTTGGGGCAAACAGACAAACCATTGCTGACTCAACTTTCTTGGCCATTAGAAATGTTTGTTTGCTTGACAATGAGGATACGTGCACTTGTACATGTACAAGGGATAGGGATATGTAACAGTGCTGCCCTTGGCTATGCTTGATACATTTCTGTTCAAACATGGTGGGTGTATAAACTTGGCGCAATTTTTGAAAAGTGAGTAAAGAATATTAATGGACATTACTCGTCAGTCCTGGGGTTTTCAGGTTGATGGGGGGGGGGTGGTGAGTAAAAAATATTGGTCAGTACTGGGGTTTTCAGGTAGATGGGGGGTGGGGAGTGAGTGAAGATTACTCATCAGTACTGGGGTTTTCAGTTGGATCGATACAGAGCTTTGTGTGGCAGTCTGTATGTGATTCCTTGTATGCATTGGCATTGCAGAAAGTACACCCTGGTTGGGTTCAAAATTGTCATGTGCAATGTTGCAAGTTCAGGATAAAAATGCCATGTAGATGTATATATGTATGTGGCATTTAACTTAGAGATAAACATGATTAAAGGACTTCATAAAACATGAACTTGATCACTTGAACGTTAAATTGATAATATTTTCTTTGATAGGGATAACGTGTTGATTGCCACTGCCATAAATGTCACTTGCAGGCTGGTCATTACATTGGTTGTCAAGGTGTCGTCCAGTACATTGATTAGGCAGCAATGAGTATCTCCTGAAAGCCACATTTGGACATTATTTGTAGAGAAAGTCACTTTGTCCACTCTCTTGGCCTTTATGTGAGCTCAATGGGGACAGGATTGTTCATGATACTTTTGGCTTAGAAATCTACCCAAGCTTTGGCTTTTACAGGCAGTGATCCTCAGTACAGGGGCAAGAATCTGTATCCATTGCATTTACGTGCTTATTACTACCAATGTCTGATCTGAAGAATCATGAGATGGAAAAGTTTAGCCTTGAAGGGTAACCTGGCAGAATTTCCCCCAACTGTATTCACATACATGTAGTGGTCTCCATCCCATATTGCTATGTGAATATAAATTTATGAGAGGATTTTGAAATTATTTCTCAGTAGCCATACATACAATTATATATTTGATTACTACAAGAATAAACAAGCTTGTTTTTAGGTACATTTAGGATACGTGCAGGTAACTTTGCATTTGGGCTGCCAATAAAAGTTGAAACATATTTTAAAAAAAAAAATGAAATGTACTATAAAGTGAGGTGAAAAAATTTCAAGTTCGGGCATTTTGTTTTGTTCTATAATTACTGTAGTTCAATTTCTTATTTATAGATAACACAATTAAATACAGATGTTGAAAGAGTAAAGATTGATCAACAGCGATTGGACCATGAGCTCGATTTCATCCTTGCCCAGCAGAGGGAGCTAGAGGAGCTATTAGTGCCGTTGGAAAAGGCTGTTGAGCAGCTACCGCCAATTAGCTACCAACAGCATGCAGACCTGGAAAGAGAAAACACGTAGGTTTAAATTCTAAATGATTGAAGCAAAATAATATGCTGTTTACAGAAATACAATTATGTAGATACCATCATGTATCCCAAAAAGAAGTTAAAGAGGGAAAAAATTATACAAAAGCTAATTGCAAGGACAGGAGTGTCAAGTACACAATTATGTGGGTATCTGTTGCTGAAAGTGTGGGCAGGGCATATACTGCCATCTAGTGGTTTAATATATGAAACAAAGAGCTGTGCAGTAAAGATGGAAGTTGGGACGTTGCATTGTTTATCATTGCCTCCAATCTTACAAGCATTGTGCTAGTGTCCTATCATTAATTGCCTCTTGAGAACATATTACTGTTGAGGAAAAACGTTAAATCCTACCACCATATGCTTGACGATATGTAGTGATGTTATTTTTAGCATGTTCTTGAAACTTTAATCTGGTGTGAACATATTAAATTTCCCAAAGAAAATGATTGCAGAGAAAATAGGGATGCTATTAACCCCCCTCACAACTGTAACTCTCTCTAACACATTTGGATATTCTACTGGAAGTGACAATTGTGTACAATACATCTTCAGATATCAACTGGCAGAGAATGTGGATGCACAGCTCAAGCGGATGGTCCAGGACATTAAAGAAATTATAGAACACTTGAACACCACAAACAGTAGTCAGGACAACACAGATCCAGTAAGTGCACAAGCTACACTTACACTGTCAAACAGGTCTGCCATGGTGACCCCCTTTAGTGAGTCACCACTTGTCTTATTAAGGGGGTCATTCACAATGAAAGCCAGCCTCTTGTAAGAGGCCAATTGGACTGTCTCTCATGGCTGGTCATTGAAGACAGGTTTGACTACACCCACCTGAAGATGTTATACTTGTATGATCAAATTACATTACAGTCTATTTGTCTAGAGTTGAACATGTTCATGCTTTTAAAAAAAGTCACGCAGAAGTGTTTCTGTGATACAGTAAATGAAGTTTTGTTTGAAGACAATATACTCACACAAAACGTAAAGTTATGGAATGAAGTATGTCATTTTGTTCCAGCAGTTGTGTACAAAACAGGCGTGACCATCAAATACTGCATTAATATCAATCTTCTGCATATTTGTGTGTGTATGACATGATTTACTGATTTGAGGCTAACTACATTGTTGTTTGCAGGGTTTTCCCTGAAGCTTTATAGCTTAATGGTACAATAAAGCTTTAGAAAAAATGTTAAGCTTTCAACTTGACCATAAAGCTATAATTTTTGGAGAAAATGCAAAAATTACAGCTTTTTAGGCCAAAATGGCACTTTTGGGGGCAAAATTTACTGAACTGATCAGACAAAAACAAATCATCATTTGAGCATAACCAAAAATGTAAAGCCTTCATTTTTCCCTCGGGGAAAGCCCTGATGTGTGTCTAATGACCTAATGGGAAATCCACTGGTCCTAGTTTTGGAACACTTTAGCTTCAATTTGGTGCCTGTCATATTAACCATTGCTGTGATAATGCTACCATGTTATTTCTTTTAGTGCCCCTGTTCCGTTTAAACACCCTTCCACTTTTCTCACTTATATATACAGTTACGCCCGGCTAAAAGTTAACAGCCAAACGCTTTTTTCGCGTTTTGCTGGTGTTTGGCTTGTGTTTGGAAACGTTTGAAAATGTTTGGAATGTGTTTGGAAAGTGTTTGGAAAGCGTTTGGGAAAAATCTCAAATACTTTTACAAAACGTTTGAACACTTTCACAAAGCTACCAAACACTTCTCCAAACGCGTTGAACAATTATCCGAACGATTTCAAACACTTTCACAAACGCATTCAAACACTATGCATTTCAAACACTTCCATTTAAATGATGAAGAATCTCCAAACGTATTTTCAACAAGGCCAGCAATGTATGATGTACCTGCATGTAAATGTGCACTTATCCAGCATTATAGGTTGTATATATTTATATAAAACACGATCCAAATACGTTTACCCAAGTGTCTAATTCAACTATAAAGACTTAATTCTTCATTTAAGATGTCATGAATGCTTCATCTTTCAAAAACTGTTTCGGAGTAAATCCATTTTAATGTGAAATATACATAGTAGAGCTTTTTGGCTCATCCATAAATGAAGGCATGCACATGTTGTTGCGATTTTTAAGTGCTGATAAGCTTTTCAGACACTTGTTAAAAATATTCCTGTCATTAGAATTAGATTACCAAGTGTACATGTACATGTATCACATACGTTTGGCGCAAAGTGTAAAGTGTTTGAAAGCGTTTGGCAAAGTGTTTGTAAAACGTTTGGAAAGTGTTTGCTACTCGTTTGCAAAACATTTGACTTTCACTGAAAGTGTTTGGGAAACGTTGGTGTGTTTGGCGTTTGTTAACTTGAAAGCGAGCGTAACTGTGTGTATATATATATATATATCACATACTGTAAGTTTACAAGATCATCTGTACCCATATTACTGCTGTCCATGTGGATCCTGTTAAAGTCAAATAGGCAAGATCATGAACGCATGTATGTCCCTAATATGTTCGCCATGTGTGAGGCGATTCAGAATTATGTGGTCCTTATGCTGATGTCTTGACTCATTGTACATGTCAGTGTATCAAATGTGCATGGTATTTATGTCCATATGTTTTCTACATTTAAGGTGAATCAGATATCCACGGTCTTTATATCGCTGTGTTTTCTACGTTCTAGGTGTATCAGATCTCCAAGATTCTCAATGCTCACATGGACTCTTTACATTGGGTTGATCAAAATACTGGTGAGTGAACCTTGCTGCCATCAATAATTGTAAAGCTTAATTTTGTGTTTTGCAAAATTGTACCCATTTAGTGACACAGATGTTCTTGTATGTGCTGTAAAAGTGGGTAACCAAGAGTTAAAAATACAGGTTTTTTTCCTCTTTATCATGTCGTATATATGTAATTCTTAAATTAATGGCAGAAAGTATATCAAAGTTATGTTTGTTGGGTTGTTCATCTCCTATTATTAAGCCATATCATTGGAGTGACCAAGTGAAGGTCTCTTAAGAGGGGTGGCCCCTGATGAGAGGAAATGAAAACTGGGAATGCTGTACTTCAGGCTGGCAGATCTGTTCTCGCAACTCTTTCAGTGCCAATCATGTCTTAAGTTGATCTACTAAAGTCAAACTAGTCTAAATCATCATTAGGATCCCAGATTCATATTCCATGTAAAAGGACCATTAATTCAAGTACCAGTATGCCTGTAGTTTCATAGAGAACATCCCAGGTCAATAGTTTTTCTTGGCGCACGTTGGCACTGAGAAAAGTTGTTGACTCACTCCAAAAATTTGGCACTGAAAGGGTTAAGAGGAGTGAGAACTCCAATGGGAGGGACTGCATGGGGCTTGTGGATTGCACTGAAATAAGTGCGTGTGATTTTATTCTGAGAATATTTTTTTGAGGAAAGTCTTCAAACAAACATGTCAAATTTTCAGGAGTTGTGTACGTGCATAAATATGTTGATTTTAAATAAACCAAAATAATGCAGTTGCAAAGATGTAAGACAAAATGAAGAGATGACTGACTCATTGCAGATTAGAGTGATGAGCATTTTAATGTACAACCCCCCCCCCCCCCCACACACACACGCACACACAAAGGGAATCAGTAAAATTATTTCTGTATTTGTGTGGGCAGATGTATGTTGTGTTTGTTTAGTGCCGATAGATGGTGGCAAAGTGGTATGTTTGTTACTTTTGCTACATGACTGTGGCCCATAATGAAATAATGCACAGACTGTCACGTTCCGCAACTATCAGGTCAATACAGTTACAACAGCCATGAACCAATTTCCTGCAATTTACTGCAAAAATACAGCACAGCAAGCACTGGCACACATTTTTTACCACATCCTTATTTTTTTTTTTTAAATTCTGGGTCACCAATTTATTTGTTGGATGAATTAGATGAACATGGGATACACTAATAAGCTGACATTTGCCCTTTGTAATGGTCATTACACCAGCTACATGACTGTCAGCTTCCACTTTATTGCTGGACTAGATCAAAGTCGTTGAGTGGTGTGACAGCAATTGTGTAGGAAATCATATGTATGTAAAACTGTAACACTTTCCTGCTCAAACTACTGTAATATGAATGTTTTTACCTGACAAGTCAACTGAGGTTACAATATGGTCCAACATCTGTTGTGTGTTCGTCCATCCATCTGTCTGTCCACAATTTACATTTTTGACTTCTCCAAAACTGTCAGCCAGATTCACTTGAAACCTGGTGGGGATGTATCTTGGGTGGGTCTCTACCAAGTTTGTACAAATGGTCCAGGTCAATAGATTTTTTTTTTTTTTTCAGTTTTTAAGAATTTGTTTTGTTTTAATATTTTGACAAACTCTTTAAAGATCTCTAAAACTGCTCAGCCAATTATTTTGAAATCACATAGGGATGCTGCTGGGGATCCGCCAGACCTGAATTTGTTCAACAGGTGGCACTGCAATTTTTTCATCTATTTATGTCTCCCCGTGCAACAGGAGGGCATATTGTTTTTGTGTCCATTCATCCGCTTCTTCTTGTTCATCTTGTTCTTCTTCAACACATTGTTGTGTGTGTTGCAGACGCGATAACTCGAGAAAGATTTGACTTGGGAAGTTGAAATTTTTTGTGATGTTCCTACATAAAACTTTGTTTGGGATTGCAGATGGGTGACCTTGACGTATTTTTCAAGGTCACATGGGCATGTCATGTAAAATCGACGCGGACGCAATAACTCCACAAGGATTTGACTTAAGAGGTTGAAATTTTGCATGATTATGTACCATGATATGAACTAGGTTGGGATTGCAGATGGGTGACCTTGACCAATTTTTCAAATCAATGTGGACGTGATAACTCAAGGAAAAATTGACTTGGGAAGTTGAAATTATTGTGAAGATGTTCCTATATATGATCTTGCTTGGGATTGCAGATGTCATGCATGTCATTTAAAATTGACAGGCATGCAACAACTCTGCAAGGATTTGACTTCGGAGGTTGGAATTTTGCATGTTTATTTACCATAATACCAACTAGGTTGGGATCGTAGATGGGTGACCTTTTCCCATATTTTCAAGGTCACATGGCCACCTTGTAAAAATCATTGCAGATGCACTCGAGAAAGATTTGTCTTAAATAGGTTGACATTTTGTGTAATTATGTTTCTATGCAAGACTTTTGTAAGACCTTGCTTGTAACTGCAAATGTATGACCTTGACCTATTTTTCAAGGTCATGTGGGCATTTTGTCAAAAATCAACGTTTTGAATGTCAATAAAGAGTGTTCCTTCACCATATCTGTAGATCATTGGAGTCGGTATGCCTATTTATAAAAAAAAGGGTGACAATAGTAATGGCGCATGAGGAGACTTTTGATCTTCTGTTGGAAAGTCAGCCTGTTCTAGTTATTATTGAATTTTTGTGTGTTTTTCCTATTTTACACATCTACAAAACCATCTTACAGATTGATCTGAAATTTAATGGAAATGTAGCTTGAGGGAGGATTTGTCAAATTTGTTTACTTGGTGGTGATACTTTAGAGTCCTGTTTTTTAACTTTTTTTTTCAGTTCGGTTACTTGTCAGTTAATGCATGCATACTTATTGATTACCATGTAAGTCAATGGGGATTGCAATGGAAGTCCAAGTTTTACTTCCTCTGTAAAATCCCCATCCCCCAGACTAGAGTGGGACTTATTATGGTTGAATGTCAAGGTCAGCTGAGAATGGGCTGTTCACGCAACCCTCTTGTGTTATTATATTAACTGTTACATCTTTTGATACTTCCCTGTTGTGAAAGGGGCACAGGGATTATGTGTTTATGTTTTTATCTGCTACTCTGAGATCTCGAAGAAAATGCAGTGGTGGATGTATATCAAACTTGGCACAAGAGTACCTTAGATAGTAAAAACAAACTTTTAATAAATTTTGTTGGTCACACTGAGCTTACTGGTCCCACAAAGTGTGTAAATCAAAATTGTAGACGAAAAACTGGCAGGTTTAATAATATTCCCAGGGGTAATGATTTTTTGTCCCTGCATTGGTGCGCTTGGTGTTTAGCACCTGCAGTATGTGAAAGGAAGCTGAGCATGATGACTGGTGGTGTGGCTTGATTTGTAAATGATCATTTTTTCAATGGTAGTTCAATCGACAGCACTGTTTGTTTGCTTGCAGCATTGCTTCAGAGGCGTGTAGATGAAGTGGCCAAACAAGCAGAGTTCAGGCGGCAAGAACAACAACGTAATTTCCGTCTGGCTTACGATTGATAGACACTGCCACTCCCACAGAAACACCTGGCCCTCACATGTATGTGTCAGTGAAAAGTGGCATGATCTGCACAGACAGAATTCTTGGTGCGATACATTGAAGAAGGGACCATTAACTAACTGTGATCAACTATATGAGATGGTACATGTGTATTGTAGTCTACTGCAGCATTTGACTGACTTTAATGTTGTGGCAATAATTTTGGAGAGCTGGTTGCAATGACACTGTGACACATCATTGTTCATGAGCCATAGTTATAAAGACTGACAGCTTTGTGTAGAGTGAATGTCAAATTCTGCTCAGACATTTTTGGAGCTGACATATATAGTTGATACAACATTGGAGAAAAATGTTTCTCAAAACACTCGGAAAATTTACTGTGGAAAGTTGCCGCTCCTGAAGATAGAATATGCATGTATGTCAGAGTGAAGTGTGAATGCCTTAATGTGTCTGAAAGTATGAGCAATTTTTGAATGAATCTGATTGAGACTGAGCTTGTAGTGTGTAATAAAACATAAAGGAAGATAAGCTTGACCCAGACTCATGTTCATGCTTTAAACTGGCCCAGTTTGAGCTTATTTAAGTTATCACAAAGCATTGGTAATTGTTGAATGCAGACTGCGTCAGAATGTTATCTGTTTGACAAAAAAATGATGTCAAACAGACAAGTCTGTGTGGAGTTGTGGCATGTCAGTAAACAGACTGTCCTACCCTGGATGACTACATGTGGTTGTAAGTACACATGTCGAAGGCTGTAGGTCTGTAAGTATATGTAAAAACATTGGTCCTAGCTTTGATATATCCTGATTGAAGAGTGCTATTTAAATTTAGCACTGAATGAAACATTTTTATGCTGCAGTGCTACTCATTGTAGTAAAGAGAACACATAAAGCTGCTCAAATTTTATGACATGAAGCATTTAACCACAATTTGTCTGTGGTTAATACTGGTATGTAACCAGAGGACCATGTATATCATTTGATTCCAAGAGATCTCCAGTGAAGATTCTGCTATCTTGATGGAAATTTAACCTTTAATAAAGGAAACAAACAAAAACTGATGAGATTTCAAACCAGAATTCTTTCAGTGGTTATTGTTACCCCTTCTCAAGTGATAACCTTACTTGGTTGCATGGATCGTGTTAATATTATCCTGTATGTATCCTGTTACTTGTCATGGGATCAGGATGTGGTGAGGTGGCTTGACCTGATAATGTTTATCAAGCATGTTATGCTGCCATTGGGTGATAAATTCAGCCTGAATGGGGGCTTACCACAGGAACTCATGACTCAAACACTGGACAGTTGTGGTTTTTGCAAGTAGATACCACAGTATACAATGGGATGACATAGATTAAGATTGACACTGACTGTACATGACAGAGGGTAGTGACACTACTGGAAAGTCAGGTTAATGAGCATTTGATTTTTTCATCTGATGGAAGTAAAGGATTGAATAAGAATTTAACTGTTTCCCGGTCAAATTAAGACTGACCACAATGTGCCCAGACAAAGCTGTTGACCTGGGGGCATGTGGTTGTCTTGTAAAATGTTTCTTTCAAACCAGGCAAACTTCATACACAATTTACATTGAAAATAGAATAAAATTTCAGAAAAGTAGGCAAGCTGATGACATTTGCACATCTGGACATTTTAAGGTGGAAAAGGTCGACATTGTGATTAGCATTAACCTGGAAGTGTCCACAGTCTTCATGCTGTTATGATCATTGCTAAGGTGTCAATAAATAAAAAGAAGCTACCAATCTATATTTGAACATTGTCATGCTTTTTCATAAATAAAATTTCTCCAGATGTCCTCACATTTTGTCTGGAAATTATTATTTAGAGAGATGCCTTCAAGGGAATTTCAACTTGTATGGGGTAATGTACTAATTTTTAGCTCAGCTGACTTGTGAGTCAGCTAAGGTTATGCGGTGGTTAGGCATTCGTCATTCGCTATCCGTTGTCCGTCGGCATCCACAATTCACATTTTCGACTTCTCCAAAACCACTAGCCAGATTCACTTCAAACTTAATGGAGATGTATCTTGGGTGACTCTCTACCAAGTTTCAACAAATGGTCACGCTCCAGTGATGTTTGGATTTTTTACAATTCTTCTGTTGTTTTTTGGGACAAATCTTAAAAAATCTTTGAAATCCCTCACCCGATTGCTTTGATACCACACAGGAACACTCTGAGAGGCTCTTTGTTCTGAATTTGTTCACCAGGTGGCACTGCAATTTTTTTCTAATTTTTCTTATATTTTTAGCTCAGCTGATAAGTCAGCTGAACTTTTAGGAGGGTAGGCCATCCGTCGTCTGTCCATCCACAAATCACATTTTCGACTTCTCAAAAAACGTCATCCAGATTCACTTCAAACTTGGTGGCAGTGTACCTTGCGTGGGTCTCTACCAAGTTTGTTCAATTGGTCACACTCCACTCAATGATTTTGGATTTTTTATGATCTTTTATGATTTTGTTTTGGGACAAGTCTTAAAAAATCTCCTTATCTGAAACGGCTCACCTGATTGCTTTGATCCCACACAGGAACATTCCTAGAGGCTCTTCGTTCTGAATTTGCTCACCAGGTGGCATTGCAATTTTTTTCTAATGTTTCGAAGAAGGTGGGGCATACAGCTTGGCACATGTCAGTCGGTCGGTTGGTTGGTCGGTAGACCATGGTTTCCGCACAATAACTCAAGAAGTTTTTGAGCTAGGACTTTGATATTGTACAGGTGTATTATTCTAGTCAAAAGCTAGGCAAAGTGTGAAGATGGGTGACCTTGACCTAATTTCCAAGGTCACAGTGGTACCTGAGCTAACTTTGGTTTCCGCACAACAACTGAAGAGGTTTAAAGGCTAGGACTTTTATATTGCACAGGATTATAGTCCATATTTGGGGCTAGGCGAAGTTTGAAGATGGATGACCTTGACCTAATTTTAAAGGTCACAGAGCCACTTTACTGAATATGGTTTCATGCTTTCTGCATGATAACGTCTACCTTGGAGCTATAACTTTTATATTGCACAGCTTTATGGTTCTCTATAAGGGCTAGGTTGAGTTTAAAGATGGGTGACCTTGACCCAGTTTTCAGGGTCACAGAGAGATTGTAGAATTCCTGTGGTTTCCACACAATTACTCAAGAAGTTTTCCAGCTAGGACTTTGATACGGTACATGTGTATCATTCTAGTCAAAAGCTAGGCAAAGTTTGAAAATAGGTGACCTTGACCTAATTTCCAAGGTCACAGTGGTACCTGACTTAACTTTGGTTTCGCACATTAATTGAAGAGGTTATTAAGCTAGGACTTTTTTATTGCACAGGATTATAGTCCATATTTGGGGCTAGGTGAAGTTTGAAGATGCATGACCTTGATGTCATTTTAAAGGTCACAGAGCCACTCAACTAAATATGGTTTCATGCTTTCTGCATGATAACTTCTACCTTGGAGTTAGAACTTTTATATTGCACAGCTATATGGTTCTCTATAAGGGTTAGGTTGAGTTTAAAGATGGGTGACCTTGACCCAGTTTTCAGGGTCACAGAGAGATTGTAGCATTCCTGTGGTTTCTGCATAAGTCAAGAAGTTTTTAAGTTGGGACTGGGATACTTTACAGGTCTACAGTTCTTGCAAAGGGCTAGAAGAAGTTTAAAGTTTGGTGACCTTGAACTAATTTCCAAGGTCACGGTACCTGAGTTAACTTTGGTTTCCACGTGATAACTGAAGAGGTTTTTAAACCAAGACTTTTATATTGCACTGGATAATTGTCCATATTCGGGGTTAGGTCAGGTTTGAAGATGGGTGACAGTTACCTAATTTCAAAGGTCACAGAGCCATTTGGTTAAATACTGTTTCTGCATGATAACTTGCATCTTAGAGGTAGCACTTTTATATTGCACAGCTTTATGGTTGCCTATAAGGGCTAGGTTTGAGTTTGTAGATGGGTGACCTTGACCCAGTTTTGAGGGTCACACACAGACACTAGGCTTCCTGTGGTTTTTGCACAATAACTGAAGAAGGTCAAGTGAAAATGAGTGAACTTGCCCTAATTTCCAAGGTCATAAAGCGACTTTGCTGAATATGGTTTCTAAATGATGACTAATTTTTCAACTATAACTTTTATATTGTCCAGGTTTTTAGTCATTTTTTAAGGGCTAGGTTAAAGTTTAAAGATATGTGACATTGATGTATGATCAACCTTCACTAATTTTGTAAGGTCACGAGTGCCCCATCTACCACTATCAATAGGGTAGCGAGGGCAAGGGTAATGAGGGCGGGGGCATCTATGTTTTACAAACATATCTTGTTCTAATATTTTTAGCACAGCTGATAAGTCAGCTGAACTTTTAGGAGGGTAGGCCATCCGTTGTCCGTCCGTCCACAATTCACATTTTCGACTTCTCAAAAAACGTCATCCAGATTCACTTCAAACTTGGTGGCAGTGTACCTTGCATGGGTCTCTACCAAGTTTGTTCAATTGGTCACACTCCAGTGATTTTGTATTTTTTATGATTTTGTTTTGGGACAAGTCTTAAAAAATCTCCTTCTCTGAAACGGCTCACTGATTGCTTTGATATCACACAGGAACACTCTTGGGGACTCTTAGTTCTAAATATGTTCACCAGGTGGGCCTGCGTTTTTACAACTTTTTTAATGATTGTGTGTGCGTGTGTGTGTATGTGCGTGCGTGTGTGTGTGTGTGTGTGTGTGTGTGTGTGTTACTGCTATTTTCGACTTCTTCTCCAGAACCATCACTCAGATTAAACTGAAACTTGGTGGATATGTTCCTTATGGAAGTGCCAAGCAAAGCGTTTTACTCGGAGAGAATGCTGTGGATTCCTGATTTTTAATGATTTTTTCAATTCAGGTACTTGTCTATTTGTCTTCAAATACACCTTTCCTATTGATTACTGTGCGAGTCAATGGTTATTCTAATGCTAATTCACATTTTTGAATTCTTCAAAGAAACCGTCATCCAGATTGACTTCAAAGTTAATGGCAATGTACTTTGGGTGGGTCTTTACCAAGTTTGTTCAATTGGTCACACTCTAGTGACTTTTGGATTTTTAGCTCATGTGATCATATCACCTGAGCTTATACAATAGTGTCAAATTCATCGTCGTTCCGTCGTCTGTCGTCCGTCGTAAACAATTTACATTTTCGACTTCTTTTCAATTCTGGTACAGTCAATGCAGCTTTCCTATTGATTACTAAGGAAGTCAATGAGCATTCTAATGCTAATTCACATTTTCGACTTCTCCAAAACCGTTATCCAGATTAACTTCAATTATTGGTGGCAATGTACCTTGGGTGGGTTTCTACCAGGTTTGTTCAAATGGTCATGCTCCAGTGATTTTTTTTTTTATCTTAAATGAATATTTTGGGGGTTTTTTTGGACAAATCTTAAAAAATCTTCTCCGAAACCGCTTACCCAATTGCTTTGATATCACACAGGAACACTTCCTTGGACTCCTAGTTCTTAATTTGTTCACCAGGTGGCGCTGCAATTTTTTCTATTTTTTTAAATGAATTTTTGTGTGGTATAGCTATTTTTGACTTCTTCTCCAGAACCGTCGCTCTGATTAAGCTGAAACATGGTGCATATATTCCTTGTAGAAGTGTCAAACAAAGTTGTACACTATGTGGGAATCCTGCAGATTCTTGATTTTTAATGAATTTTTCAATTCGGGTACTTACCGGTCAATGCAGCTTTCCTATTGATTACTATGGAAGTCAATGAGCATTCTAATGCTAATTCACATTTTCGACTTCTTCTCCAAAACCGTCATCCAGATTAACTTCAAACTTGGTGGCAATGTACCTTGGGTGCGCTTCCACCAGATTTTTGTTCAAATGGTCATGCTCCAGTGATTTTTTTATTTTAAATGATTTTATTTTGTTCTTTTTTTTGGACAAATCTTAAAAAATCTCCGAAACCGCTTACCCAATTGCTTTGATATCACGTAGGAACATTCCCTGGGACTCCTAGTTCTTAATTTGTTCACCAGGTGGTGCTTCAATATTCTTCTTATGTTTTTCTGTGTGGACCATAATTTCCCGTACCATCATACAGGTACATGTACCAAACTTGGTGTGTGGATATTTCTCAGGACAGGGGCGTGTTGCATACCAAAATTTGATCACTGTGGCCTTCACCTTTGACCCTGTCACATGCTGATCATCTTTTCAGACACCAAAGTACATTGCGTGTTCTTCCATGAATCCTTGGGATCTAAACTCCGTAGGGAACCTTGGATTGTGTGCAATAAGCTCTCTAATTTACTGTTTTAAATCTTTGTTCCATATTTTCAAGAGAGTGTCACCCATCTGTGATCAAGTGTAGTCACAGATATAAGAATGGAAACAATAGGGATTTATTTGTTAGCTATTAAAGCCAGGCACTATACACCCCCCATCCCCGTAAAGAAGAAGAAAAAATCTGACTCCAGTAAAAATTGTCTAGTATGCCACTAGATTAGACATCGATACAAAAGTGGAAAATGCAAAAGGGATGCATGGGGCGAGCTGTGAGCTTTCCTTTACTCTCAGTGGCTGTCAGAACTGTTTTGGATAAAGTTGACAGACCAATGTTAAATTTATAATTTTGACTGCGTGCAGAAAATTTGAAATGAAGCAAGTTTTGTAAGCTTGGTGTGTGGTCAAGGGATGAACTGCCGTCGATTCGTTGTAACATCAGTTCATGTAGATACTTAGCTTCACTGAAGCGGGAAACACCCTTTCAAGATTTCAGGTGCAAAGTTACCACATAAGGTGTCAAATTATGTATATGCATATTTTGCTGTCAATTTTAGACTCCTTTGGATGTGGCAAAGCATAGACAATGGACAGAGACCATACCTACTGAACCCAGGAGCCGCTTTATTTATTTTTGAAACTTCACCAATTAGCAGCCTTGCTGGACAAAAGACTTCATTTTCATTACCTCTGATTCTAGACTTCGGGACTTGAATGTTTATTTTTTTTTATCTCCATAAGCTAAAATAATTTGTCTGAGACATGAATTGAAACAAATTAGGCAGAACCTTGAAACTTGCCACAAAGTTGATCTAATTTGAATCCTTTGCATTGCTCCATTTTGCTAGGACTTTGACATTGGCATGTGCTAAGAGCTGGATTAAAATTGCATTTTGATGACCGTGACCTAATGCTGAAGGCCACAGCATAATTTAAGTGAATATCATGTCAGGATAATGACTCAAGCATTTCTGCTATAGCTTTAATTTTGCATACAATCGTGGTCCTTACTGATGGCGAGGTTAAGAGTGAACTTATGGTGACCTTGACTTAATTGCCAAGGTGACGGGGCTATTGTAGTGAATGTGGTTTTCAGGTGGTTAATCCAGACGTATTTGAGATGACAATTTGATATTGCTCATGATGATTGTCCTCCGTAAGTCCCAGATATGATGCTGTATATAGGTGACCTTGACCTATTATACACCCATATTCTCCAGGACATTCATCAAACTCAAATATACCGGGATACAAATCAAACATGTAGAAGCTTTCAAAATGGCATGGAGGTCCAGTATGAAACAACATTCCATGAAAGATCAGATGTTCACCATCTCTCCATATTAAATCTAAGCTGGATTTACCTTACTTCTTGTATGACTTAGATATTGTTTACTTGAATAATATACTTACTGTTATAATATTAACTTTGCCACTGTCTGTCCAAAACCTACTGTATAACCTTACTGTGTAATAAATTCTGTAACGGGAGACTATCTAAGCCCATTTGGGCTTCTATTATGTGACTATTGTCTGCTATTTGATGTACTTTTTTGTTAAAAACTTCAAAAAGTCACAGACTGTAAATACGTCACTGCAATATTCTGCAGATATGGAGTAAGGTAAGAGCAGCCTGTTCTCATAACCTTGTAGTTCCAGATATTTTTGTCTCTTGCATTACCACATAATAACAGAAGTGGCTATGAATACCAACGACAATCAAAATATAGATTCCCATCCCGCACCCCCAGACTGGCGGTATAGGCCTAATGATGCCTGTCACAGTTGCTTCTTGGGTCACTTCGTCACTATTCAAAACCACGATTTCCAGGCTTTGGAAGGAAGAAATTGTTACCTCTGGTGACATTTACTACTAATGTCAAAATAGAGCTTCAAAGATTACAGTGAAATGTGTTTTCATTGGTCTTTTTTACTAATCCCATCGTATTTAAAGAAGCAAAGCAAAGCTCCGATGGAGGAAACACCAGTTTTCCGTCCACCAATCACATGCTCAGTAAACTCACAGGAAAATACCTGTTATGAACACACTGGGCATTGAACGATTGGAAAATGCACAAACTACTGCAGTCTCTTGACATCAACACGTGTTGGCTGTCAAAGTAACATCATACATGTAAATCATAACATGAAAGGCAGTGCCACTCCGTGCTCTACAAAAGGATTGCTAAATGGGCAACTGTAAAAGATTGAAGCCCAGATGAGCTAGTTCCACATTGATGCTTGGATCATGAGAAATTAATCTTTTTTTCCTTTTTTTGTGTGACCACTAATGCTTCTATTTTCAGTGCATGTCAATAACCTGTTCAATTTCCTCCGAAAGGATTGATAACTATAAGGTACACTGTCAGACGTCTAGGTTTCAGTTTCATCAACAGACGAATAGTTGTATGAGTCCGTTTGGGGTTGTGGTGACCTTTTCCGTGGGTAGGTATATCACAGTCACCGATCAAGTTTAATGGATCAATGTCACACTGATACAATTTCGCGGGAAAATTTTTAAAAAGCAAGTACATTGTACAACAATAGATTCAATAAATTAATGAAAATATTTTTTATTATTTAGCGTTCTGTTGCTGGTGGTACTGATAGGAATATTTAATTCGTTACTCCTATAGACTAGTATAAGGTACCATTCTAAAATGTCCTTGTTTGTCCGTATGCAGACAAATAAAATGGTAGGACTACATATACTCTATGTATTTGGTTTAAACATATTTTATTCAAAGGAAAACAATCAGGAAGGAGGGCAGAGCCATATACAAAGCCTTCTTGCAAAGAAGAGACAAGAGCACAGGACATACCTAACATACATTCCAGGTTGACGCCGCTCGTCTCGTGCGAGGGCTCGGCGAGGGGCGCAAAGAGGAAACGGGTAGAAGCGAGACACGACTAAACAGAGCACAGATAGAGGGGCTATAATGCGATAATCAAATAGTAATAATTGAGAAAAAAAATCTACGTTATTGTTTCGCCTTGAAAGCGTTTAGTTTTTTAATATATTCTTGTACTGACAAAAAGATACGGATGTTTTCTAGTAGGGAACATTTATCATGACCATATGAAACAGTATTAATTGAAAATGGTGCCACCAAACTGATAGAAGTGTGGAGGACATCGCGAGCAATGATGTGTCGTGGACAAGTTAAGAAATATTGCCAAACGCTTTCGGTTGTAGAGGCGCATGTGCAGCTTTCAGATTCAATTACGCCTATCTTATACAGATGTTCATTCAGCTGACTGCAGCCCATACGCAGACGGGAATGCAAAATGGACAAGTATCTCTTACCGATGTTCAAAAGTTCTGGATAAACGACACAACATGTTTTTGGATTTAGAAGTTTCTGTTTAAATTGTGACAAAGTCGGTAAATTTCTAGTTTCAAATGGGAGTGAGTTCCATAAAGTAATTACTCTATGTATTTGCGATCAAGAGAACAGGTAATATCCAAACACAATTGAGAGACCTGTTGGTACTTAAACAAAAGTACCGATCACATCACAAATTTCAAAAATCTTTGCTGTAATAAATACTGTTTCAATAAATAAATGTCGCATTAATCCTGGCCTGCTGTATAGTTATGAGCTGGACATAACGGTGGAGGTCATGGGGAAACACATACATGTACGTACCAATATCAACTTGCACTTTGTCCTTGCTTCTCGTATGCTGTCCATCTTGATGTCAGTAAACACACACACACACACACACACACACAAATATATATATACATATATATATGTATATATATATATATATATATATATATATATATATATATATATATATATATATATATATATATATATATATATATATATATATATGGCTGGTAAGCAGAAGCAGGATTGTCGGTACGATGTACCTTGCAAAATGAAATACAGTAGATTTGTAAAGTAAAATTTTGCTGGAAAGTTCACTTCATTGGATAAAATATCTCTGCTTGTTTAAAAAATGGTGTGCTGCAAATTGAGTATAAAGTTAAAGCTGACCTGGGGAGCACCTTGAATAAGGGAGTCAGCAAGTGACTGAAATGCTTCCCCCTCCACATTAAAGAGAAAATCTTTTTTTTAGTAGCCAGTTTGTCCTCTTGTCTTGTGTGACCACTTTAGATGGGTTAGACTTTATTTTGATGAGGAGTTCCAAATTTATTCCACCTCGTAATACAGAACCTGTGCACATAGAGCAGGGTCTTCACTATGTATGAGGGATAGTATCATAGTAATTATTTGGATGTAGTAAGCGTATCGGATCAGCTACGGAACATGTATATGATGGATGTATGCATCCACAACTGTTTGTTTTTGATGGGGAAGTTACATCTCTCATTTGCACCAGCTACAAGGAACTGGCTATATTGCAAATTCAATTTTTAGGGAAAAAATGGCTAACTTCAGGTGCATCGAACACTACAAAAACTAATTGTGACAAGTCAATCTTTTTGTACACATAAGTGTTAAGTATAAAAATTGAATTACATCCAGAACAAAGTCAAGTGTGTGGCCCTAAGAGCACCCCTAAAAAGGCCATGCGTAGTTGAGCAAGGATAAAACGCACACATCCCTAGCTAATACGTCCACCGATTGTATTTTTTTATAGTGCTATGAGGCATTTGTCAGGAAAACAACGACCGAAATATTGATAGCAATCCATTGAGGAAGAAAGCGAAGAACCGTTTCAGATGGACCTGTTATAATCGTTTGTCTGTGAAATGAAGCCATGATTCCGATACCAGCATAGGAAGGAAATATCATCGCTCGAGGCTTCTACACAAGAAGCAATCAAAGGGGCCATACATGGGAAGCCAAATGATTTGTCAATGACGCAAAAGCCACGAGAGTTTTTAGCGTTAAGCCATTTTTTTTTGTTCAAAGTACCAATCTTTGGCAATGTAGTCTGGTATTTGTTATAAATTAACGCGTACGGAGCTGTTTTCAATGGTAATTCATAAGCAGGAAACTAAGATCACTAAAAATCATATGTGTGGACTTCTCTGTTTTATGGCGGTTCTATTAATAAAAATCCTATGTTCGGATTTATGTATTGTATTGGGGTTTATCAGTGAAAATCCTATATGTGGATTAATCCCTATCATAGCGGTTTTTCGTGGAGGTCGCACACGGCTTGTCAGAAAACGATAAGGAGAACCGAGTATCATTTGTATCCCAATTTAAGAGATTAAAAAGGATTTTTTGGTTATTAGTCTAATATACAGGTTATCTGGAGAAATATAGATGCGAGGGCCTATATAAAGGCGAAAGAATTATACACTTTCAATTTTCTGCTTTCAAATTAAAACGAAAAAACTATTTGTAGTTTACCAAATGTAGTCTGCATCAATGTATTGACGACGAGTTGTACATAGCAGACCCAGCGTCATGAGATATATATGGCGATGCAATCATCGTAGGGGTGCTTGCCAGTTGTCAGCACTTAAAACATACCGAGGAATGAATCTTAATCCATTGCAAATCTTATGCGAAACCATCAAATACAATCAAACTACAGTTGATTGAAAATTATATATATATATATGTACTCGCAGAGCCTTGAACCCCAGGCACACGACACAATATATTTACGCACGATCCCAGAACAGAGAAAGGTGTGTTCAATGGTACAAAGTGGTATAGCATAGTTGTAAATCGAACACTTACTGGTATTTTATGTACATCTAGATCTCTTACGCCAGCCAATGACATGATCGAGATTATGTATTACAAAATACATTTAAAAGGTGTTTTTTTTTTCATGACGGTATCTGTTTGCAAAGAACAAATGCGGTTTCTGGAAGAGATAAAGGCTACATCTTGACGAGAAAAAACGGGATCTGATAAATGTGGTCTTGCAAGGCAGAGGTCCCTGATTGAAGTGGTCCCTAAAAAGAGGGCCCACTGTAACAATAAAAATATCTACCAAATATCAACAAAGAAAATGTAAAAATATTACGTAACCCATGAGGCTCTTTGGTGTCTGACATTCTGCGCAAGACATATACTGTGTCAGGAACAGTGAAACAATTATTTGCAGTTTTATTTGTGACAATGAGCGAGAAAATTCATTTGCCTGAACCTAGTTTACGAAAGCAAACTGCGACTAAGATTCAGAATCAAATCAGTTCTTTCACCACATCAGTGGGCATCAAGAGTGACATAAAGGGCAATTCATAGCATGTTAGAGATGTATGAAATATGTTTAAAAACACAGACAATAAAATACCTCACGAAATCGTTAAGTCAGGATAACTCATGCATTTGAAGATCTGTAATCTGCTTTGTTAAGGATAACAGCCCTGTGTTAGTTCGAAACTGAAAATAGACTCGACGTTATATCAGGGATTGTATCCATTCAAATAATAACAATGAAACGATGAAGGTTTTAGTAATGGTTACAATAATTATAAAGATGATTATGATTCTGATAATAAAAGTAATGATGACAAACAAACTATTATCATTCAAATCAACGAGCGCAACCCCCTCCGGTCTTGCCGTCAATTATTACAGACAATTTACAATAGTAAGTATGGCAGGATATTGAATAACCTCATATAGTTCAAAATATTATTTATCACATTCAAAATATGAATTAATAGAGCTAGGTGTTTTCATAATGTTACTGGGCACATTCTATTGAGTATTTGGTGTGCGCAAAAGCGGATGCAATTTTTGTAAAATATGTAGGTGACACGGATATAGCAATGACTGCACAGCAGAAAACATGCTTGTGAAATATCCTGGAAGTTAATGTTTGCTGTGCTAGCATAAATTTAGGGCTCTTCGATAGAGTAACTCACGGACATATAATAAGGGCATTTAACTGTTTAAAAAGAGGCTCACTGTGGACATAAAATTGGCCAAACTTATCAAGCATATTGCTTTCTTTTGAATTGGAAAACATCCCCAGACAATACAGTCATGGTTCAAATTAGTCAGAGAAGGGGAATTAAATATAAGTAAAATTCCGTTGCTGTGTATGGCCTCTTGAAGCCTTCAACTTTCTCATCATCCTACAAAGTTTACCGGCTATGGTATTTGTGTGAGAATTCAATTTTTTTTGTAAATATTCTTTTTTATGTACATTTTGAGAAGTTTTTTCGCTGCAAGACAGTCATTTATCTGAGAGGTGAGGGCATAGTACGAGTAATGCATTTATAGGGTGCCACCCAATCTGAGATGGTATCTGCTCGTTGTATGCGTGGGCAAACAAGACCGGTGAATCGCAGAGCCTGTCACCAACTATCATTTGTGCGACTTTCTTTGTCAAATATGTCAAAACTGACATGACATGAATTCATTTCCTTCGGAATGACGCACTCCGAGATTTATGACCCATGACAACATTGTGATTTGCATCCAAAGCGCATGTTTGTTATGTAAGATATGCTGCACTATCTGTGGTGTCCCCGAAGAAAGTCTGGAACCATACAAAAAGGAAAGATAGTCTGCTGCTGTAACAAGTTGGTTCTCTGAAAGATTCCTACTTCGAACGATATTTTGATTTATTTAACTAGTGTGTTGTACAACGTAATCAATTTTATCTGTTCTTGTATTTTTCATGTCGGTCAACTGGGATTGTTTGGTTTTTTGAACACCCCAGTTGAATGTTGAATGTTGAATGGACCGAGCAATTCTCGCATAATTCAATGAAAGTTATTTTGATGCACAAGACAAAGAAAACAGAGATCCATATGAAGTAAGATGAATAGGATTGTCTCATCTCTGAACAATGTATATATTTAACAAAAAAGCATGGGTAATTTAATGGATCTCAGGATCATTAATGGGTTTTAAGGAAACATGGGATGTGCCTCCTAAACGACCAAGCTTAGTGTTACAAGCGGAGTGGCAAAAACATTGGCTTGGTCTGTTTAGCAGACAAACGCAGTGTCAAGCACTGCTGGAAAAGCTTCGGAGTTCAACTTCACCAGATCACTTTCATAGCTTGAACGACTTTTGTTTTTTGTTGTTGTCTAAATGACATCTATACGAATGTCACAAAAATTATAATTTGGAAAGTGTGCACTGCTAAAAATGGTCCAAATATGATCCTTTATGAAATATATGTGCTTTTCCGTTATTTTTCGAACAGAACATGGACGTAATATGTACGATATGGTGAGTTGCAATCAAATGTGCTTGAAGTCTCATCATCATGTGGGATTGCACAGGCAACATTATGAATTTATCTAGTTCAGAAGAACTTGCTGAATTTGTATGGCACATAGAATTTAACAATATGAAAATATTTTCATTGATAACATGTATGCGACCCATATATGATTTGAAACGGTACATAAATAGTCAGTTTCGCCCCTTTAATTGTTTCAAACGCGGAAATGTGACCGAGTTATACACAATTCACGACGACCACTTATACGGTCTTTTTAATCGGAATACAGAGATATTCATACTTGTGTGGAAGCCAATATCACAGTGAAAAGTAAATAAACACCCCCCCCCATTAAAAAAAAAAGAAGAAAATTCCAATTTTGATCACCATTGATACCTTTAATGTAGTAGCTTTTATTATGTCAACGAGATAAGGTGGACCAAAACAAACAAACAAACAAACAAAAAAAAAAGAAAAAAAAAAAAAAAAAAAAAAGAAAAAAAAGAAAAAAAAAGAAAAAAAAAGAAAAGAAAAACGATATCCGTGGCCTCAAAAGCAGAAAATAAACGACCATTACATACAGACATTTTTATCGCCCTTCTCCGTTCTCCCTCTAGCGAGAGTTACATCACAATCAAATCTTTTCACATATGCGAGGCCTTTTTCCTAACTTGGTTACAAAATAACAATGTTTATTTCTGTTTGCAAATGTTTCAAATGTGTGGACAAAATGCGTGATGCGTCACTACATGCGAGATTGTTATGAGTAATTATCGACAGTGACCTGCAATGTATACTATATACGATTCCACGTACAACCAGTTACAATTGCAACAGGCACAAACATCTCACAAGTTTTCTGTGAACACCAAATACAGACACAAATGGCTCGTAATGTCGGATGGATTGACTATTTTAGTACTAGATTGTTGACCTGGGCCTTTTTGATCTCCAGAAATGCAGGCATGCTAGCAGTTTGACCAGGAAGTCTTTATCGTGAAGAATATGAAGCTGAAATCATGACAGTAATCATACGGGTACAACACGAGTCAGTTCAGTTTAAACGTATTTATTTAGTCTGGATTACCCTATAGTACATCGAGATGACTAATACATGGGTTTTCCAGAACATGTAGACATACAGTAGGTATGTACAGGACACATATGACACTACAAATGATACCAATGTATTATATCTGTGTCAACTCTGTACGAATATCAAGATTTGATAACTTGTAAGATACAAATTAAAGCAGTATGAATTGAGTTCAATATTTACCCAATAAAGAAAAAGGTGTGATACAAATAAATTTGCATAGTCCAACCATGATCACAACAGCAACAGTAACGGAAACATTTAGTCGTTAAAGCGCCTGGTATCAATAACGTCAAGGCAAGCAAGCAAAGTGTTAAGTGAATCAGTTTCCATATGGTTATGGGTCGCCGATAATAATAATCCACATGGCAAGGGATATCATAAAAATATCGGAACGTCATTCAAGAAATCTCGAGGACCGATCACAATATTTTGACAATGACCTGGCACCATTTGTTCATATAAGCGAAGTTCAAAAGTGCGCGTCAGTTTAAAACTGCATAACATAACAAGGGAAGCCTAACCTAGTATTGTCATTCCAGAGCACAGACCAATTATTGACTTTAAACTGATTTTGAATGATTGCAGGTGTGAACTAATGCACCAAATGAATTTTTTTTAATGCAATTTGTGTTTGCTCTATCAATTTGCAAGACTAATGACCCGTCATGGTTAGTTTTCTGAATTTGCATGTGCTATTTACCACTGGAAAATAAATGACCAAAATCAAGACCCCATCTACCGGGGTTCTGTAAATATATATGCAGCAGAGTTTTGTAACGAGCTGCACACATTGTCTGTGGTGTAAATTTGCGGGTGCCAAAGACCAGAGGTTACGACGTAATCCGACTTTGTAATATCTCTTTTGTTTGACTGCTTAATTTTAAAAGATATGAAAAATAATTTTTGTTTGCGGCGGTGTTTCGCACGCTTGAAACGTAGTAATCATACCGTAAGTACTGAAAATGGAAATTCTCTGCAAGAACCACCCGCTGAATGTAAATGCTATTGCTGTAAACTGAACACTGTTGAAGTTATGAAATGCATATGCTTTTACTTTGGCCTTTGCTAAGGAAACGTTTGACTTAAATTCGGAAGTTGGTGATTCAAATTTGTCGACATCCGACCATTTAGACGAAAGAGAAGCCTTTAGGTTGCAATCTATAACTTGTAAGCATCACGTTTACGACATATTTGTTTCTTACGTTCTGTTTATATATACTTCTGATATAGATATATGTCCATGCGGACAAAAAATACAATAAAATTATTATTACTTCATATTCCCAAATTGTTAAAAGATTTCAAGTTTCTGAATTTTATTCATGATAGTGTAACTATGGATTATTGGCCAGAGACTAAATACAAAAGGATAAATGTACACTTTGTGTGCCATCTTGTGCATTTGTGGATGAATTTAAGGCAATACATTGTTGAAGATGTTAGGCTATGTTTGGTTAAGATATTGTGTTTCAGATGCCTTGATCCCGTACATGTGCTGTAATAACTGCTTATCTAATTTTAAGGTGCACTGGACCGTTGGCTACAATGGTTTAGTGCATATTATTCAAGGTACACAAAGATTCAGTACTTGCAAAATGAGGGCCAACCTTACGAAATGTGCAAGCGTAATAGGCATGCAACTGTCTGATACATATAAGCACTCTCTATCTGCCAGTCCTGTGGCCAATTTCAAAGAAATCCAATAGATATATATTGATAGATATAAAAATATATAATGCAAGAGACTTAGACAAGAAAACTGCCTTGTTGGGCCATTTTATGCTACACGACTTCAGCTGGAAAGCACATGGTCAACAACGTGTTTATACAGGTAATCCCTATAACTCTATAAGAAATTGCGTAACATCAAGGGTCGTTTCTTATAGGTCAAGGTGCTGCTTCTGCTATATACTTTGTGACAACAGAACGGCCGGCTGTATAGCTTGTGCCAAACCAAGGCCAAGGTTAGACTGGACGCGCTCCAGGGCAGTTGAATAAAGATCAAATATATTAAGATCTTAATTTTCTGTCGAAGTGGAACACATACCGATACAGTAGCTCGGCCCAGAATTCTACATTTTGAAATTTTTAAGTAGTTTATAACCAATAAGTAGCCCAAGTTCATATAGGTCGATCCTGAGGTTGGAGAAAAAGTGACCAACTTTCATTTCCACAGTGGAAATAGGGAGAGCAAAATGTAAACAAATTCGTACATATCAAGATACATATCTAGGCATTGTATATTGTAATAATGCTATGAAACACAGAGACCAGAAATACTGATACCATGAGCCCAGTATATCTTGCTTATGCATTCACATTTTGAGATAAAAGACAGAAGTGGACAAGGTTGTCTTCATTTAAGTTCCTCCATTGTCTGCAAAATAATCATTCATAATGATTTTAGAATATAGGCTGAGGCTTTGAGGCGACGGAGCGTAGGGGGTTACTGCAAAAGAGTACTGTGTGTGCTCTTACAAATGATAAAAGTGAGTAGTTTTCTGCTCACCTATATTCTCATGATTGATTAAAAACATCCAGTTTTTGGACACATTTTGAACTACCCTTGGATGAAAAAAATTACGTGACACGAATTTTTTTGTACCGTAAATTCCTTTGATAACAGCCAAGTATGTATTGTAAATAATAGATTAAGGGTTGGTCATAATTTGAGAGTCGTGGTGCTTGACACTGTTTTGAGAGTCCTTTTTCTTCAAAAAAAAAAAAACGTATTTCCAGCACAAACCCCAAATAACCAGAGAACAGCAGATATATTGTAAATCTAAATCTTTGGTACACCATTTTTGGTCCTTTTTGCTCTGTTCAGTCTCATGAATATTTGGCAACGGTGAGATCACACCATCGCTCAGACAAAAGGTGTGTCACGAACCTACGTGCATGGACCATATGAATAGATTTTGTGCTAACAGGTGGATTTACATGTAGTCTAAAACTACGCGATTATATTGAGGAGCTATATATGATTGGCTCTACTACAATCAAAGAAGGGGTCAGTCTACTTTGCTGTACAGACAATCAGAGCCATGGTCTAATGATTTTGTAGGTCCATCGTGTACCCAGTTTCCTCATTGTCTGTTGGGCCCCAAAATGAACGCATTGCATCACATATCACTTAAAGGATTGTTATCTAATCCAATTTTGTCCATCCGGAATGTCCGCCACTGCCATTAAAAACAAAACAAAAACAAACAAACAAAAGTAAAAAAAAACAGGTGAACAAAACTTTATTCAAATTACGGTCGTACTCCTTTAACAACAATGTAACATTACCGGTAATTTTTTTTCTCGGTTTTCTTACCATTCTATTCTATTCTGTGACAGTAACGGTTGGAACTCTTCCTACTTAAAGGCCTATACTCAGACAACTTGTACCGCCTGTGTGAGAAATCAGGTATATGTTCTTGGTGTACATCGAAAAGCAACAAATGCCGCAACTCCAACCTAAGTTGGGATTTTGACACAACTTAACGAAATCATATGTAAGTTTGTCAAATAATGGATCCACCGACACACCAGTAAAGGAACATCATTAGTAAAAAGTGGGTTCTAGAAAATAACCGATTAATCTAGAACTCTAAGACTGCTGGACTAAACACATTACGGATATTTTGTACACCTTCAACATGCAAGATACATGGTGTCATCTTGATGTTTACAATACCAAATATGTTTTACTAGCTCCTCATAACAATTGCCCACATGTATTGTATTTGTGTCTTTTTGCCCAGAACCACTTCCTAGTAGTCAATATCCTATTCCGCAGTTCGAACCCTTTACTCTCCATAAGCTAACCTGTCCCTGTCTAACCTGTATACATATGGAATTACTATTGTCTATTTGGCACACGTTCCTCTGTGAAATTTTGACAAGGCTGTATCAGCCCAAATAAATTAAAGGGTCTTCAGCGGGCAACTACTCAACATGTTTCGGAGCCTTTTACCCGTACATGTCTCTCTGAGTAGCGGCTCCTTGCCTAAGCTAAATATTCAGCAAAGACAACCCACATAATAATGAATAAATATGAACGTGGCAATTGATGAATTAGCTAAATAAGTGAAGTTTTGCTTGTAAATGCAGAGCTTCATATCAAAGAAGAATACCTGTCAAACAAACCATAATTACCAAATTTTCATAGTACAGGTTCAGATAAGAACAATTTGACTTACCCCTGAACCAAAATGTACCCTTTCTAGCTGGACAGCTTTTCCTAGTTAAACCATCTGCCAATGTTTAACTGAAGTGGAAACAAGCTGGGGCATTATATTCAGTCCCAGTGATTGTAAAATAAACAGTTGCAGCTAGACCACCTGTACAAACCAAGGAAAATCCTAACAAGGACTGCAACAATGTACATCCTGTACCAGAGATGTAAAACAAACTCCATGATGACACCTACTCCTCAAACAATTAAGCTCTATTTAACTGCCAACCCTGAGTCAATGTGTCAACTTAATGTGTCAGGTTTGTGACACTTGAGAAAATACTGTCAATTTTGAGTAATTTTTAATAGTGAGTAAATGTGCATTTTGGCATGTCAGAAAAGAATGGAAGTCATTAGCATTTATGCCAAAAACATGGTATCAAAACAATTTTTCTTAACAGGATTTTAAGTACAATTAGGCAAACATGCAACTGTCGTAGGCCGCTTCTTGCTACCTGTAGCCCCTGGGGGTTTACCTAACAGAAAACATGTAAGCCTAAAATGTCTGATAGTGAATATTAAAACAGAAAGATGCCAAAAGATAAAGTTAAGTAGCAAAACAGACAAGTCTAAAAACTGTAGATTATTGCGGCCAAACTTTCTAATAATCTTTGGATGTTAACAGTAGAATTATAGGGCAAGTCAGAAAAGAACGGAAGTCTTTTGTATTTATGTCAAGAGAATGCAATGAAAATATTAACCAGATATCAAGTACAATTAGGCAAGCTTGTAACTGTCGTAGGCCGCTTCTTGCTACCTGTAGCCGCTGGGGATTTACCTAACAGAAAACAAGCTTGCCTAAAATGTCCGAAAGGTGTACGTTTAAACATAATGGTGTCAAAAGATAAAATTAAGTAGCAAAACAGGCAAGTCTAAAATCTCTAAAATTATTGAAGCCAAACTTTCTAACCATCTCGGGATATTTACAGCAAAATGTGCAGAAATATTTGATCAAAAGTACATCTTTGAATCCTTTTGACTCAAGTTTATTGTAAATAAATTTGGTTCTTGATGCAAAGTCCTGAAATTTAGAACAAATACGACCAAATCTCAAAATTTGTCACAAAAATGTATTATATCCAATAGTATCCGAAATATTACTGTCCGGGAAAGGATAATTAACTACTTCAAAGTTAAACTCATCTATTTTGTGATAGACTTTAATACAAAACCTGTCATTAGTGACCTGAATATCCAAGTCCAAAAACACATCTCTGAAACCATCTGAATTGTTACCCTCCAAAGGGATATCTTTTGGGTAAATTTCTTTAGCAATTTCACTGAAATTTTGTACATTTACACAAGCAATGTCATCAATATATCTTGCGTTGTTTGATAATTTTGTAGCCATTTGAAAGTCTTTTTTCATCAATTTATTCATATACTTAAACTCAAGCCAGGTTAAATATAAATCTGCCAGTAAAGGGGATCAGTTGCTACCCATTGGAATGCCTTTTATTTGTTGAAAAACCAGTGGTCCGCATTGAACAAAAGTATTATCCAAGAGAAATTTTATAGCATCTATCAAAGTTTCAACAGTGTAAGATTTAACGTTACTTTTTGAATATTTATTGTGTGACCAATATGCTTTCTTTGTATATGAATTAATATTTATGTATGGTTTACCATTATGTTTAAACATTTTGCTAATTAATTCTGAAAGTGAACTTTTGACTTCATATATGCGTAGATTTGTGTACAGTGTAGAAAAATCAAAACATTTGATATTTTTTGCCTTTACATCTTTGATTTTAGATACAAACTCGGAAGAATTGTTAATACTCCAAAAACAATATATTTTACAGTTTCTAGAAATTGCATTACAGTATTTACGAAAATGATGCCTAATTGCAGTCAAACACAATGTTACTTCTTTTGATAATTGCTTTGTAGTACATTTTGAAGCACCAGCTATGAATCTAGATTTAAAAGGGTTTTTATGTAATTTGGGTATCCAGAACAAAAGTGTAATAGAGGAGTCCTCTTCAGAAATTTTGATTTTAAAATTTCTTTTCATCTCATCTTTATGTGCATCTATCAAATTATCAATGGATTGTTTGTGTAATTCATAAACGTCATTTCCTCTTATGTCTGAAATATTGTTTATACCAAGTTCCTTATTCAAAACATCCAGAAAATATTTTTTTGCAGATGATCCCAAAATTGTTACCTGCCTTATCTATGTTAGTGACTACAAATCTATCTTGTAGTTCTTTGACTGCTTTAGAAACTTTAGGCTGTTTTAGATTAACCGTATTGAAATTCTTAATGTGGGATTTGTAACGATAAATTCTATTTCTAAAGACTCTTTTCAAGTTTGATAACCATCCTTCAAATTTCTGAAATTCCATTTTTTCTTTCTTTGCCCATTTCATACAGTAGGAGTCGAGTGCATCACATGTATCCTGAAAAATACTGTCAATATTCAACTTGGGACATATCCGAAATTTTGTACCTTTTTTTATCATTTCTTTTAAACCTGAATTTTGTATTATATCCAAGTTACCTGTAAATACATGATTGTGGTGTGCATCAACAAAATTAGAAAATTTACTATTAGACATACAGTCACAATTTTGATTTGCTGCGATATCCTCAAGAGTAATTGAAGCCAGAAATATTTTGTAATTCATGATACTTTGTCCAATATTGTTGCCATATTTATGGGAAATGATGGGGGGATCTTTTATTTTGCATTCCTTGGGAATCATGTTACGAACAAATTTCAATTTGAAAAGGGACTGAATGTTTAGTGAGTCAATGATTTTGTGTTTGAAAGGAATGCTGCAAAACATTTGATCTAATTTTGTCTTATTAGAATCTGGTTTCCGAATAGTTGTTGTGTAAGCATACACAATTTCACAAATATTTTGCGGAAATGTGTGTTCTGAATCAGTAAGACCCAAATGTTCATTAATTCTTGTTATGTCTCGAAATGATAGTGCTTTAAGAGCTGTATGTAATTGATCAATACCATTGGAGAAAGCCTGTAGTAAATTTTGGACAAGGTCTTTTGTATCCATGTTCCTGCATTTCCTGTTTTTCCGTGATTTTCTTTGTCCATGACTTCCTCTTCTTCTTTGAATACCAGCCTGATTGTTATGAAAAGGTGTGTGACTTCTGTCAAGAGTTGTATGAAACTGAATCGTCAGCTCATATTAATGAACAGTTTTTTGTCACTCCACAATAGCTACTTACATGTTGTTATTTCATAATTTCCTTTGGTGGGGAATGTAACCTAGATAAGGACACACCTGAGACAGGAATTGCATTCTAAATAAATAAATAGTGATAATAAATTTGATAATTTTGGTGATCACGCAAATGTTTGTTAATAATGACAATCTGTAGCTTAAATTTGTAAACTAGACTTGAAAAGTGAGACATAATGTCCTTGGATGTTAAATGGTTACCTAATCACTTATACAGAGTTACGCATATGTCTGATCCATTTATGTATTTTTTAGTGTAGTTAAGTAGAACATAGAATACAGAGCTGCTAAATATATAGGTATCGTCGGAAACAATATGCACAGGCGCTGAAATACAAGTATTGTTACAGAGGAATTACAGAAAAATATAAGTCCCGCCAGTGAAATTGAACAGAAACAGCCTGTTACAAATATTTCAACATGCCACATACAGCCACGGTAGAAGTTACCATGAACATCAAAGTGCGCCCTTAGAAAGCGCAATCCCTGCAACTTAGATAATTTTGCCAGAAATAATCCTAGCGGCCGTATATTAACCCGCAATGATCGCACATACGTCAACTATGTACACGCTATACTTGCACACGACACTAGCTGTGTGTATATTGAATGAAAGCATTTTTAGTCCCACGAATATGATTTAAGTGAGTGCCGGTGGTTAAGAGAAAACCTGGTTTGCCCAGAAAAATGTTAGAATGATGTAAAATAGATATACTTGATTATGAGGTCGCTACCTCTCCGATAATATATATATATATATATATATATATATATATATATATATATATATATATATATATATATATATATAAATATATATATATATATATATAAAGAGAGAGAGAGAGATGGATGGATAGATCGATAGATAGTAGATAGATAGATAGATAGGCAGATAATATACACATATATGTGTGTATGTATATATATATATGTATATGCATGTTCTTATTCTTGTATGTGTTTAATGTATTACATGCATGCATGCATGCATACATACATACATACATACATACATACATACATACATATATACATACATACATACATACATACATGCATGCATACAAGGAAATTAGTTTGTTTGTTTATTCAGCAGGCAATAAAATGATATGCCATGAGATCCCTGCATTTTGTTTGTACTTAACTAAGAATACAAATAACATGAACAATTTTTTAAAAGATGCAAAATTAAAGTTGTCACGGTGGTCTAGCCAACAATCATTTTAAATTAGTTGTTTTCAGAACCAGTCAACTTACACCTGCTATTTATTCAGTGCCGATATTTCCCTCGATCCTTACCCACACCCTCAAGTGCTTGTAATTTCTCCTGCAGGGAAGGAAGAGCTGCCCTTGGATTTCCCATCAAACCTCAACAGCCTACTATGTCGGCCAGGCAGGCTAATTGGCCCTCAATACATCATCTAGGCTGATAGTCAAAGACCAGAAATAGCTACACCCCAAGAAGACAACTCAACTATGTTATACATGCGTTTACAGACCATGAATTAGGCTACACAAACTCCTTGGTTAGGACATAAAACAAGACCCTCTGAATTTCAAAGGATTTTTTTGGGGGTGGGTGGGTGGGGGGGGGGTAAAATTAATAGTCTGACATGAAAACATTAGTTCAATTGTTTCCATTCCAGATTTACTTTCGAAGCCAGTGCAGGGAATAAGACTGCTGAGTGCATATGCGGACTTAAAGTGAGAGAAACATTCTAACTGTGTCCATGCCACAGTTCAGGAAAGAAGCCATTGCATTACATTAATCAATCCGGTCAGTCTAACTTGAAATTTGAACGGGCACCAGTCTGACAAAATAGTCAGCGTTTTCACTGGAACCCAACGAACCCATAAGATAATGCAAGTGTGTGCACTGCGCACGATGCTAATGGAGATTGGTGCCCTTTAGCATTGCTTGCTTTTTTTGTAATTCATTTTACAACACTGCTGCGATATTCAGTGTACTATATTTTCATCGAAAACGCAACAACCATGAACACAAGCAACGTAAGCGCCAAGATGTTTGAATGAACTGAACTTCATATGCAAGATTCTAGTATCGAAATCTACACTACTGGGTTACAATCGACCCAATTGTGTCCAGGAATTGGGGCTAAGCAGGTGCACTCAAAGCCGACAAGGCAGACAAGACTGCTGTCTGCAGGCGAGATAGTTAAGCCGCTCACACAAACTATTTTACAGATCAACAAAGGTTAAAATGGGGACTTTTTTTAAAAACTAGAACATAATGACTGAATTCAAATGTAACTGTTAGCAATTAAGTATGGCATATTGTAAGTTTTCTTCATTACTACATGGAATAAACTTAGTTTCTTCTCACAGATTCCCTGCTACGAGTTCTGCTGTTAACCACCATTTCAGAACATATCTTGTATTTACCTTGGATAAGAAACTGGCAGAGCTTGTGAAAGGCCTCTCTTAGAGAGATAGTATGAGAAACGCTGAAACGTTGCATGTTGTCTTGCATTTTACGCGAAACAAGTACCAGTCCAAAACAGGCACACTATAAACAAATTGTAGAGTACGTTCGTAATGGGTTCAAATGTGGCAGAGTATTGGAATGTAAAGAGTCGTATAAACAACATAGTGTAAGAAAATTGGATGATCAGAGGACAGCTTTGATAGATGCTAATAAGTTACATTGGCGGCGTTTACTGGAAATACTCGGAATAAGGTGTATGTAGCTAGGTTTACGTTTTGACGCTTACAATGCAAAGGCTTGATGATCATTCAGTGACGCAGGATCCATTCATCAATCCATTGACAACAAGAAGTCGTGAGAGCGGATTGTGTATTGGGTTCATCAAAAATAGGTGCCGAAGAAAGCACTGTGTAGCTCCCTACTAACTCCTTCCTCGCCAATTGCCACAAAAGTTGATGTGCCTATGTGACATAACGATTCAAGATTCATTTTCTTTGCATACCGACATCTTATTCGAGTACCTACATGGCTACGCTGCACAAGACCATAAAAATAGCCCAACCACAGCAACAACTCTCCTCGTCGCGCATGCACTCGAAGCTCGCCAAAAACAGCTGCTGACTCTGTCAAAGCTCCGTTAAACCAAGCTCACAAATACACACGGAATCAGCAACGTTCATGGATTCAGTGCGGTTCAAGCGCCTGATGAGCGTCACAAACAGTATTATCGCCGGCCATGTCATGGTCAGAAGAAGGCAAGAAATTACATGCTTCATACATTTGCGTCCCTTTTGTTTTGTAAACCCATATCAATTGATGATGATGACAAGATTTGTTATGTTATCTTTTGTGTTTGCTTTTTATTATTTTCGAAGACGTTGCATTTTGGGTTATAAGCAAAACGCGATGAATAAGTGTAATGTGTCATTTATATCTGTTTTAAGATAATAATTTTAGAACCTAAAAGTTAAAATGTTGATGACTTTAGACAGAAAGGTCACCAACCTATCAATGCAGTTTTTTTTGTTGGTTTTGTTTGTCTGGTTGGTTATTTTTTGTTTTGTTTTGTCTTTTTTGAGAACGCTTAACCTTAATGTCAAAACTCAAACAAAAGGATTCTTTATTTGACCAAAAGGGAAAAAGGTAAGAAATATTGAAAGAGGGTCAGGAGATTTTTAATGAATATATGCACCTAACTTGTGCAGTTTGTGGCCAGTCAGAGAAAAATCAAATACATTTTGGCATATGATTACAGTGTGGAAATTGTAGTCACTAAAGATATGGGTTTTAAGCAGTACTCTGTGAGCATCGTGTTACATTTGCAAGACACTGAGGTATCAATCACATGACAATGTTTATGAGTCAATTTAATCAAATGCTTTATCCTGTTATAATTTTGTGGTTGCTCAAAGATTGTTAGTTGAAGACATAGGTTAGACGAGGTGGAGTAAGGTTGACCGGAATGGACCTTTTTCACGAGTCACTTTCATTTAATGCTTTGTCCTGTCATCTAATATAATTTTGTGGTTGTTCGAAGATGTTACTTGAGGACATAGGTTGGCCGAGGTGAAGTACGAGTGACTGAGGGATGAACTTGTATGTCACTCAAGAGCCCGACCGAAAGCTTGGCATGAGGACATTGAATGTAACCTGTAAAGACTGAAATGATGGGGGTCAGGCAGGGTTCACTTGCTCGATTCCACATTTTAGTTTTATAGAATAATAGTGATGGGTACTATGAAACTCCCATTTGTTTTGGAGGTTTCATTTTTTTCCTCTTGCCACAGGGTAGACCATCAGGCCGATAGATACTCTCACTACTGACAGCGACTGCATGGCGCTAGCGGTTCAAAGTCCGCTGTTGCTGCATTATAAAAGGAAATCGAAGGTTTTAACGGCTTCACTGCTCACTTCGGCCTTCTGCATTATATTCATGTTGTGTATAGCACTGTCAACTCTGTCCAACAAATGATTACGTGAAGTTCTTACCGATAAACATGATTACGTGAAGTTTCTACAGATAAACAATCATAGAGAAGACTGAGACTTCTCCATACCTTATCAGTATATAACCCATTTGTTATTTATCTATTTACTTATGTTGATTGTTTTACTAACACACGTTTAAACGGTGCAAAAATGCATATATATGTATATATATATATATACATATATATATATACATATATATATATATATATATATATATATATATATATATATATATATATATATATATATATATACAGCCTATGTCAAAATTTAACAGAGGAACGTGTGCAATATAGACAATAGTAATTCCATATGTATACAGGTTAGACAGGGACAGGTTAGCTTATGGAGAGTAAAGAGTTCGAACTGCGGAATAGGATATTGACTACTAGGAAGTGGTTCTGGGCAAAAAGACACAAATACAATATATATATATATATATATATATATATATATATATATATATATATATATATATATATATATATATATATATATGCATATCTTACTATCAACATATATAGGAATTATAAATATGGTCAACATGCATGATTCGTGATGTTTCCACATGCACTTACAAACACGCGTATCAGAGTAGCCTACACTGGGCAATATAAGCCTACAAATCGTTGACGAATGGTACATTTCAATAAAAAGTATATAAACTTTGGAATCGATTTAATATTGTCTGGATTAACATTTCAGAACCATTTTCTAATTTGTTCCAAACATTGCCATCACAAAGTGACGTGACATATCACTTACACGGAGCAAACTCACAATAACCAAACAGCTTAGCTATATCCATGGAAAGAACTATATAGCTCAGTACACTGTGCTTGCTTCATGGTTACTACATTCCCCGCTTTTGAAGTTCAAAATTATTATTAGGTTCATAGTTTAGAAAAGAAAGATAATAGCTTCGTGGTACAATAGAAGAACAATCTTCTCACACCATGGCCAACGATATGTCTTCAAAGGCAGAAGCTGTAAATGCAATATTTAATGCGTACATGTGCCGAAGTACAGTAAACATACCAGTGATTGTATGGTAAAGAGGTGATAAAAGTAGATTCTTACATGGATTCAGAGAAGATAGGAACTAGTCTTATAAATAACTGGCATAAAGTACGAAGAATGTAATATTCTTTTAATACCAACTGCTAAACTGTCCAAAGTCACATAAAACAGCTGTGTCGCCAACATTGAAGTCGCATGTTGAGTAAAGGTATGACAAAGCAAAGCTCATCCGTAAAGTGTATACAGTCCCAATGGTTAAACACCTGACACAAATTGTATTCAACCATTGAATAGCCTTATTACGAAACTGCGCTGAGTAGTCAGTTATGATTCCAAATGTTATGAACGGGGAACTCCAAAAGCACGGTCAATTAAGATATATCTTGTCTGATACAAGCAGTTGGAATGTCATAAACTAATAAAGATCACTCAGTATTGACGTCATGCTGCAGACACCATTGTTGCAACTCGGGGTGTCCTCGTTTTCCACCACCATCAATTGTTTATGATGGTAAGCGATATTTAAAGTGTGTGTGTCAGCACACACTTTTCTGATTTTCTAGGAATTTTTTCTTTCTTTCTTTCTTTCTTTCTTTCTTTCTTTCTTTCTTTCTTCTTTCTTTCTTTCTTTCTTTCTTTCTTTCTTTCTTTACAGGCAAATTTGTCCGACATTTCATTTGAAAAGTATTATATGTAGAAACTCCAAACTTGGCACAATTATACTTCTATAGATAAAGTCTGGCCTTTTTATAATGAGAGGTCATGCTTTTCAAAATTATGCAAATGAGGGCTAATTAAAGTTTTAAATCTTCAATGTGTTATATACAATACAGTGCATTCCATCTTGAGCTCTGGGGGCCGTCTCATTAGTTGTGACCACAGTGCTGGTAGGCCAAACAGCCTATCACTGACCTCTTTGCCCTGCAACTCAACCCGGCTGCTATAATTAGTGGTGTTTGTAAACAGGTCCACAAGGGTGCTGCTGTAGATATTTATATGGGTTTTATTTTCACTTTTGTAGCGTCAAAATATTGGATTTTTTGCAAAATAATCCGGCTAAAGGGACACCATTTTACTGTGGAGCTGGCCCTGCTATGTGTCTGCCACCCCACCAAACACACATGACCAGTGACAGTGAATGATTGGTATCAAATGGCCAGCTTATTCCAAAGTCCTGGCAAGTGTGACTCATTCAGGACAGAAGTCTTCAATTACTGTCAGTAAAATTTGTATCAAAGGGATATACTGAGTATTCTTATCTTTCAAATTAGGGGGTTCTGATTTAAAATTTCTGACAATCATAATAGAATATAATATCTGCTCATGATTTGTGATATTCTGACCTTTTTTTATTTGTTTCACACATTGTATTAGCAATGCAAATTTGAAAGAATTAGCAAAGAGCATATCCTTTGGGTTCATCACTGAATGAGTTAATTTTGTCATATAAACATTGGCTGCATTGATTGAATGCCTATGTCTGTTTGGTAATTTAATTAAAAGTTAATGTTTTCTTTCTGGACACCAGTCAGTTCAGTGGTTCTTAAAGAAAACATTTTGGGCTACATTATTTATATACAATTACACAGTCCAGGAAATGCTCAAGATCCCTGCTCATGCATTCTATCATTAAAGTGTGTGTGTGTCAACACACACTTTTCTTTCTTTCTTTCTTTCTTTCTTTCTTTCTTTCTTTCTTTCTTTCTTTCTTTCTTTCTTTCTGTCTGTCTGTGTTTCTTTCTTTCTTTCTTTCTCCCTCCCTCCCTTCTTTCTTTTTTTCTTTCTTTCTTTCTTTCTGAATTTCAAATTTTCAATCTTGAATATCTTCAACAGTATAATAGAGATGTCATTCCAACTTCTACTAGGGGGTTGTTGACCATTGTCACCTAATCAACCTAATGAATTAAAAATAAAAGTTGTAGCAATTTAAATTATGTAAAAAAGCACCATTAGAAATTTTAAATCTTGAATAACTTCAAAGCTATAATAGATAGAGATGCCATTCCAACTTGTACTCCTGTTTTATGGAATAGTTGTACATTGCCATACCAATATGCTTTGAAGACACACACACACTGATTTGCTATGCAGCAAATCATCTTTCCTAGTTCAACATTGAACTGTTTTGAATAGAAGCGCCTTCACAACGACTCATCTTGACTGCCGCAAAATTGGGTCACATGTGCTTGGGTGCACACTAAAACGTGTTTGCATTTCTTTTTCAATGTTGCTTTGAGAGGAGCCCACCTGCAGCGGAAGTATAACTGTAGGTTTGCATTATAAAATATCAATGGCTTAAACCATACCCATGTCAAAGAAAACGGACAGAAGAAGAATATAGGTACGTGTCATCTTCGGCAGCTATTCGAAACTGCATGTTGCATGTACATAGAAAGAGTCAAGTTAATCTCACTCAGTTTTCATCAAATACACTGAACCACAAATTTCTATGCCGCCTCGCATCATTAGCGTTATTATGGCTAATTAATGACCCATAAACGTATTTATACAAACTCAAAAGGTACACAGCTTTACATACATTTATCTAAAATAAATGAGGCCAATTACTTGTTGGTAAGTGCCATGTTTTACCACTCGTAACTGGAATGTTAAAATGTCAGAGCATTTTTAAATGAGACTGTATGAACGTTATAATTATGTATCAAAGATTTTACGTAAGCTTTGTCTAAACCGTTACTAATATCAATGGCACTTAAGTCAAACAACTGCATTCATAAAGCAACAACACTCATTGTATTAAACATTTGCACTTCACAAGTAATCATGTATACATACATATTATACTACCAACAACATTTGAAAGCCGGCGGGTTTCACTATTGGCTTTTGTTCTTGTTTATGGAGAGATGATTGAAGCCTTTTGCATGGTGGAAAAATTCAAAGCAAATCATTTACTTTCCACAGCATTGGTGTTTATGACTTGTCAGCCGAAACACGTAACACGACCTAATCTGCCATGGTTCCTGTCTTTAACTGGGGAAACGACAGGTCGCCATGTAGTACGCATCTAAAAAAATATACATTATACAAAAGTTATTGTGTTATTATAAAAATGATACTTAATGATCATTTTTGCATGATGGCGGCGAAACACCTTTAGGAATAGCAGGACATGTACAATTGGTACTTGATTGCAACATGTGGCATCGATTTCTCAAACTATTGGTCACATATTATTTCTTTTTTTTTCTACTGTGGAAGTCACGTTCGTACATGAGCAGAATATGTGTACAGTAGCAAAGCCTTCGAGAGGAAAACAAGCCTGGCTTTAATCGGTTGAGTACTTATTTTTACCAGTGTACAGGGCTGTAAGTCTAATAAATTTAACGTGTATTCAAATGAAAGTTTTAGAGTGTTACATTTTAAAGTATTATTCACACAATTTCATTGAAAATAATATTTGTCTCATTGTGTTTGCAGTTAACTGTTTTAAAATGATTGCTATGACAGTATAAAATTTGAACTGAATACAGTATTAAATTCCACAGTCGACTAACTCAACGATAGGCCTGCATATATGGCCAACCTTGTGACATTGTTTGTGCAAATGTACTTTTCATAAACTTGCTTTCGGCACAATTATACATCTTGAACACCGTACGATACAAGTTACAGATCAAAAGACTTATAAAGCTGGTCAACCTGCATGGTTTAAAGGAACTTTTCATATTAAAACTAGGCGTTGTTAAAAATGATCCATGCTGGTACATCTCCAGGAGAGATCTCAGAAATGTGTAGGTTGTCGCACACAGAATACAGAGGCTTAGATCATGACTCACGTGCACGCCCAAGGATAAAACCTCTGTCAATTGTACATACAGCAAATAGGATACTTGCATTTGGCCTATTACGGATGTTTATCATTAGAGGCAGCGTGGATACTTGATGCTCATGTATATTATACCTTGACCTTGGTAGCCTTTATGCTATCTGCATACCATTTATTAATTACCCTGTTCTTGGGCGGTGCATAAAACGTATTCGTAAACTCATCTTACATTCTTAGCGCACGACTTAATTATATTATTATGATGACATCAGCCTTCAGGCAGACTTTCACCGACATTTTGTTCATTTCTGACTATAGTATGTATAGATGATACATATACTAGAAAAAAGATCAATGTAAGACTTTCAGTTAGTTTCGTTAGGTTTTACAAAGACCTCCGACAGTGAAGCGAAATATTTACAGTTGCAGTCCCAATTACCGCATGTATGTCCAAGTTGTTAAATATCTGTTTATCTTTTCCAGATAATTTAAAGTCCTGAAGTCAAAGCTCTACTCTTAATTGGTTGCTTTTTTGCAGTTTACACAGTGAACTATCGTTATAGAGACAACATCTGTTCCTTGCAAAATGTGTCGGATATCTGAATGTGTTAGATAAATGAGCCAAATAGGAAAGGAAGTTTACTTTAATTCCCTAACTCGTGTCCCTAAATGAATATATCAGATATCTAAGTGTTGTGGTAATACAAAATAGTACCGAAATTAACTTTTACATTTGAAGACAGAATGAAGCAAAACCACTGAGTGGAGCATTTGGACGCCTTAGGTTGTGGCAAATAAGGTGAGATATATGCTCATGATATTTACCTCACCTAAAAGTACAATTGTTTATGCAACACACTTCTTCCAAACCTAAGGTTTTATCAAAGTAAGTATTGCTTGGACAATTTTTAGTTTTTTAGTCACTTTGCTCTCCTTTACTTCAAGAATGGACTTTTTGTCAAAATCAAACATCATTTTTGCAGCGTCTGTGGGACAATAGAAGGCAAGAATGTGTTTGCTTGTCAAAACTACTTGTATTACTACTCTGGGATACCATGGTTGTTGTTCTTTCATGGTGTAAGCCATTAGCGAACGAAGTTCGATGGGTGAAGAGGCAATTATGGCACCAGGAATTCCTACAAGTATACGTATGTTAAAGTTGCATAGCAACTGAACGTCGTAACATTTAACATTCCAAATTGCTGTCCTTCGTGGGGGGGGGGGGTATGTACTCGCAGCTACAACAGTGTCAAATTCGTGTTCTGATATTGTCTATGATAAAGGCTAGATAGTATAAATTTCGCATGCCACCTTTTTCATCAGGATGTCTGACGCATAGAAGGCCTGTTTGTTGCGTGTGGCTCCTAAGATTCACCTGGATGCCAGTTACGTGTGGTTACGCTCTTCAGTTCCCGATGGTTACCCCGTGACCTGCCATAGGCACTAGTCCCATCACGGTTTTGGCACATGACATGAATAATGAATATTTACAAATAAATGAAAAAATGCTCTGAACTTAAAGGTCAATCGGGTCCCACTGTACTGTTGATACGAAAGATTCATCTTGCAAACATTATCAAAATTTTGCATAAGAAGCTTGTTTGGCATCCCTCCCATAGTTCCATCAGCCATGTTTACTAAGGTATCACAACAAGGAATCGCCACTATAAGTGGCAAATGAAAATGGACCCAATATCCCGGAGGGAAAACGGACATACGGGTCATATAACGTCAAGGACATAATGTACATACCCTGGGCCTGAAATCTGCATTGTGAATCCCGTATACACTTGAGCAATCAACCAGCAAGAACTAAATATTTTGGAGCTTGACAAAGAAGTGGGGGTGCACAGACTGAACCCTAGCTCTATTGATGAAACCCACTCATGGCATTCAAGTTAAAACAAGTATATGTAACCCGTTCTTTTGCGTCAAAACGTATTTTGCCTTTGTGTTGGTGAGCCGCGTTGGAAGCAGCCAGCGAAATTGTATAATTTTTTTTCACGAAGTCAACGGTTTTACCATGCTCATTTGATAAAAAAAGCAACTTAATTTGAGAAGAAACCAGAATTTTTTCTCTTTTTTGTGTGAAAAAGACCAGGGACATTGAAACATAGCTCATCAGAAGGACAAAACTGCCTGACTCCACGGAACAACTACTGCATCTATATCAAAACAGACAAGAGTTCATCCGCAGCTTTTTAAGTGAGTATTTGGTGATGAACTATAGATTTTCGTGTGAGAGATATTGATAAAAATTTCATCATGTTTATGGGTTTTCAACATACCTTGTATTTTGTATTATTTTACGTGTGAATATTTTCATGTAAATTAACGACAATATGAAGCGCATGTAGTTTCAGAAGTACTCCTTTCTTTTCTATTGAATGTGAGCCAGGAATCTATAGTCCTGTAGGTCCCTTTTGATTATCAGCTCGATGTTATAATAGAACTTTGTTTTTTTTAATCACACAGGGCGACTAACATCCTAGAGTATCTTTATGGTCAGAATTCACGTATGTTTTTAACCAAACATGTAGTGATTTATAAACACACCCGAGAGCTTGTGTCAGATTGTTATTAGGCCTGCATACCCAAATCCTGCTTGTGTGACTTCTCAAAACGTCGCACGTTACATAAACAAATTAGGTTTTACATGCCAAATGAAGGTTTGCGTGGGTTTTAAGCACAGAAGGCACTTAAACGCGGATACACTTTTGAACACTTTATCTCTTATATCTACCAAAATTCTGTACAATTGATACATATATATATATATATATATATATATATATATATATATATATATATATATATATATATATATATATATATATATGTAAGTGCGTGTGTTTGTATCTCTGTTTTTATAAACATTCTAGGTAAAATATATATGGATGTTGCAGTACACAGAAAATATGTTTTCCCCATTGTTTGTTTCAATTGTTACAACTGAACACTTACTTTACAATTTTAACGCCCTGCGGGCGACAAAGGGTGACGCATGTCATTACGGGTCATTGCTACCATCAAAACACATACCTGTTTGCATCGCAAAAATATGTTGATGACCTAAATCATCGGCCCATTTCATGATAAACAGGAAAAAGTTTCTCGCATTTCACGCCCATGGTCAGTAAAATGATAACAAATAAAACCAAACCTTTACTCTTTCCGGTGTGCTTGAATCAGTGCTCAAAAATCTGAGAAATTCACGTGACCAAAGTAATAAATATGTCAGTACTTTCTTAGTAATTAAAAAAAAGAAAAACTGTTGAACATAGGGTCGGATGGGCCAGTGTACACCCAAAACGCACACGCATAGTATACGAATATCCAAATGTATGGACACTTTTCTTCAATAAAAAAGGATGGCAAAGGCTTAATGACAGACGTGTGCAGTGGCTTCTCTAATCACCCATGACCTAATTATGTTACGCCTCATGAAAGCTAGCTCTGATTAAAAACATTCAATTCCGGAACTCATTTTGCAGTAACGTGACTACATCTTACAATAAACCTCCGAAACAGGATCATATTCTTTGGACATAACTTGCATATAAAACATATATAATAAGTTGTGCTGCGGAATACAGGTGTGGGTGTTGTTGAGAAGTGACGGGAGCTACTACCACATGTAAAAATATGCAAATCATATTTACAACTGACCAATCAAAGTGCCGTTACACCAATCTCTTCCTCAGATGGCGCCTGTTGGTTCAGAGCTGAACCCCGGCCTAAAAGCTTACTGAATTTGCTTCCCAGGGACTGACCAAGACACGTATTTGTGCAAAATATTGACCCAGTTATGAACAAATATGCGGGCTTATTGGTATTGCAGCGTTATCCCAGCTAAGCATTACTCAATTCATATTTAGAATGGTTGGTACAATTAACACCATATTACAGGACACATGGTTATGAAGTGTTTGTACCACGGTATCGACATCCAGCGATATGAACGAATCCAATTTTGTTTTTTATTTCATGACCTCGGTTGTAATACGTACATCTAGCATTGTTCAAATGCCTGGATTTCTTTGTTTGCATTTTCATCATTTTGCACATACCATATTATAATACATTAATAACTGCCCTTCTATCTTCTTTTTTTTGTTGTTGAGAGTATGACGAGCCCACGCACTTTTGCCTGCCTGTGTGAGGGAGACGCGATATTAAAAAGGTGATATTGGTGCCACGGTATTCATATAAGCCTATTTCAAACATTGGTCTCGTATTATACAGCAAAGATCAGACAACCCCTGGATTGTAGAAAACAGGTAAACAAATCATATAAGTACTAAAATCATGAGATTATAGGCGAAACAACCATTACAGCATTCTAGTTCAAGAACAGTCACTAATCTGGAAAATAAGACAAGTTTCAGAGGTTTATTTCCTTTCTTTCAAAAGCATCCCTATCAATGGCGAGTTAAGAATGCCAAGCTTTTTGTCTTTTTAAAAATATACCTATAGATATCTATGGAAAAATAACATGGCACGTTACGAATGTTAATGCTTATCTAAAATATATCATGCTATGACCATAATATCCATGAAAAATTGCAAGTTACAACTGACAAGTTATGCATGTTCAACTTTTTGCTTCTGCATACAGGATTATACTTGCGAAGAAAAGCTAGTTTTGCTTGTTATCTAAGACTTGAAATCAATGTTCAATGGAAATTAATATACCGGGTGTAAGACCGTCCTTTTGGTTTTTTAAGTGGTTTTTCCCAGTGGCCAATATTTTCTGATAGAGACTGGAGCATTTTGTTCACTGTTCTGTTCCCCCTAGGTACAACCGGTTCTGTGAATCAGAGTTGCATAATCAGAAATGTATCATTTACAGAAGTTAACCCTTGCATTGCCAAGTTAGTACAGCGAGGAAGGCCAAATACGCCTGCAGCGGAATGCTGTTGACAGGGGCAATTCTATATTTTTGCTGGCAAAATACACGTTTGCCTCCGTAGCAGTCTCCCAGGCTCGCTCAAGTTTCTAATCTAATGTAGTCGGACTGGGCAACAAAATTACACCCAGTAACAACTGCTATGGAGGCAACAGACAAGCTGGAACGTCTGCGAAAGGTCTTTCTTTCGGTAAATTTGATGGCGATGTGTATTTCACTGACCTGATTTTGATTATCTGATTTGTTGATCATAATCAAGATCAAATCAGTGAAATACACAGCTTCAAATTTGAATATGGAATCAAAATAATACTGAAGATGAACACGATTATCTCTGAAATCACCAGTGAAAGTTATGTCTACCGGGCTTCAGAGTTCAATATTGCGGTGACTCTCGAATGAAGCCGTAAACAAATTATGTGATTGCCGGGTCGCGTTGACCTGAAGTTGCTTCAGAGAGTTATATAGATCTAGGTTAAATATGCGGACATGGATCACCGACCTCAGAGCTAAACGCAAGCATTGTCACAATGTGCTGCCATATGACTAAGGTTAAGAAAGGTATGCTGGGTGTTGGACTTGAGCATGTTTCATCCTTCATCAGTTTAAAACTCAGAGTACCCAAATTAAAAAAAAAAAAAAATTAAAAAATAAAAACAATCAATAGTTGAATTGATTTGAAATGAAATGAAACAAAATTTAATTGAAGTGGAATGAAATGGTATGGAATAAATATCAACAATGAAAACCTAAAACAGTTCGGCGTACGTGTTTCTGTATATCATGTTTCATGTCAAGCTTTGAAATATGGTGCTTATTTTCTGAAACCAAATGGTTCATGGTCTGTTTTTTTTCGTTTTAAACTTGTACTACCCTACTTCTTTATTGTTCTTCACATTTTGGATAGCCTTGACGCTTTTTCTGGCACCCTATAGCAAACATAGTGTTAGTTACTTTGGTCAGTAACTCGATTGCAAAATTGCAATTGCAGCCACCATGGGATTAAGAGTTCTGGTAAATGATACTCCCGTCGAGAAAAATACGTCATTGTCACGGAAATACATGTACGTACTAAGCGCTGTTCTTCAAGTGATACTGGCTACTCCAGGGAACGCCAACATTGCCTACCTCAGAAGAATACCAACAACATGTTTTGCAGACAACAGTGAGGGGACAAATGCGAGTCGATTTCCATACTATAATTTATAGCAGTTTCCCATATATTTTTGTGCCCCAGTGACATTCTTTTTATGTGGATTTCCAAATGCCAAAAGTCACTGGTTGGTGGTAATTGAATGGTTGCCGGTCAGTCCAGATAGGTGATTCAATATGTAGGTGAGCATAATCAGTGTACATTCAAAAGCCTGGGGCTTAGTTTCCGTGTATTTGTAGGTTTTATTTTTAGACAAGACAACACTCTTCATGTGAATACAAAAGGACATGAAACATGGGACTTCAATGAAATCGTACCGTGGCTAACATGGTATAAGATATGTTTGTTTACATTCCTGGTTTACATATGGTTTTGGTGTATGCTTTATGCATTATTAAAGTTTTATCAGTTGTCGCGGAAATGGTAGATGTGCTGCGGCGTATAGGTTATGTGTTGTTAATATATATATATATATATATAATTTGAATAAACGTAGAGATCATTCCAGAAAAGAAACACCAAAAGTAACACAAAAGATGAAGGGAGATAATAAATATGCCTGCGCAAATACAAAATCTTTGGAAAACAGCTATTAACGCTCTACACTTGAAACTATTTTTTATGTGTTAACTACAGTCAAGTCTTAAAGGAGCAATGTAATCTATTTCCTAGATAACAATACGAAATTTACATAGTCACTGGATAACATATATAAATAAGCTAGTGGGAAGTTAATTCTGGACTGAAAAAACGAAACTAATAAATATCGGAAAAGAAGCAGTAGTAACCTTACGTATCACGTCAAGAAAAGGGAATGCAATTCATCATTGATAATTACCCATGTGCAGAAGGAAACTGTACACTTGTCAAAAGAACAGGCCCACTGTTAAATAAAATGCACATATATCTGTCTATCAGTATCGAAAAATGTTACTCATAAGTGACTCTGTGCATGTATGCGAGAGAAAATTTTCCAGTCGGAAGCACTTGCTTATCATTGACTTAATTTATGTGATCAGTATATAATAGAATATGTCTCTGCAGTATAGCATTATGTTAACTTAACCATAGCGTCAAAACACTGCTTTTGTGACAGGTTGTTGAGACCCAGGAGAAAAATAGCTTTTGGCCGCCTGAAATATACTTGACTTTCGCAATATGCGGCAAAAAGGAGTCATTTGTTGAGGATAAGTAGGGGAACAAAACACAGCATCCCAATGGTAATAAAGCTCAATATTATTTATAAGACTTGGAGAGCTATATAATTGTAAAGTGTAATAAATTAACATGGTTGTGGTCCAATCAGATGCAGGGATCGCCTTCCGGCAACACTGTTCACATAGAATATTCTACCCGTCCTTATGTTATGGCAACAGTATTCCAGGTGGCAGAGAGCTCACAGTCATCAATCACGAACACAATGAACTCAAAAAATAATAATTAGTATTTTTTAAAAGAGCCATTTAAATGTATACTTTATCTTTTTTAGATTCTACAAGCTCTTTGGATTTGAAATATGACTGGCATTCTGGGGAAAATTGTATCAAGTCGGAAGAGTCATTTAATGACAATTATTTTGATTCTCGAGCATCAACCTGTGGAGGTTGAATAGGCATAAAAGTAGAAGTGACTCGATCGATCGAAAAGCATGCGTCTCTTGTCGGTCTATTCTCCCATAGACAATAAAAAAGTATGTTTATCGCAAAATAAAGCAGTCATTTTCACCAAATAAAAAGGCATCTCAACACACACACTGTACTATCAGGAATCATCAGATATTGACAAGGCACACAGAAAGCTCCGTTGGTTTCGCAGAATAAAATTGTACACCATAGCTCTGTTTTCTTCCCGAAACCTTCATCAAGATTTTGGCTCCTGATAAAATTTGAATCGACAATATAAACGTCTGAGCGTACAAATACGTTCTTTCCAAAGAAGCCATATTCCCAAATTCCAGCGTCGAGCAAGACAAGGTCTATCTTAGCAAGCAAAGCAGAGAGCATCAGAAGTGCCCTACTTTAACTTTATGTTGAAATTTCGCTAGGACTGTTTGACCAGCGAAACCGATCCTCATTAGCCAGAAAAGAGGTCATAAAGCGATGTGCGCATGCGTGATGACTCGGTTGTAACTGTGTTCATGTGCTCAACGCGTGGTCTTTGCATGACTTGAACTGTTTAGAGATGCCGCTAAGAGCCAGTGGTAGAACGAGCGACAGCCAACTTGCAACGTACCTGTAGAAGAATACCATTTGCTTGCACTGGAGTTATCATTGTTTATACATTGTTGAAAAGTCCTAATTGTGTAATTTTTTGCTGTACTTGTTTTGTACAGAATTTAGGACGAGCAATAGCTGCAGGGAATATTGCTTCGGTAATTGAACCACATAAATTAACCTGTGGTCCCTAAGAACAGCTGATTGATGGCAGCGCCGAGTAAGTATCCGTGTCATTGACACAATTTTGATTATATTTCCTCTCCAAAACGGAGTTTACCTAGATCTCGAGCATCCAGTGTTGTGTTGTTGTCAACAGGGAAACCACGATGCTTTTGCGAGTAGTCTGTTACTGCTTTTCGATGTTTAGTCGTCGGGGCCCGCCTTGAGTCAGGCTTTCACCATTGTTTACTTCCACACAAAGGAATCAGCTGATTGGGCTTCCCACTGAAGGCTCGCCTTCGGAGACGTTTCATACCTTTTTGCTGTCGAAAAGGTTTGTTTGCTAGTATCTTTTCGCATCAGTTTGTCACAGGTGGCCATAATTTTACTACATTTGGCAATTTGATATGTGGTCAATTTTGCGTATGGGTAGAGATTGTCGTGTAGACCCATAGAAATTTTAGGAGGTTTTGTGTGTGTGTTTTGGGGTTTTTTTGCGCACGCCTAGGCTCGTAACAGTAGCAGCTGTATAATAATAGAGACATTAGAAACAGAAATACGTGTCTCTATTGTCTTTTTGAAAAAGGGACAGAAAACATTGGACTCATGCAACGGCAATCTTTGAGACTTGAGCGAACATTTGTGCTACCGGTTTGTTTTTCAATTCCAAATATATTTACACATGCATTTCGTTAGTTGTTACGCAATATTACAAGTGTTTGAAAGCATGCAGACGGCGTTATATGCACATGGTGGCCTAGTTCGATGGATTATCGACTGTGATGTCGAGTGTTATATTGCTTATGTAAGCAGATACATGGGCAAGCTGATTTCTGATAGCTGCACAAATTAGAAATTTGTGTCAAACAAACATGCACTTTTATTGAATATTGTTGCATGTGTTGACCCTTCTCCACAGCAATTGGCAAGAAGTTGGAGAGTAGCCTGACGCCGCTAGCTAAAGCAATATGAAAGGGAAACTTGGACAGGGCTTCTCTTGTTACATCAGATCCAGCAATGTATTGATAGGAAACTGCAGCGAACATAATTGGTGTTTACGCATGCGTCATCACGCAGAGGAAGCCAGGGATGCTGGCTTCAGCGAAACTCGAGGCACGTGAATAGTGCGTGTTCTGTGCATGCAAACAGCTGGGCCCAGGTGACAAACCAGCTGATAGAGTAGTGTTAGTCTATACTCATGGTCAGCTCGGATCACCTCATTGTGCATGCTGAACATTCTTTGTCGAGTTTATATAATTATGACTTGTAAGATTAACCAAGCGAAAAAAGTGTGAAGATAGACAATGACAATTTATGTATTTTTGTCGATTGAAATAGTGAATCAGTCTCCCGGACAAAGAAATAAAACCACCAGAAGCAGATAAATATGAAATAGTAACTGTGAAAGGTAACATTATATTATTCCAAGTAAAATATTCCAGTGTTCTATATGGCCACTAAAAGTAAAAACTGAGCTTTTGGGTAGATACGCTGTACCAGTCCAAATAAATAATGGTAACTTAGATTCGCTGGCTCCGTATCAATTGCAGACATGGAAGCCCCAGGAAATAACGATGTAGATGACGCGGCGTCACACGACTCGTATATAGTGCTGGTTGAGATCTTTCACCCCAGGCATTCACTTGGCCCGCAGAAACTGGTCTGGGTCCTGGCAACCAGGAATCCTCATGTCCAGTAATGAGTACAGTTCATGCAGCAAATGGCATGAACATGAAATCATCAAGTCCTTGAATACAAGAATTTTTTTTCAGAACATAATAGTTACAGCAAGGACCTATAATGGTCCATGGTTACAGGGCATACAGCCACGTGAAGCCCAGCTGACTGTCCGTGAGGTAGAGGTTTTTCCTGGCGATTTCATCAGATGATGAACCAGCAATTGATACACCGTATAGCTCTCTCTGATCACGCCTGGAACACGACAATTTGTCATAGCGTTTTTACGCCACCTATTGAACGACCTGAGGTAGCCATAGTTACCTTGAGGCAATTTGCAATATGGCGGCCACGATCAGCTGGAACGCACGTGGAGCCGATCAGCCATGATTTCGATTAGCCAATGACATTTCAGCAATCACGCTTGTGAGCCACTGTGGATGTTCGTTTAGGTTAAACTTGCCATGGGTGGCACGTGGACCTATTAATAGAACAGCTCTTGCATATATTCATTGTCAAACATATCATAATCATTCTAAGGAAAGAAACTGCACAGACCAACGTTATGAAGGGAAAGATAGAGGTAAGAAGTGAAATATTATGTCTATTAATTAAATTAGAATTGTCTGTAAGTTTGTTTGCCTCTGGATACATTGGAATATCTGGAATTTATAGTAGGAATTTTTCATGACAATTCCTTTCTATCCAGTTAAAAAGGTGAAGAATCGGATAGTTTGTACTGTTTGATTGGCTTTTAATTTAAATAGAGTACGCGGTTTTGTATCTAAAACTATTTATCATTTGATAATTTATCAATACGTTTTCGCTGGGTTGATGAGTGGGGGGATTTGTGGACTGAGAAGCTGTTGAGATATTCCAATACCAATATTATGTCAGCTCGTTCAAGTATGGAAAAGACCATTTGAATTGAAATTGAAACAAAACATTGAATTTTATTGAGATGGATTGAAACAAAGGATACAGTTTCATTTTCCTGATCATGTCTGTGTTGGCATTGAAAGAGCGTTCAGCATACGGGACCATTGGATCTAGCAGCAAGCACGCAAGGTCATTGAATATGTTAATTTATGGTCAAACTATAAAGCCATAGCAGGCATTATTGTCAGCTGTTCTGTATGCCGAGGTGGCAAAGTATGGGTGCTTGGTCAGGTAGGCGGGGATTTTTAGTATGAGGCAGCACAACTCAAATGATTGTAGGTTGATACACTACATGCCATCTGAGACAACATACAACACGGATACTTCTGGGCGGCAAAAATTAAGAGGAGTCAGCTGATGAGGCTCATTTAATCAAGTTTTGGACATTTTGTTATAAAGTCACCACTTACAGAATATTTTGATGGTTTCCTAGTTCAACTTATTTTGGTTATCATGAATAAAATAAGTAGACCATTATTCGTTTTTGGGAAAAGTGTACCACTGTCGTTGGTCTCCTGGGGATCATGCATGGGTCACGCAGAGCCATTTACAATTTACATATGTTAATTTTATGCAGTCGGAGAGCATTTTTATAGGTGGCCGCCAGCCTCATTAGAACCAAGGATGTTTACACTGTGATTTAGGCAGCATTGAGCGTACTTTTTATTTAAAAAAGAAAAGAACTCATTTCAGTGTTTGTATATTTAAACCCATGAAAGTCTTTATCTTTAGTGAGAAGTACCAGTGGAAATGGAGTAAACAGGTTAAAGCTTCCATCGTTTTTGTGGACATATCACTGGTGTGTGCCAAAAGGTGGCTAAGTGGGAAAAAGTCGATGTCTTCCCACAGTGGTCCTCCTGAAAGGAGAACGGTGATTTATGTTGCACAGACACCCGTGTTCAAGGAGCTAATATTGTAGCCAGTGCTTTTGAGTGGTGGCTGTAGATCAACCATGTTGCATTATGGATCAGAACACACGGCGCCTCCTGCCAGGAATACCAAGCGCTGTGAACCACGTGTAACACATGAATAGTGTAACGCAACAAGGAATGTTGTGGAGTAGAGTGATTCCTATGCGGGTCAGGTCGAAGATTTTGTGTATATTGTCTCCTACAGTCAAGCATAAATACACCTTGGTAATGATAGACTGGTGTCTTTTTGTTTGCGAACGTCACACTCTCCTTGTGGTGGTGTTTCAAGTAAACATGCATGTGGCACAGCTGTCCTCCACCCACGGCCAAAATAACAATCGACCTGTGCTCTCAAAATGAAAGTGCTGTTGTGAACGCAAAATGGGCCATTCTAATTTCAAGGTCGGTAGAAGCAGTTCAGGTGTGTTGAATCAACCAGATATGAAACAGCATTTGCGCAGGTAAACATGTTTATGCCAAGATTGGGTAACCCTTACCGGATATGGTTCAGGCGTTTTACGTGGTGCTGGATGAAAGAGAATTACCATGCACAAATTCAGTTTTGTTTGCCCAGGCTACCAACAAACTTCATAAAAAAAATACAGTTTCACCAGGGTTATGATAGAATCAGCGATTATTTCTCAATCATTCTGTCCTTTAAGTTTAGTGCACATGCGAATAGCCTTTAGTCTCACGCCAGCTGTGTCTTTGATGCATACGCATATCAGCTGATCCATTCAAAGAAATGTATCAGCTGATCCATTCAAAGAAAGAAATAACACTAGCTCAAGGTTATACTTAATGCATAAGCACGCGCTTTACTTATGGTTAGCAAACACGTCACCCCATGTTACATAATTTTTTTCTACAATGCAACAAAAGTCAAAGTGTTTTTATGTACTCTTTAAGTTTTTGTTTTTTACGAAAATGTAATGCAACTTTTATGTTACGATTGAGCAGGGATCAGTTTCTGTGTACTAAGAGTCTGGTGACATTGACAAATAATTTGTTTTCCAATGAAAAAAAAAAGAAAGAAAAAAAGACAAGCAATAAGTCACCTTACTGCAGATACAATGTACACAAAAAGGTAATAATACTACGAGTCGGGCTGCACATAAGTTGGATCTACATGCTTAGTTTACTTTATATCTGGATTCTTGTTATATTTACAGATTACCGGAGCTGACATGACTGGGTGCTTTGACTTCAAGCAGAAGCGAGATATGGAAGAATCTAACGGAGGGATATTACCCGGACCAAAGCTTCGTAAAATTGCAAAAATGTTGAAAAGCAAGTCAGACGATACTCTCCAAGGTTCACCAAAAGTGAAGAGTAACCGCCGAGTCAGTTCCGACTCCTCCGTCAAACAAAAGTTGACCACAGGTCAACCCAGAAGACGCTTTGTAAGAGTCATTCGGGGACAAGACAAAAGTGATGACTATGATAATCCACACGTGAGGAGGAAGTATGATTGTCCCAACCCAGATGGCAGAGTATTGTATAAATCACAGTCGCTAGACCAGGAGCGCCCCCTACCGTATGTGGTACCTGAACATTCAATTTTGAAGAAACATCATTCCCTGGATGTAGCTGGGGAACAGCGGAAGCACTGTCACGCACACTTCAATGAGAAAGTCGACATTATTCAACTAGATGCTTTTGGACGTTATTCATGTCTCCTTCACGAAAAAATTCAAGAGGAGTGCCCAATAAATGACTTCAAAAAATTCGAGTTCAAATGCCCAGTTAGCTCGGAATGGCTTGATGATGATGTGTTTACCGTTGATGATAGATCAGAAAGTAAAATTAAATCCGACGACTCAGAAATGACTGAAGTAAATGAAAAAACACACAGCTTGGACGTTTCTAACAAAGACAAAGGAGTACAAAGAGACTTAATGGATGTGGAAGAAGATTGTGCGTCTGAAGAATCAGAGTCAAGTTCCTGTGCCTCAGGTAAGAAGCCCTTCTGCCAAGTTTGATCTTTGACTCATTAAGATGAATCAGAGTTGAGTGGTCCCAAGCATAGAAAGGCGAATTTAGGCATGGAAACCTTTATTTTAGGCACGTAGCCCTTTCAATGCCAAAAGAGCTCATTTTTGTGAATATTGAAAATGAAAGAGTTAATGCATATAGATTCTTTTCAGTCAGCTGTCATAGTGGTCAAACTGACTTCGGACGACTTTGACGCTATTATTTTCTTTGTTCTACAAATATATCGATCAAAATTGCGTAAAGTCATATAATTTCAGTAGATAACCATAATTGTTACCAGAATCTATGTAATAGTGAACCACCGAGTTATGCAACACATTCTCAATTTTCTACGCTAATAGCAAGAGTGGGGCCAGTTGATTCATTGATGCAGAAAGGACAAACTATTTGGTCTTGTGACCTTTCTGCAGTGTCCAATGTGATGATTTTCTCTACACTCCCTCATTGTCAAGATACATAGGTGCCTTTACTGAGTTGTTGAATTTGGAATTTTTGTAGTCCATTGAAAAGCAAGTCCTTTCTGCCGTAACAAAAATTATATTAAATATTCTATTTTGACTCTTTTTCAGAAGCCGCTTCAACAGGAACAACCGATGAACCCTTTCGTCCACGCACATCATCTTTCGATCTCCACAATTTATTCAGCAGTCCAAAACTAGCAAAGTTAAAATATTTGTTCCGCAGTAAATCTGACACAGTGGTTAATAGAAAAAGTCGTACCTCTTCACCCTCCATCTCACCGAAGGCATCACCATCATCAGCACACAGGAGGCGGTTCGTGCGGGTAATTCGGGGGGATGATCCAAGCGATGACTATGAAAACCCACATGTAATTCGCAAGGAAGAGATGAAAGTGTCTGATGACTCTCCTCTCATTAGGGCCAAGAAAGAGGAGACAAGGGCTAAACACATACCCTTGTTGCGGTCCAGAAGATGTGCTTCTCCAGAGCCTTGAAAAAACTCACAAAAGTAACTGTTGCTTAGAATTAAGATAAAGCCATGTGGCTTACACCAGTATCAAACCCAGGTGGGTAACATGGAGTTGGTGTAAAGACAGAGACATACACACAGAGATCGATAGTACTCCCGAACTTTACCAATGATGCTTCTGATCACAGACTCAGCACAGTTGTCTTTCAACCCATGAAGGCAACAAACGGTCCTAAAGATCGTCATTCGTTCCGGTGTAACACACATGGCTGGGCCAGAAGTAGTTTGATGCAGTAAGATTAACGGGTGCTTATTAAAGACAGTGATTACGTCTACGGTGCAAAAAGGCTTTGAGAGACATGTTTATCTCAGCGATTTAGCTTGTTGGAGGAAGGTAACTGTGGAGTCTGTTAAAGTACTGGAACGCATGTCAGGTTCCTGTGCAGGGCGGTTGGCGCCAAACACTGAGGTTCAAAAGGAGTTCCTCTAGAGGTCGCATATACACCAGAGGGTAAACAACTGCGGAACACAATGAAGTCCTTCCTAGATTAAAAAGGGTAAACGTTCTGCAGCTGAATTTCCAGAGGCTAAAGGGGAAATGTCAGATGGTTATTTCGGGTCTTTTGAGACCATAAACAAGAAAGGTATATATCGACTTTGATTTGAACAAGATTGCATCGGTTTGTTAACCCAAGATATAAAAGCGTGGTCAAACATCCATGGGTGCAGTTGCGTCGACAGGGGCAAATAAGTGGGTGGGAGCAGTCTGTTTTTCATGCAAAGGCACCAGGTGCTTAGCTTCACCTGTAGAACTTCCAACTTTAAGTTGTTCATGGTAAAGCAATTTTAACTACTTTCAGCCTAATCGATATGGCAATAAATGATATTTATTACAATATTTGCTAATTCACATAAATGAGGCCATTGTACTGTAAGCACAGCTAGTCTGGCAATGGTAGTTGTGCCGTAGGCCTCGGAGAAAGGCCCACAATGCAGCCACAAGTGTTCCCACACAATGCATGGACTCGCTGCGCTTGTAAGCAGATCGACGTTTTAACGAAGAAAATCTCGACAATTGTCAAAATTGATTTTGGAAAAGGGTGGAAGCTAAATGTGAACGCTTCATTTTAGGGGCGGAGAATTTCATTTTATGTTGTCGTCTTTCCAGTGTCGGATGCATAACTTTGTATCACGTTGACGTTTTGTGTAGAGAAACGTGTGCTCGGCTTGTGAGCTGGGCTACATGTCCAGTGTCAATGATATTACGTATTTAAACTACAGATTGCGTATTTGAGGTGCTTGTATTTGTTGTCATCGATGGGAGATTAGAAACTCTTATATTGAAGGCACAAAACCCCACAACAATGCTTATTTTTATGTATGGGGACCTCTTTATATTTTGTGTTGAATAGCTACTTGCCATGCAATAAATATGTGTCTCTTCAGGTTGAAATAAAAGATTGATTGCCTCTCAATATCGAAGGTTTAGTGCACCAGTATGTCACCATGTGCTAATCATTTCTACTTTGTACTCTTGACATATTCAGACAGTACTTTACACGTGTGACGTTGACATCATGTTGAAGGTTAAACAGAAAATTTACTGGAGTGTCTGAAAAACGCAATTGCTTCTCTACGCGTAAAAGGTTATAGTTTGTTCCTTATTGTTGTGCTAGGTAATAACCAAATTTTAAATTATCCAAATTGGTGAAAAGAACAAAGAAATCAAAGTCTGCTTAGTGCACTTGAAAGTATATAAATGTTTTCATATAATTCAGGCAGGTTTCGCTGTTTAATTGCAACTGCTGATTTAATAACGACGCCCCTGCATAAACCCAGGTTTTTTTTACTCTAACGTTTTTCAAGTGGGCATTTAATTTTGCTTTTTGCCAAAATTTCTTGGGAATGTGTATAACAATCTCTGAAAATAACGAGGAATTATTAAAAATGTTTTAAGACACGCCCTAAATTTCAGAAGTAACAATTGTTTGTAGACATTGTGGCACACTGGAATATGCTGGTGAATCTCGTACCTTCAGGACAGATTCATTGCACACCTTCTGTACTAAGAGGACATAAAGAGTGAAGTTGTACATGGTGAAAGTAATGATAAATTCAGTTGATGCCTGGCAAGATCAAGTTCTGTGCCTTGATGAACGTGCTCTGTTGAGGAAGCAATTTTTTGTACCTTTAAAGAGCTGAAAGCAAACAACACTGCCACTTATGTGTTCATTGTAAATGTACCCAACAATGACCGAGGGACATGATTCCAGATATAATTGTATACATCTTACGTTGGTCTTAATTGAATGAAGTTAAAAAGGTATGATGATACTTTTTTAAAACTGGTATAACCATACACCGTACGGTACTTACGTTATTCTTCAGTCTCATTTTCATTATGTGTGAATCATACGTGAACAAATATTATTTCGTGCACATGGTGTACCTATTTTGTCAAAATGATCATTGTACGTGAACATATGTACCATAGTATAGCATAAATGAAAGTCAAATGACCTCATTGATGGTCCTGTTTGTGATAAAACACCATTTGTAACATCATTCTAATAAAAACGTCAAAGAGTTTACTCTTAATCAATGTATTTGTATTGCTTGTGTGTATACATATGACTGTTTTTGCGCCAAAAGAACGGTAACTGCCATGGAGACCAACATCTGTAATAGAGCATTTTGCTGATCAAAGCAAACAATTCAAGATAAGGGACTATTTCTAGGTAAAAGGTACACTCAGCAATTTTCAGATACTTTTGGCTAGCAGAATGTGTGACCATAATTGCAGGTATCAACACAAGTCTGTGGCATGATAAATTTAGTTTTCATTTTTCATGCACAGCTTAGTGACCTAATTTGCATGTATTACCAGTCGGACTACTGGCCTCTCAAAATTCCCTACTTCAGCACAAGAACAGATATGCTCTTATCGTCATTATCACAGACGAACTGCCACAGCTTTTCTGCTATACCAAGTGGACCATGACGCGCACCTGGTCTTTAACTGGGTACCGACGGAATGTCTCGTTAAACCAGCAGATCAGCTATGTGACGCGCGAATCCATAGAAAAAACAACAATCCCAACAGCCATCGTGGGGGGGGGGGGGAGTGAGAGAAAGAACCGTTTCATAATTTGTGGAGGAGCAGAATCTTTGCTCTTTTGTCGTTGAAGTGCCTCTTGTGGTGTTGCAGAAAAAACGGTTTTGTTTTCTTGTTAACCATACCAGGGTTGCACTTGTTTTTTTTTCTTGTTTTCCATTTACACAGTAAATTCTCCACAAAGACGTTTATTGCGTTTAACGTTTTGTTGTACCTTTACTGTTGGCGGATGATCGCATTAGGTAATCTAGCTTTTAAAAGATGACAGTTGAGTATATTTTTCATACCGTGCACATGTAGGTATATGCAAAATGGCAAATGCAAATCATAATTCACCAGGTTTTTCTTTTCAGAAGATTTTTCAGAACTGAGGTAAATGCAAAAACGCAAATGAAGCCTAGAATGCGCCTAGTTTTCATAGCTTTCTATAAAAAATCCAATTGCTGCACAATTTTCAGTTGGAGTAGCGGCTCAAATTGCCATGTCGTCCGAAATGCTCTAAGACAGGTTGGCAACGAAGACTTACACCGACTTACTCTTAAGAGGCATAATGATGCACACAAATAAATCTCAGTGCCTGTTCGCCAAATCTGTAGAAAACATGCAGGCATCTCATTTGCAAATTCAAAAGTATTCAGTTTGGGAGACATAACAGCAGTAATGCGTTTAACAATTTTCCTTGATCAGTGGTAATCAAGTTTAATTAGCAGCAAAGATAAAAATTATTTCGAAAGGTATGAGCCATCCTCCCCCATTTGGTATTTGTTGACTGTTTAACCATTGCCCGACCAAAACCACTGGGGTGTAAAACACTGTATCATTTGTTTACTGAATGAGCCGTTCCTGGCCTATATTTTGGCAGATAATTGTCAATGGGACAAATTAAAATACCTAGTAAGATAGAAAAGTATCTTCACTTAGTAATGCGTGTTGCACAATGAAACCCAACCTAAAGCAGGGAAACGTGTTGAATCTTGTCTTATTCTTATCACTTGGGTGTTAACGTAAATAGTTATAGGAAATGAAAAATCGTTGTCTCATGATTTTTTCGTAAAAGGAAAAAATCTGCCATTAATTGTAGATAATATTCACTGAATACACTTAATTGCCCAGCTGTTCCTGGAAATCTACTGACATGACAATTATAAGCCTACCAGAAAAGCCTGGGTTTTCAGCAGACATTCCTGCACATGCATACCCACAAGTCATGGGAAACCAGTCATATCGGCAGTGCAGGATCACATGTGTGCCCTCCAATAAAAATAATTGTGAGTCCGATATTCTCGAAAATTACAAAAGTCACAATTGTTACGGGTTACACTACTAACTGTTTTGACGTGTCAGCTACATTGAACTAAATAAGTTACGCTAATTAATCAGGAAATTCTATGCTGGAGTTTAAGATCTCCTGGGTTGCCAATTAGTCTGCTTTTGATGAAATTATGAAAAACTATGTAATTATTTGAATACCATTCTTTATCGGATATGCATACAGATGTGAGAAAGATATACAGGTGATAAAAGAATATGATAATGAATACACCTGGCAAAACGGATGGAGGAATTCATTGACAGATGAATTTGTTAACGTAGTAAACGAAAGCTCATTAATGGCATAGATATTAAGGGAATGCATGTCAGACCAACCTTGTACACAGATTTCCGACAGCAACACATAAGTTTATTGATCGCGGACAGTACAGGACATGTTTGAGGCTACCCAGTTATTACGATTTTCCTTGAGGCCATCACACAGAAAGCGGTTTGTCTGGAGTAGAGTTGACGGTGAAATCATTTGGTTTTGAGCCTGAGGCACATGTAGAGCTGACTGGAAACACCCTTTTCAGTTGTGTTAAGGGCAATGCCAATCGGCATTTCCTGAAATTAATAGATGAACGAGATCCTTTGAAAGTGATAATCGTTAGTTCTCATTTGAATTTCCTATGGCCAGATGTACACATTTCAACATTCAAATAATTACCCCAAGGAAGACCACCCACAGGAAAACAAGAGAGAGAGAGACATAAAACTCCTGACGCTTGTGTAAAATGTTTTGTACTACCTCTAAACAAATTGAAAAATGTACTGTTACAAGGTCAGAGATTAAGTAACACAGCTTTGTAAGCTTTTATATTGATTCTGTTATCATCCAATGACGTTGAGAAACAGAAAGAACAGTATACAATATCAAGACATTTCCCATATGCTTGTTGTAATTGACAAAATGCATTTTCTTTTTCAGTGAAAAAGCAAGGATTGCATAATTAAAACACCTTTATTAAGTATGGTTGTGGGGATTAATTATCGAGTTTGCTTCTTTTTTTTTTTAGTGAAAAATCATATATAACTTCATGTGGCTCGTTATTTCTCACATAATTATTTATCATAATGACAGAAATCTTATTCACTGTTGTGCATATATATATATATATAGCGAGCAGCAGTTACAATGGGACTGATCTCTGACGAACGCACAGCAAGGTATACGTTTTCCGTGAATCTGTGTTTCATATAAAATGGAGATGAGGAGGCCCCTCTTGTAGGAGTGGGTAATTGTGGCAGATAGAATGTAAACAGTACAACAAATCATGGTACGAAAAACGCAGACTAGTTTATTATTCATTCTGATAGAAGGATTGTCTTTGATCTTTTGAGAATAACATTTCATATCCACCTCAAACTTCATGTTCAAATATTTTAGAAAATTAATTGAATTATAATCTTTAACATCCGATGCACTTATTTGCGTAACAGGTTCCCCTTGCATTCACAAGTGGTTCGACCAACACAAGAAAAAAATCTTTCTATTCTCAACAAACCCAGTGGTGTTGAGATGACACTTGCTCAGAGCCGTCCAAGTTCGATTCGCTTGATAGGTTTTCCTTGATTCTTATTTCGTAAAAATGGAGGACAACGCCTGAAATGTGACTCCAGGTACCGCATACGGTTTCAAAGATAAGAGAAAACTAGGAAAGATGATTTGCTGCATAGCAAGTCAGTGTGTGTTTTTTCAAAGCATATTGGTATGGCAATGTACAACTATTCCATACCACAGGAGTAGAAGTTGGAATGGCATCTGTATCTATTATAACTTTGAAGTTATTCAAGATTTAATATTTCTAATGGTGCTATTTGGCATAATTTAAATTGCTACAACTTCTGTTTTAGACTCATTACATGTGGAAGGGTCAACAACCTCCTAGTAGAAGTTGAAATGACATCTCTATCTATAATAGTTTTGAAGATATTCGAGTTTTAAAATTTCCAATGCTGCTAATTAGCATAATTTAAATTGCTACAACTTTTGTTTTAAATTCATTAGATGCGCACCGGTCAATAACCCCCTAGTAGAAGTTGGAATGACATCTCTATCTATTATACTTTTGAAGATATTCAAGATTTAAAATTTCAAATGCCCCTAATTTGCAGAATTTTAAACATTTTCATTCCTCTGTATAAAACGATAAAGCTCCTTGCATGGAGGTACAATCATACCGAGTTTGGAGTTTCTATGTGTAATAGTTTCAATAACCCCCTAGTAGAAGTTGGAATGACATCTCTATCTATTACACTTTTGAAGATATTCAAAATTTAAAAATTTCAAATGCCCCTAATTTGCATAACTTTAAACATTTTCATTCCTCTGTATAAAATGATAAAGCTCCTTGTATGGAGGTACAATCATGCTATGTTTGGAGTTCCGATGTGTAATAGTTTCCGAGAAAAGTGTCGGACAAATTCACCGGTAAAGAAGAAAGAAAGAAAGAAAGAAAGAAAGAAAGAAAGAAAGAAAGAAAGAAAGAAAGAAAGAATTTCAGGATAAACAGAAAAGTGTGTGTTGACACACACACTTTAATAAAGAATTTTAGGAAAAACAGAAAAGTGTGTGTTGACACACACACTTTAATAAACAGAGGATAAACTGAAATGATTACAGAAAAAAACATAGGTAATAAGAATAGAACCATGGTTTAGCACGGGAAATATCCTCTTTAATTTACCAATCCTGCACAAGTGTTTATCTTTATGCAGTGGACTTTGCAGACGATTCTGCACGGTGTTAAAATATCTGTCGTATAGATCTAATGTTCAATCAATTGATTCCTTTAACAGATAAAATTATGTAATGATTTTTGGCATATTTTCTCCAATAATTAATTTGTCGATTTTGAGATACTTTTTAAAAATCACAACATATAGTGACAAAATTCTTGTTGGTGGATGAAGTAAGGGGAAGTCGAAACTCCTGAAGAAATCAGTCTTTAACCCCAGTACGAAAGAACAGATATGACTAACCGTCATCCCTAAGTAATGAAAGTTGTCCCTGGTGGGTTTCCATGGTCCATGCGAGCCTAATAAAATGTTAATTGTCTCCACATGATTCAAATTATTGGCCCGCATTCTTTTTCTATCCCAGTCACGGGTATCTGGCCCAGCTGGCCTGTATAATGACGTATGCGTACCTTTCCTGTATAGTCATTAAAAACGTATTCCTTGCCATGTGCTTGAAGAATTGGATTCTTATATGACCATGAAAGCAAATCGCTTCTGCCTGTGGTGTTGACATACTCAGGAACAACATCCTGATATGAGATGGAAAGAATCATTCAGCACACACCAAGTAAATCACAATCATACTAGAACAGATGAACAGCTCAGCATTTTGCATATGCGTCGATGGGTCTGCTCTCTCTTTCTCTCTCTCTCTCTCTCTCTCTCTCTCTCTCCATATATATATGTATACATATATATATATATATATATATATATATATATATATATATATATATATATATATATATATATATATACATAATACTTTGCTGGATGAGAAAATGACTGACATTTAAGGTGCACTGTCGCCTTTAAAAAAGTTTATGAACAGAAACCTGTTTATTAAATTCGACTACGTGTCATGGTCTCACCAATTTTATTCTCTTGGTTTTGGTCTAGAATTTCAATGGAACATACGGAAATGAGATGTTGCTATTTCGGTTGGCCTGACTGCTGGGATACACAAACTAAAGGAACCATGCTTCGTTCTGGAAATGGTCTAACTATACGCACGCAATTGCATGTGACGCTGCTCCACGTAAACACATCTCCGCTATCTGCCCACTCACATCCCTTTTAACTCCTCACCACCACCGTCACCACTACGGAAGGGGGTGGGGGACTAAAAACGGTTATTTCAGATTTAATCTTTTGTTTGCTGCTGCACTTTCATTCATAGCATTGTATTTGTGTCTTTTTCTTTTGCAGAACTATTTCCTAGTAGTCATTACCCTATTCCGCACTGCGAATTCTTTACTCTCCATAAACTAACCCGTCACTGTCTAACCTATATACATTTGGAAGTACTATTGTCCATATTGCACACGTTCTTCTGTAGAATTTGACACAGGGTGCATTAGCCCAAATAAATTAAAGGGTGTTCAGTGGGTAACTATTGAGGACATGTTTCGGAGCCTATACCCTTGCATGTCTCTCTGAGTAGTGGCTCCTTGTCTTCGCCAAATATTCAGCAAGGACAACCGACTTAATATTAAATAAATATGAGTGTGGCAAATGATGAATTAGCTACAAACATGAAGTTTTGCTTATAAATGCAGAGCTTCATTATGAAAGAAGAAAACCTGTCAAACATGACAATCAGCGAATTTTGTTTTGATTTTGATTTCAATTTTGTCCCGCTGAAGTGGAAAACTTGTTACATCGGCTTAAAAATAACCGGCTTAGGGTTAATACATTGGATCTTGCATGTTTTCTAAGAAGCAGTACTTCATGAAAAATAGGACTGGTTGCCATGGTTTGTCTAGGGTTGCCTGACACTTAGAGTTGCAAACAATCTTGAGGCTCCCTATGATTCCTATTCTTCAAAACGCCCAAGTACATTTGTATGTTAGTTATGTCGTCTTTGAATAAGAAATGTGTAGAATCTTTGCCTTTTGACAATGTCTGTGCCACAAGATGGCAATTCAGATTTAAACTTTGGCCAATGTGTTGACTTCCGAACAACCTAGGGCTAGCCGTTTGCTTTGTTTTATATCTAGAGCAACAAGATATCTTACTAGGCAAACACTCCCTCGAGATTAAAAAATGGTAACACTGTTTTAAGTTATCGAAGCTTACTGTTAGGCAACTAATTAAAAATGTAAAATGTAAGTAATGTAAATGTTTTTCTTAACGATGATGAATTGAAAAATGTTTTTAATGTATTTAAAGTCATAGAATCATAACAAAATATACATTTATATATAAGTAATTTCAAACATAATAAAACATGAGTCATGGAAACATTCACCATTATCACCAGAAGTCATATTCACTTAAAAGTTGTTATTTGTCTGTCTGTATGTTTGAAATGTGACGACAATTCCAAAGATGTAATGTGCTGTGGGGATGTTTTCAAAACTAAAAATAGGCGGGTAATTGTCTCATTTAAGGAGGGAGCTTTACCAACGCCATCCCATACAGTAATTAATGTCATGTTTAAATTAAAGCACCATTTCAAAAGGAGCCCCAACAGCTTGTTTTCAATTGGATTGTTCTTGTAAACTTGAGTTCTAAGTGTAACTTAAATCTGAATAGAGCAGGTCGATTTTGTTCGTGGTCAATATGTCCTTGCTTGCAGCAAGTATTTCAGACTCTGTAGTTCCTATTGGTAACATATAATGAGAGCATATGTTGACAGAGATGGGTGCTTCTATACAAATATCTGACACACATGATTGCTTTCCTTAATTATTGTGCATCGGATGTTTCATATTACTGTTCAGTGACGTAAGGAGTAAAATGTGTCTGACGTAACTGACAGAAGGATCTTTTTTGGTCAAAGTGACTTCATTTGATTCATTTCTTAGATTATAAAAATGCAGCATATAAAATGATCGGAGAGATAACAAGCCATGGCCAGATTTCATGTTTACAGTATCATTTTTATACACATACATTTCATGTTTACAATATCAGACTTCAACAACAGCTTACTGAGATCACAATTAAATGGTATTTAGTTCAATTTGTATGAAATATCGTAAAAACGAACATGATGAGGACCAAAATGTACCACAGGAAAGAGGCATTCAATTTGAAAAAACCAGCCTAAAACAACAATTAAACTGCTCATAGTTTCAGAGTGGGCAATAGATATTGTTTTACAGGTGTGTGATGTAATTCCAGGGGTGTCACCAATCTAACACACTTGACGTCATCAAAATTTGTGAACACAAATTACAACAAAATGAAGAGAAACTATCACACGAAATACAAAGTTCAAGCAGGAAATTTTGAAACCTGCAAATTTGCTCAACGCAAAAAAACTAATGACTAAAAATAAGGGCAAGAAAAAATTGTCTTAGATCGATTGAGAAAAGAATTCGTAATTTGATGCGCAGATATGAAGACATACTAAAATTATAAAACTTCGTACACCGACATCATTTAATACCCATACCCACCGTACCCCACACGCCCATCCGCCCATATGTATGTGTGTATATGTGTGTGTATATATATATATATATATATATATATATATATATATATATATATATATATATATCTGTGTGTCTGTGTGTGTCTGCGTGTGTATAGCTAACCGTGTGTGAAAGCCACCACTGATGGTATTGACCCGGGGGTATTGACAAATTTCGGGACTTTTTCGCCCAATTTTAATTACTTGAACTGATAACGTCCGATCTTATTTTGGCATGCTATTTTCAGAAGTAGATGTGGATTTTATTCAATTTTAGAAATTGAACGTCTTGGGTTTTTCATATCTGGTGCTAAAAGCAAATCATGTTCCAAATAAACAATAACTAGCAAGGACATGTGAAACCAAGTCGTCATTTTCAAAAGTGGACCTTGTGCTCAGGCAATCACATTCCTACTACATCCTGCAGCCTGTTAATTACATATACATGTGAACTGCAGTGGCATGAATATGCAGAAAAAAGAGCTTTTCGCTGAGATGAATAAGTTCTCCTTTCGGAACGAAGTGGTCATCAGTCAGACATTTTACTAAAACTATGCATGTATCTATATATGTGTATCTGCTCACCCATCCACACATCTATCAACCCAGCCAACCAGCCAGCAAGCCTGCCAGCCCGCCAGCTAGCCAGCCAACCAGCCAGCAAGCCTGCCAGCCCGCCAGCTAGCCAGCCAACCAGCCAGCAAGCCTGCCAGCCCGCCAGCTAGCCAGCCCGCCAGCTAGCCAGCCCGCCAGGCCGCCAGCCAACTCGGCAATATCGCTAGACTATTATTGAAATATGGGGTAAAGTCTGTCTGTCTGTCTGTCTGTCTGTCTGTCTGTCTGTCTCTCTCTCTCTCTCTCTCTCTCTCTCTCTCTCTCTCTCTCTCTCTCTCTCTCTTATAAACCACATCCGTGCGTCTCATTCAAATCACTGTGCACGAAGCTGCAAGCCAAACTGGACATTTTGAAGCATGCCGCTGAAGAAACAAAGAAACTTTCCCTGCTTTTCACGGTACCGCGAGTCACGTGACATCTTTTGAAAAGAGCCATGTGCTAAAAACAAGAAGAAAATAAAAACACAAATAACAAAACAAAAAAACAAAAACAAAAACAAACAAAAAACAAAAACAAACAAACAAACAACAACAACAACAACAACAACAAAAAAAAAGAAAGAAAGAAAAGAAAAAGGCAGGGCGTCAGCAATATGCCACATACAGTTTCATTTGAATTAGATAATAGCATTCTCAATTAGTGAAATTTTGTCTTTCTTATTTTGTTTCGTCAAGGTTGCAACTTAGGCAAATATCAATTGTAACAAACTTTATCGGGTGGTGCTTTCGGCGGCATTTAAATGTGACGGATTCGATGGTTTATTGGGACGATGAAAACATTTTTGGTTGGGTTAGCATTATAAATTACTTTATCAAATGGGCTAAAATTAAAAGAAAAAATAATGAGCCAGACTTTCATTTTGTCACCCATCACCAACGAAACATATTTTAATCAATATCACTACACATTTGGTATGGAAGCTTGATTTTTAAAATTCGAACTAACAATGTTATTATTGGGCAAAATTGCTAAAAGAGGGCAAATAGGTTTAGCCAAACGTACCTGTGGGAATATATGGTTACTTGACTAATGGATAACTAGGCAAGTCTGGTGATGTCTTTATAAATCACACGTTCCACCAAACTTTAAAAAAATACATACAATAAAATAAATAAAATAAAATAAAATAAAATGAAAAACAACAAACAAAAATAAATATGGCACAAATCTTACAATTAATTGTTTGATCTCTTTCATCTACATGATCTGTCTTTTGCTGTAACACACATTATCTCAATTCATGATAATCAATATGAGTCGGATTTTAATATGCAGGAGCTAAATTTTGCCTTTTGTTACATTTTCAAACTATTGCAAAATAGTTAAATTGAAACACCCACTGCAAGTTGTGTCTATATTTTCTTATGTCGGTAAATTTTTATGTTTGTTGAATTTTCAAATATGATGCAAATGATATAATAGGAGGACTTGTTAAATTGTGTATATACTTATCCATTCCGGCAAGGTTACGTTTTGCTTTAAATAATTGTCTATCTAATCTACTGTAATGCAGCTTTGGTAGAAAGGTGCAGAGTGTCGACGTTAATCAGTATTTAAAGATGACAGGAACGGCCAATGTTTCTTAATTCTTAATGTTATGTCCGTGTTACTGTGTTGTTCTGTGACTTGTGTTTCCTTTTTTCCTTCCTTTTTTCTTTTTTTTTTTTGTTACATGCTTACTGTTATTGCACATAATATGATAACACTTAATTACCGAGTGACTGAGTTATATACGTTGCATCTACTATTGCTCCTGATTGTAACAGAAGTTTAATTGTATTTCAACAGCAATAATTGTAAACATTTACATTTTTATTCCACGAGAGGAATTCATATAGGCATGGTGCTTGTTTTCCAGTTGTTTTTGAAATAAATATGTTTAAACCAACGGTCAATGTATTAAACGAGTGAGCTTGAAAATGACGGAATTGAGTAGAGATCTGTCTGTCAGCTCCAAATATATGTCTCTGGCATGCTACTACACATTCGATTGCCATCGAATGCTTCCATGTGCTGAATTAGAGGTCTACATGTTTCTTGAAAGTAACAATGCAGTGCCATTGGACGGAATCGACAAAAATCCTTACCTATTTCAAAATGTATATGATATTGTTTTGATTATTATTGCGTCACGTGGCCCTTCCCGTATAAAATTTCTTGACACAACCAAATTTATTCATTCTCATAAATATTTCTTTTCAAGGGATGCAACAGCAAGATTCGCCAGAAACTGTTTGTTACCAGCTGCATTGGTAGTTCTGTACCTTTACCACTAGCCAACCTACCAACCAGCTTACCTACCTACCTGCCTAAATACCTACCAGCCAAGTCAATCCGCGAACCCAACTTTGCATACACTTCTTCACCTCCTATCTTTATCTACCCACGCAGTTATGGATTTACTAATGAGAGTGTTCGTGTCTTTACCTTGCTATCTTTAACGACACCTTATGTACCCTACCGTTATCTACCCACCTACTTCTGGATAATAATAATAATAATAATAACAATAATAATAATGATGATGATGATGATGATGATGATGATGATGATAATAATAATAATAATAATAATTGAACATCTTTATACTGGATAGCCTGTTCAGCCAATGGCTGTTCTTCCACAGGGTCCAGTGCTCATGAACGTGTTCCTGTCTTTACCTGGCTATCTTCAATTACACCTTATATACCTTCCTGTCCACTATCTGCATAAAGTCCATTTTACACCAACCTACCTGTTCACCTGCGAAACCATCAAAATTTACCTTACCTATCCACGTACCTGACCACCTTTACCTGTCAACTATTTACTACCAGGACACACTGTACGTTTTCCTGTCTTCGCACCTGACATGTTTTCATACACACACGCGGTCCTGCCCATCTACATACCTTTACAGTATATTTATCTATGTATATTGGGCCCCTTCAAGTTTGGAAGCCCTTTTTAGGAACCACATAATGTAACCTTGGCTTTGGTTGATCCTTGCCCAACATAAGAGATCTCGGCCCGTATCTGCATTGTCTCGCTATGCAGCAAGACTACAGTACCACCGCAGCACTTTCTTCCAACTCATTCAATACGCATGCAGTAGGCAATGCGTCTGTTGTCGTTACAACTCACTTTTAATTGACAGCTTCAATAACTGCCATATCACCAGGGAATCTTAAAGCAAGTTCAGACTCCCACACAGAAGCGATGGGTGACTTGATCATGCGTATAGGAACAAAGCACCAGAAGATGCCGATGTTATACTGTATAGATGAACATGTGTACTTCAGTTGCCACTTCTTACTGGCCTTACAGTACCTTTAAGAGCTTTCAAACCCTGAGGTCCAGCCATGCAAAAAACTATGTCATCTTTGCCTCCTGAATGGATGCTACCGTCCTGAGAAGTTTTTGCTCATCTTTTACCCTTAAAACCAAAAAACAAAACAAACCAAGACGAAACCAACTCCTCCCCCCCATAAAAAAAAAAAAAACAAAAAAAACAAAACAAAAAAAAACGATGCCTTTCCCCAACCCCAACAACTCATGAAAATTCGTTTAAAAGGAAACTGGCGGAGGTTGGGGTATTCGGCTCCTACTCAACTGCTCCAGTTAGGCCCAGATACGGGGTAAAGGGCATTCAAACGCTTGTATCCTCCTTGGATCTTGCTCAATATACATGTTTTGAATGTTGGTCTAGACAGAGCCTTTAAAAGTGAGAGGCATACATGGCTAAAACCTTTCATGAAACTTAATTTACAAAGCTACGCTCTTTCGTCTTTTCTGGATATTGATGAAAAGTCGTCTCCGTGCTGGTACCGTACAATGAAAAGATCCACTTTCGGTGAAAAATATATGTCGCATTTAAACAATTTACAAGACACAAGACTCAAATTAAAAGCCCGTCTAGGTTGCTTGGGGCTAAAGGAAGACCTCAAGATATGGAATGTTTCAGATATAAGATGCAACTTGTGTACTAAGGCCGCTGAGGATTTGGCCCATTTCTTGTTTCTCTGTCCCTGTCTTTATTCCATCAGAATGAAATACTACAACAAATTAGAACAAATTTTAAGGTCTAAAGGTGCTCACGACGTGTCGTGTAAATTCTCAAGTGCATCATCTTTAACAAAAGTACCCGGTATGTCTATTTTTAGGCGAACATGCTGAAGACTTTGGCGAGATTCCAGGGAATATTTTTGACGAAATTTCAAAGCAGCATTTGGCGGAAGCGTGGGGATAGAGGCGTGAGTCTCGTGAAGACCACCCGGAACTGACCCGAGGATCTTTTGTTTCAACCTGTTGCATATTTTGCGCATGTAATATGGATCTGCTGAGTTCCATGCTTCATCAATGATAGGTATTACAGGGGTCCCTCATGAGGCGGTGGGGGTGGGGGGTTAACTCGAGGGCTCAATGGTTCGAAGCTGTCGGGTCGGCCTAGCCCACCGGGAGAGACCCGGTGGGCTAGGCCGACCTATATATTGCCTGTTTCTCTGTGACACGGAGGAATGAAACGCACAGTTAGAACAGCATGTGTTTCATGAAATGTTTACAAAAAATGCATATATTAAACTTTTCAATCTGTGTAAATGTATTCATTGTGTAAATCATTATATTGCTCTGGCATGGGCACAATGCATCACATGGTCTTTACTCAATAGCTTGAATTTCTAGTCCTAAGCAAAACTACCTTGTGCGGATTTCCATCAAGAGTAACTAATACATCGTTTGTTGTCTCACATTTAGTGGCCTTCAGTATTTTTTCTTTTATTAAACTTACAAAGTAAATCTAATTTCCTGTAAGAATGGATACTTTAAGTTACTGTTTTCAGATGATCAACTCACTGTCTAAAGCAGCATATAGAAAGAAAAGAAGAAAGGTATGTTGTTCTCGAGTGTTGAAACCAAATCGTAGCCTGTTTGGGGATCAAATGCCACACAATAATTAGTTGCACAGCAAATAGTCGACAGCTTTTAAGTATAGGCTATATTTTGCTCAATCTTAATCGTTTTGTCAATAACTGCAATAAACTGTACATCTAACTTCGGTTCTAATCTGCAGTTAAACTTTGGATATTTTCATGTAAGTTAAAAGCTATATCTGATCACAATGGGAGGGAGTGTATCTTAGCGGGTTTTTTTTTTTGTTTTTGTTTTTGTTTTTGTTTGTTTGTTTGTTTCCTTTTCTGAGTAATATTGCCGAGCAATGCTGTGGTAAAAACCGTAAAGAAAGGTGCCTCGGCACTCGTCGACGTTCTTACGGAGAAAGTCTGAGTGGCTTATCACATTTATCCTGTAATATCTGCGTGTATTTTGTGTCTTCAACTGTATTTGGTTTACTGTTGTAATATTGCAAGGTGTTGGTGCTATGCAGGTTGACTTCATGATGTTTGGGGCCCCACAATTCCCCAATAAACAATTATGAAGAAATTGTATGGGAGGTTTTAGCTACACAAACGGCTTGTGAATATGTGCAAAACATTTTACAATTTGTCTACGCCGTTGAAAAGGCATTTTCCTATTTTTATGACCAAGTTTCATCTTAATATTTTTGCCAAAGAACTTGTTTTCAAAACAGCAATTATCATCAAAGGATCACAAGGTAGGTATAATTATAATCGGTCATAACCTTTCCAAAATTGTATACTTTGTATGGGTTTATGTGACTTGTTCCCATTTTATGGAGCAAAACGATTGATACAGTAGATGACTTATTCTACAAGGTCACATTCAGACCAACTTAAATGTTTATCAATACATGATTTTCTATGGTGTGTTACTGGAGCAAACCAATGGAAGTTGTAAGACACACCAATGCACAAATTAAATCTGCTAATTTTCTGCAGGAGAAAAAGCTGAAAAACTGAAATGGATTCAAAAATAGACAATCTCAGAATTCAAGCTTTGAAAGACCTTATTAGTTCTTTAACATGAGTAATCCTCATTTGTTGTTCGTATGACATTATTGATCTTGTAAAACTAATATGTATTCGGTTTGAATGGGGTTTAAGTTACCCTAGCTAAATCTCTTTTGTTTTATGTACCCCCAATTGTGCCCGAATAGCGAGGCTTTTGTGATGAATTTGCTCCATACATGTAATCGATGATTACAAAATTGAAAAAAGAAAGAGGGGGGGGGGGGAACAAAACTATACATTATCTATATATGGCATTCTCGAAGCCTACATTATATGTTCTCGGTATTGGTATGAAACCCTGCGTTAACAGAATGTAACTGGACGGTAAACGTAAAGGGAGCGTAATCTATGGAACATTCATCCGTTAATATTTGTGCCACCAAACGGAGAAAATAATATCTACGCCTGGTGACCTGGGTCAAAAGGATTTTGAAGGCCTATTTTGTCCACTTTTTTACATTTCATACCACTTTATCAATATACACTGCAAACGACACTTACATTTATTTATCTACGTCTGGAATAAGTCATAAAACCCTTGAGGTCGTGTGTTGATTTTTTTTTCTTTTTTTTTTTTTCTTTTTTTTTTTTTTTTTTTTTGCTCTCACAAAAGTTAAAGATCCGGATCACACCCAGGAGAACTAGTGACCACGGTCTTACTTTGTACCTTTATAAGGCTGATTTATATGGCTTAATTTGAGTCTCCTCCGTGCATTGAATATGGACACCTTCTGTCAAATTTACCTTATCGTGCCAAACTCTGTACGATAGTACCGGGTATCATATATTACCTAATGTGGATATGCTGGTGACTATATAATAAATTAGGGACACCCCCTCCCCCAAACAAAGCCCCATGCATTATAAACATACAAAATCACTACATTATTATAGAGATTCAGTTGCCAAATTTTATATCCCACAGGGAAGTAAATTAATTCGTATTTACCACAGGCCACACGGTTTATCCGCGTGAGCAGTCCCAGGTTGTAATTAAGCTCCCAGGCACGAAGAATAAAATGGATGACTAAGGTTTTATTAGGTACATACCCAGTCACAATGTAAACAGATCAATATCATGATCCAGATCTTCTACGTTTAAGTCACAAGGAGTCAGCTTTTTCAGCTAGGACTTATTTAGACGGACAGATTTGAGGCTTTTCATACACCAAGTATTTATGAGCGGACATCCATTTTCTTCTGCTGGAACTAATATAATCTAAGACACACCATCAGCATATCAAAATCGATATCCATTCTTCATCTGTTATTGAACAAACAGGAGCAACCGTGCCACATCTTCCGAGTAGTTCTGAACGAAAAAAGCACAATACAGTCTCTCTGCGCTCCACAGCCAATCCAGCCACTCTCTGTCTAAACCAATGCCTTAATTAATCACCATTATCAGGTTCCAAAGAAACAGTTTGAAAATTGAAGGCTTCAACAGGCAAATGAACTTATCAACGGGTCATCCGCAGGACATGTTAGACACCCGGACACACTTTTTGTCAAGGCCGCTGCTTGCCTTTGCCGCATAATTGGTAAAGACAACCTGCTTGTATTTAAAGAATGTGTAAACATGAAATAAATAAACAGATAGATAGATAAATGAACTAAATAGATAGATAGATAGATAGATAGATAAACAGATAGGTAGATAGATAGATAGATAAACAGATAGGTAGGTAGATAAATGAACTAGATAGATAGATAAATAGATAGATAGATAAATAAATAGATAGATAGATAGATAGATAGATAGATAGATAGATAGATAGATAGATAGATAGATAGATAGATAGATAGATAGATAGATAGATAGATAGATAGATAGATAGATAGATAAATAAATTATGTAACACAAGATCCTACTTATAATGGCAGGACTTATTATGAATTAGTCACATCCGGCTACTGACAATCAATCAAATTGTCACACAATCCAAAGGTCTGTCTGTGTGCGTTTCGAGCAACGTGGAAAAGTAAATTGAAAACACAAGCGCACAGCCAAAAACTAATAATGATCACACTTCCAATCGAACGACCAGAATATTTTCATATAATTGTAGGGTTACATCTAAAAATATTTTTAAGAAACACACACAAGCAAAATAACCAAGATGAAGATTTGTAACCAAGGGTGTCAATGTGAATTGTACCCCTATTAATTATCTGAAGGTTGAAGTCCCGCTGACATGAGTCCAGATTCCCAATCATAAACATGCCTTCATGCAAAGGTCACAGAAAAGGACAGCCAACAATCAGTATTGAGTACACACTCGTAATAAAGAAAACACTACAGGCTGAATTTTCAGTAATAAATAACTTTTGAAAGGCTTACATAGAGGATAGATTTCAGCTTTATAACTTTGAAACTGAAAACCTAAGGTCTGCATCGAAATTTCACGATGGAGATTATTTAGATAGGACAGCTAAAAATTGCAGATTTTAACGGCGTGGTGCACTTTTACATCACTTTTCACAGAAAACACGACTTTGCTCCAAACATGTCCTTATTTAAGGTCTTATTTGTGGTTATATAAACTTATATTTTTGAAAAGTATACATTTAGTTTAAGCTATCCATAATAATGAAATATCTACAGGTGTAAAGAAATATAAATTTTAATTGCTTAATGAACAAACTTTAATTTTACCTCTTATTGCAGACAAAAAAGAAAAAAAGCACAACCACAAAAAATGGGAAACATTAATGTCGTATGGAGATAAAACAGTACACCTCTAGCAGCAAAACAACATTTGAAAATTTGGGTGTGGGTTTTAGTTAAAAATTTACAGGATGTTAAAATATGAATTATAATTTTGATTAAAAAACGAAAGAGCCATAAAACTATAACCAAGTCCCTTTTTAACAATTTAAAACACAGTTTCGGAGAGCGTTACGTGTTCTTTCATTTGACACTAAAAGCTAGATCTGATTTTTATTTTTTAAAATGCTATTTTGAATTTTATGCAGAATTTAAGAATCTTAATGAGAATTTAATTACAGCAATAGCGATGTTAAAATTTATAGTCCCGTTTTGTTTATCTTTAATTGAATTATATCATCTGATAAAACAAAATTTTTTCCGTTCCTTAGGTGGTCTGAATAAGGAGATTCCATTGTATTGTGTTACTACCAGATATATATTGAAAACAAATATACTAATAAATATGAATATGGACTGCTACCATTTACTGGTATCATAATTCGGTTCTGGTCAAAAGCAACAAAATTTTGTCAAAATGTGTATGATTCACCAAACAGGGTGCCCGGAGTCCCGGGATTTATTGCGGACGTTTCGTGGTGATGCGGAAATTTGGCATGCACTCGACAAATATGTTTCATAGCACCAGCGTTTGAATAACCTAGCTGTTTCCTTAAACATTTAAACCAACTAGTACAAATTAAGGTAAACATAAAATATGCTGCCTCTACCAGAAAAGGTAAACAATTTTTTTCTTCTTTTAACGTATAATATGTAACCACTATGTGTTTCCCCTAGTTCATATACTTACGAGTGTATATATGGGCTTTGTTGCTGCCCATAATCTACATGCTCTTCACACACACACACGCGCGCGCGCATATATATATATATATATATATATATATATATATATATATATATATATATATATATATATATATATACACAGTATGCACATCCGTACATATATGTTTCATACATACATGAGCATTTACATATTACTGATACACATGTCTCAGACTCGAAAACGCTTATTGCAACCTGTGCAGACTGAACTCTGTGTTTCTGGATTAACCTTGTCTTCAGGCAAAAACGTTGATCACTGCCTTCAAACATAAAACACCTGATGTTTCTAGAGAATTATTTTGATCAGGAAAACCGAGACATGATGCTCCATATGTTAGAACTTTTTCCGTGTGTGTATGTATGTATGTATGTATGTATGTATGTATGTATGTATGTATGTATGTATGTATGTATGTATGTATGTATGTTTGGGGTCCTGGTCAAAACGTACCCTGTAAATGTTCTTTATTTTTTGGGGTACTAATTTTTTCTTCAGTATTGTAATTTTCTCCGTCACAGGAATTTCAAAATATACCCATTCATTAAGAAAAGAAAAAAAATGCATGGGTCTACAGTGTAGACCCATGCATTTTTTTTTCTTTTCTTAATGAATGGGTATATTTTGAAATTCCTGTGACGGACTCTACAGACAGGGAATGTCACGATTTACCATTGTAATCGATGGAAAAAGCCCTGTCTAAAGATGTTTTTAGCTACACTATGAGAAATTTGATAATGATAGTTGTGTATTTCTGTCTTAGCCTATGGCTATGGATCTCTAAATTTACGACATTTAAACTCGTTTAAATAGAGTTGCATGTTTTTGCGATATGCTGTTTGGTGTATCTGTCAGTCTGGCTAAATTGTGCTGAGGCAACCGTGGCTATTGCCTGGGTCAAATTTTTTAGATAAATCAAAATAGGCTAGAGGTTACAAATAGGAATCCGTACATGGATGCTAACTGCAGTCATTATTTAATAGTTGGAAAAACATGCTTTTTGTGTAACTTCTATCCTGAAAGGCATGAGTTTTAATGGGCTCTTATGAAAAAACCCTTAAGTACCACAGTTTTTGTGATAAAAAACAGGAATCTGAAAACAGGTCACTTTTATACACTAAGATGCCGGCTTAAGACTGTAATTCCCTATGCACTAGTGAGCAACGGACTTCCCACTTAAAATGACAAATACGTGTACACTATACCACCTTAAAGGACAAAAATGTATACACTATATAAACTCGAAAGCTTCATAAAAGTTACTACTGGCGGATTCAATCAAAGTTCTAATACAGACAGTATTAAATATTGCTTTTAAATTGACCTTATGGGTCGAATTAAGGTTCATCTTGATTTTGACGTTTAACGAAGAACAAGTGAAACAATGATGTAATTGTAATGATCAAACTGTTTGTTTTTTGTTTTCTTTTATTTTTGGTGGCCATTCAGATAATGGCAACCCATTTAGGTTTTAAGTTTCTAAGTTGATGGTGGGAGTCGGGGAAGCACCCCACTCCAGTTGCTTCACCTAATTTTTCGTTCAATTTATGACCCGGTTAGGTAGCAGAAGGTACAAGTTATGGTGAGATATCATTATAGCCACTTCATTACAGTTTTTGAGATCGAGACTTTTATTTGACTGAAGCCTGAAGGTTGTCGCCCCTACGACCAGAGAGATTTGAAGGGAGGGCCAGCAGCAAATATCAAGACTATATAAATAATAATCTTATCACACCCATCCACCCCCGCGATGGCGGGGAAATTCACAAAAAGTACACGAGAATCATACAAAACAACATCTTGCACAAGTACAGATACTAAAAGTAAAAGTGTGACATTACAGGGTTTGATCGGAAAAGTGATGTTTGTTGGGCTTCTTTGTATCTAAATATATATTTTTTTCCATCTTAACGCGCCACTTTGAACGTCGACATATTCTTACACATTATGATATGTTGGCATTGATTTTTTGTTTAAAAAAGAACATTTACAGGGTACGTTCGGACATGGAACCGTATGTATGTATGTATGTATGTATGTATGTATGTAAGTATATATGTATGTATGTATGTATGTATGTATGTATGAATGTATGTATGTATGTATGTATGTATGTATGTATGTATGTATGTATGTATGTTTGTACATTTTCTATTATTTCCGCAGGTTTTGAGCGTATTCCTAAATGGCATTCGTATGGGTATATTATGTGGTATAACTGAGACATTTAAGGTAATAATGTATTTTACGAATATACGCCAGTTTTGTCTGTTACAAGCAGATAGTTGTCTGTCAAAAGAGAGAGACCATAATTGCCTTTTTTAAGTGACAAATTTCTGAAAGAGTAGCTGCAGTTTGCGACGGAAATATGAAATAAAGGTTTCTTGGGTATATTTTAAAATTGGCTGCGATGGGCACTTTTTGAGTGACGTCAATCCTTTCAAGAAACAAGCGCCAAATGGGATGACACACAGAAGTCTTTTGTCGTTAAAACAAGGGATTGCACTCAGGAGTATATGCAATGCTCTTAGAAAATGCTCGCGTGCTGTTCACTCCTGTAAGTACCCACACCCTACAAATTTACATGACAACACGATAAGCATTGGTGTCGTGTCACTTCGTGGACTGATAAAAGCAGTCGCGATCGAGGCATTCGCGTTTCGTGCGCAGTGCTGCCATCTGCTGTTCGAATTTACGTTTAAAACTCTTCGTACAGGTTTTCCTGAGAGGGCGCCAACAGCCGGTTTGCTGGGTAACTGACTCCTCACCAACACAAATTGTAACCAACAGTGCGTCTGAATAGTAAACGCAACAACGATAAAAACATAAACAAGAGGGCTGTGTGTGAACAGCCCATGCTCAGCTGACCTAGACATTCATTACACTAGCAGCTTTGTGAACTTGGGAAAGGATCAAGGTCACCCATGTTCTGAGTAAGTCTGACCTTTGCACAAGAACACCAACATGTGCAACATCAAGATTCAAGTAGTTCTCAAGTTATAGTGAAGAGCAAAATTCAGGTATGTTGAACTGTGACCCCAGAAACGAGGTCAAGGTCATTCATGTACTGTCTAAGCATGACCTTCACGCAGAAACATTAACATGTGCAGCATCATGGTACTAACTCAAAACAGATCTCAAGTTATCAAGTAAACAGTAAATTTCGTGTCAGTTGTCCTGTGAATTAGCATTAGAATGCCTATTGACTTACATAGTAATCAATAGAAACGCTGAATTGACCGATAAGTACCCGAAATGAAAATCCTTAAAACTCAGGAATCCAAAGCAGTGTCACCTAGTAAACAGCTTTGTTTGACCCTTCCACAAGAACATATCCATCAAATTTCAGCTTAATCTGAGTGACGGTTCTGAGAGCAAGTGGAAAATAGCAAAACCATACAAAAAATTCATGAAAAAATTTAGAAACAAATTGCAGCGCCACCTGGTGAACAAATTGGGAAGTAGGTGTCCTTGGATGTGTCTGTGTGATATCAAAGTAAATGGATGAGCGGTTTCAGAGAAGAGTTTTCAAGGTTCCCCCCAAATAGAACAAAAAAAAAAAATCATAACAAACCCAACAAATCAATAGAGCGTGACCATTTGAACAATCTTGGTAGACATCCACCCAAGGCACATCCCCACCAAAGTTTGAAGTAAATCTGGCCAAAATTATTTAAGTTATAGCCATTACAAGAAATTCCCATGTTTAACTTTCCTATTAAAGCTTTTGTAGAGATTTTTGAAGAAAAAAAATCATAAAAAAATCCAAAAATCATTAGAACATGACCATTGGAACAAACCTGGTAGACACCCACCCAAGGTACATCCCCACCAAGTTTGAAGTAAATCTGGATGACGATTTTGGAGAAGAAGTCGAAAATGTAAATTAGCATTAGAATGCCCATTGACTTACATGGTAATCTATGGAAAGGTGCATTTACCAAAAGGATGCCGAATTGAAAAAAAAAAATCGTTACACATCAGGAATCAGCAGCATTCCCACACAGTGAACGACATTGTTTGACCCTTCCACAAGGAACATATCCACCATGTTTCAGCTTAATCTGAGTGACGGTTCTGGAGAAGAAGTCGAAAATAGTTATAACACACAACAATTCAAAAATAAATAAGAAAAAATACAGCACCACCTGGAGTGCGGTTTCGGAGAAAAATATTTTTTAAGATTTGTCCAAAAAAAACCCCCAAAACAAATTCATTAAAAATCCAAAAATCACTGGAGCATGACCATTTGAACAAACCTGGTAGAAACCCACCCGAGGTACATTGCCACCAAGTTTGAAGTTAATATGGATGACGGTTTTGGAGAAGAAGTCGTAAATGGGAATTAGCATTAGAATGCTCATTGACTTCCATAGTAATCAATAGGAAAGCTGCATTGACCGATAAGTACCCGAATTGAAAAAATCGTTAAAAATCAGGATTCGGCAGCTTTCCCACACAGTGAACAACTTTGTTTGACCCTTCAACAAGGAACATATCCACCATGTTTCAGCTTAATCTGAGTGCCGGTTCTGGAGAAGAAGTCAAAAATAGCTATAACACACAAAAATTCATTAAAAAATTAGAAAAAAAATTCAGTGCCACCTGGTGAACAAATTAAGAATTTAAAGTTCCAGGGAGTGTTCCTGTGTGATATCCAAGCAATTGGGTAAACGGTTTCAGAGAAGAAGAGATTTTAAGATTTGCCCAAAAAAGAACAAAAAAATTCATTAAAAATCTAAAAATCACTGGACCGTGACCATTTGAACAAACTTGGTAGAGACCCACCCAAAGCACATCTCCACCAAGTTTGAAGTGGATCTGGCTGACAGTTTTTGAGAAGAAGTCGAAAGTGTGAATATTGAACGGACGACGACTACGGACGACGACAGACGGACGACGGATGCCTCTCCCTCCTAGAAGCTCAGCTGAATTATCAGCTGAGCTAAAAAGGAAGATCTATGTGGCCGGATTTAAAATGCCACAAGTTTTTGTCCTTCATCAAATGCAGAATACCATATATATGTACTAGGCGCAGCTGGAATTACACTTATACATATATGTGGTACAAGTTTACAGATATTTTTAACTTTGAAATACTTCCAGTGTTCAGTGAAGTCAATGTATGACTAAAAATTACATCTTACTCTCTCTGGGCATGCTTTTTTATTTGCTTACAAGTTCGTTTTTTTCTTCGTTCAAAATTATTAGAAATAGATGTGTAAATCAAACTTCAGTGTTTAGGTTTGTGCTATAGGTGCATTCAATGAAATGAAAGTAAAACATGTAGAATTTGAATTCATGTTGATTAGTTATCTTTCCAAGCTTAGAATGTTAAATACCTTCAAATGTATGTAGACAGAAGTGTCAATAGCAACATCAATTGATTGGTATTTATGGTATAGGTGCGCCCAATGGAATTAAAATGAAAGATCTACAATTTTAAAATTATGATAATTAGGCACACTGAGATTTTAATATTCACCACTTTAAACTCATTAAAGATGAACGGGCAATTTCAGTTCAAAAGTTTGTTGCCAAGATACATTTCATCATCGTTTAACAAACGTTTATAAAGTTTTGAATTTTATTATTTTTCAAGGCACATAGACAGATTTGCTCTAAAGCAAACCTCACTTTTTCTGGTTTCTAATTATTCTTTTACAGTAGGATAGTGAGACTGAACGATACCTATATCCCAGGGTCGACCGTTTTTCCCATGTCATCTTGTACCAAGCACACACATGCTGAACTACGGATTCCTCACATTATAGTTATACACATTACAGTTGCACACATATTGCAACTTTACACAGCATTCAACTGTGTGTGGCAAACTTTCTGTTTTAATCTACCCAGTGTCAAAAACATTCCACTTCAGCTGTGGCCGATGTTGGTAAGAGTGAAAACACCACGACCCTTACATGCACCAAACTATCATTTTATATTTGTTGAACGAGCGCATATCTAAGGTAAAAATGTATAAATGAATATTTTATTCTTCATATACTGTAGATTTGGTGTGAAAAAAAACAGGTCAAATAAAGATAAGCATCGCTGCGCAATATTAATTAACAGAGGCCTCCACAAATGCTAAATGGCGTCATGGTCGCGTGGGCAAGCCTATCTTGTCATAACTTGCACCTCTTTCCAAGTTAGTTAATTACAAACCAAAGCTGCAAAAGGGGGTTTGGTATTGTCTTGATAAAAAATCAGCCCAGTTTTTGAAACAAATACCCAGAAAACATGCATTTCGTTTTGTGTTACCATTATATCGGATAGCGGATCTGGTCCCTGCTCTAACAGTTTCTTCTGCCACCGATAAAAGCGAGACTTTTTGTGAAGCGTGTATACTACTCGGCATCATCGACTCCTAAGTCCATGATCTTACACTTTGAGTAATCTACTTCCATTTCAAGTCAGCATCAACCATCTTAAAATGGAAGGTAGTAGGCCTTAAGTGGGCCACACCTTTACACTTTGTAAACCGCAGTTTATGGTCAAATATCCATTCAATGGTCAAGTATGCATTTGCAGGAATTATGCTACTGTATACGTCCCACAGTTTGTGCCCCAAATAGCCACAATCAGATGAACATTGATCTGGGTATGAGCCAAAATAACTTCACTCAAAGTAGGTCACTGATGAAGAATTTTAGGTCCAGGTCACTATTTCTAACTTTTTGGCAAAGAATTTCCTGTTTAAGCACGTTTGATGATCACAAAACTGTGTTTTGCTTTATTGTCCATTTTGTACAGCGTGTTACATTTCCTTTTAAACTTCTGCCTCACACCTAAATCGATTTCTCTTGTTCAAATAAACTGCCGATGTAGCGCTTATCTTGGGTATCAGACACGTATCCGTCAGCGTAAAAAAACAAACAGAAAAAAAAAGCAAAAACCACCACCACCACCCAAAAAACAAAAACAAAAACCAAAACCAAAACCAAAAACAAAACAAACCAAAAAAAAAAAAAAAAAAAAAAAAAAAAAAAAAAAAACGATTTTGATCGTTTGTGGACTGAAAGCATAACAGCGGTAATGCTGTCATCACTACCTTAATACTACCGTCCAGATGGTCAAGTCGGCCAAGGTCAACGTGTTGGCAGTGACCTGCGAATTAATGGAATTAACATAGTTCATAATGATAAACTACCGCAGATTATTCAAGACCCTGAAAGCACAACGAAAATTGCAGATTTACTATGGATCTGACTATAAGAGACTTACCAGGCCTGATCCTAGACAGTGACAGTTTTCTTTATATATCGACCTCCGATCATTCATTTGTTTATTGTACCTGTACCATTACTCTTTGTTTGACACCAGAAACAAACCAAATACAGAACAAACAAATGTTAATTTTGTCGAGTCCTTGTACATTTAACTTGCTAAGACAGTGTACACTGCATTTTATAGTGCAAAGGTCCCACTTGGCACAGCTGTTCCTTGGGGCGAAATGAATAAAAAAATCCAAAGAGATATTTCTCTCCATGCTTAGACTCATCTAATTAGCATATTTTCTATTAATTAGCATTTGAAAGAAAGAAATACATGACTTGTTAACAAGAGAACAGAAGAAAACATGTGATTAGTCGCAGCTGGCTAATTTGAGGGTCAGTAATCCATTTCTGGGGTTATTGTGACAATTGGCGGCTATTTTGACTTTTCAAACCGAGAGGACCGCTGAATATTTTCTTTTCCTCAGGCACATCGCACTACATTAGACATGGATGAGCTGGAAACGTTTATATACATCAATTTCTACTACTTTGGGGGCTGGGGCACTCAGCTTTGGCATTGCATTGGTGATACAATATCATTAATAGTGCTCACAGTCTTCTTACTAGCATAGATTATGCTAATTAGAACCTGAAAGAAAGTAGTACATTGGTTATGAAATTCGGTACAGAAGGGAATGTGTAAAAAGTCGCCAATGGCTAATTTGAGGGTCAGGAATCCATTTTTGGGGGTTATTTGACAATTGACAGCCATTTTGACCTTTAAAAACCAGGATAGCCACACATTTTCCTTTCTTCCGGTATTATGCATCACTAATAATGATATACTTTATTTCTTTAACGACAATTTAAAAAGTAGCCAGAGTCTAATGTTACTTTTTCTGCTCACAGCTCATACTTTAGACATGTATGAGCTAGAAACATGCATTACACAACAATTTGTACTAATTTGGGGGCGGGGGATCCAGTTGTTGCATTGCATTGGTGATAAAGAGTATATATGGTGCAAGGCAAAAGAAATATGGGTACTTTACTCATATAGAGCCTGCATGATGGCATGGAACTCCTGGGATGCATAATTTCCTTAAAACATATTTCTGGGGCTGCATATACAATAGGGGGTGATTTGTCGTTTAAAAGTCAGAGAAAAGTTAGATGGAATAAATTCTTTCACTTCGTCATTGAGACATGGAGCAGGTGAAGTAACATCATCTCAAACACAAATCAGTAAAAAACACAATTTATTTTCCCATGAATGCACTGGAGAAGAATGAAATAAAAATTAGCACGGGCATTGTATGATGATTTAGATTGGGGCACATAGTCCATATTAATTTTGAGGTCAACTAGATCCTGTTTGTATAACATCACAGTCATGTTACGGCACATCATCACAAATAACGACTTTATCAAACTGCTTGCAAATGATATTCACAAATACTCCCAAAATATGGTCCTTGTCTGATTTATAATAAGGTATAATATTCTAAAACATATGTGGATACATCTCGTAAAAAACCCAAACCTGTTAACAGTATTTAACAGTGTTATGCACGCACTCGATGATACACGATCTTGATTAAATCATGTTTATTCATTTACTTGGTGCGAACATCCACACCTTACACCCCCAAAATGTTATCCACGGCTGCCCATTTATTCAACATGTACATGGGGTTTTTCATTCACTCAAACAACCACAGAGTGCCAGTGTGATATAAACTGGTTCTGAGGCAGTATCTGGGCCCTCCTATTTCCATCTCCATCCAGTGGGCGGTTGCACGTAATTTTTTTTTATCCCACACGTGTCCGCTCTGAAAGAGATCAGGCGTTAAGAAATCTGTTAACGCTGTAAGAAAAAACAGGAGACTAATATATCTAAATTCATAAGGGTGTCAGCAGCCATCTTGTTTGAGGATATTTATGTTAAATGCATTTTCACACCCTCAAGGTAGCCACTTAAATCAAACCCGGCATGCTAATTGATTAAAATGTTATGTGTTTGTTTTTTGACACTGATTAGCATAATTTATGATATAATTGAGGCAATTTAACAGTATTGATTCAGAAACGAGAACTCTTGATGATTTGTGATACTGGAACATAACAGGTCTTAGTTGTGACATCAGGGAACAAAGAAAACACACATCAGCGTGGGTTACAAATCAATAACGTAAATAACTTCAAAGCAGTTCAGATGGTATATCACCTTTCACCTTCAAATCACAAATGCAGTACCAGAAATGAGCTTCTTACCTCCAATATAGTATAAATTGGTGTTTTACACATAGTTCTTGCTCAAACGGATTTAAAGTCACACACAATGCCCGAAGAGAAGATAGTTACCAGCGGCCATCTTAAATTTCGAAGGTCAAAATGTCCGCTAAGAATAAAAATAACCTCAGAAATGCATTCCTTACCCTTAAATTAGTTAGTTGCAACTATTTACACATATATTTTTGGTAATTGGTTGCAAAGTTCGGCGGTCTTTTCACTCAGGTGTTAATTTGTATAATTTATGCTAATTAGATGACTTTTAGCAAAGAGAGAGTGTCTCTTTGGATATTTTTTCATTCATTTTGCCCCAGGGAAGACTTGTGCCAAGTAAGACCTTTGTATTATGGAATGCAGTCATCACCCTCTTTGCCCTTAACAAGTCTACTCATTTGAAACTTTCGATAAAATGGATATTGTTTAAGCTTTCTGCATTGATTTGCTCATAGCAACTCTGAAGACAAAAATTATCGCGAAATTACTTTCCGGCCGAAAGGTAAGTCACGGATGATAAGTAATATCAAAAGTGGGATGCGAAAAGAGTAGCCATAGGAAATCTTTTAAAATCTAACATTATCGTTAGGTTTAGTAACAATTTTTCAAGCTGAGCAAGCCAACAAGCACTTGTGTGCATATGCATGATGAAAGGCTGTTTGCCTGTATTTTGGTAAATCAAACTAGAAATTTGAGATTTTAATAATACAATTTATAAGGAGTGGTCATCATTAAATGTGCTCTGGGATGCAAGGTAAACGAATCTTTGTTGATTGAAATTGACAAAAATGTTACAAACAATAAAAAAAAAAAAAATAAATAAAAAATAAATAAAAAAATAAAACTGATGAAACAAACTGAAATAAAACTTGCTTGTAACAGAAAAATTGAAACCTAAAATAATCAAATCAATGCCTACCAGCCATTATTCTGAAGAGCCAAAATTGCAAAATTTCTTGGGTCAAAATATCACTTTGGGTACGAATTGGACCTGCATTTTGGCGAAAAAAATAATATATATATATTTCTAAAATGACTTTTCACTAGAGTATATTTGCAGGTGCTCATGGGAAAGTGCAAGCAGAGCTACATATTGCTACATATTCTTGGCTGTGGCCATCGAAGTTAACATGTCCATATGTGGAGACTCAACTCCCCAACCGCTAAAAATACAATAACTCTAAAATAAACCAATTATCCCCAGATTCAATATTAGTATTTATTTTAAACGACACTTTTTTCATTTATATATGATGCTAAGAAGGGAGAAAGCACAATATACAACGAAAATTGAACAGTTATCTGTGCCTCCAGGTTTCACGTTTCGTACAAGGCTTTGCAGACAAGTTATGTCATTGCTGGTTTTGGAATTTATGAATGTGGGTCATGTTTTTCTGTACTAGTTGACAAATACTTCAGTGGCTATGTTGCACTGTGGGCTGTGTTCTCCGACTCATAGTTATAATGGAGGTAGAGTAGAACTGAAAAAAGATAGGCCTACCAGGTCTCTTGTCATTTTTGCCAGAAGTAATAAGTTTTGGGTTTTGAGTGGTTAGGCCTAGGCAGTGTCGAAACACTATATAGTCTGTTTTTAATGAAGAATCACGGGTTGAGAGGACCGGTTTAAACCACCAGTTTCGCTTTATGTGTGACTGCCTGTCTCAAAGTTAGGAGTGAAATTTGTTTCTTCACATTGGTATAGGAGGATGAATTTTTATGCTTTGGTAACTCTGGAATCTGTTTGCTATCATTGCTGGTTATGGAATTTGTAAATATGCGTCATGTTTTTCTGTACCATTTGATAAATACTTCAATGACTATGTTGTGCTGTGTTGTGGGCTGTATTCTCCTACTCATAGTTTTAATGGAGGTCGAGTATGTTTTTAATGTTCCAGATTCATAAATGTCACAAAAACGATGTAGGCCTAATTTCTGCTTTTGGTGTAAATTCAGCTGACTGACAAGTCAGAAGAACCAAAATGTGATAGGCCTACCATGTCTCTTTTCATTTTTGGCAGAAGTAATAAACTTTGGGTTTTGGGTGGTCAGGCCTAGACAGTTTGGAAACACTATAGTCTGTAGTTAATGAAAAATATGTCAAAGGTTGAGAGGACCGGTTTAAACCACCAGTTGCTTTTTGTGGGTGACTGTCTGTCTCAATTCAGGAGTGAATATGTTTCTTTATATTGGTATAGGAAGATGAATGTTGACGCTTTGATAACTCTGGAATCTGTTGGCTGTCATTGCTGGTTTTTGAATCTATGAATATGGGTTATATTTTTCTGTACTATATGGTGCAATTTCAATGTTTCTTTTTTCAATGTCCCATATTCTTGTATATTAAAATTCTATATGCCAATGGTGAAAGACATCACGATTTGAAAGTTTTATACCAGTTGAACTTTTGCATGTTTATTTCGCAGAACAATCTTTGAGTCCAAGAAGGTCGATATCTGGGCTGGTTGTGGAGTTCAGCTTTAACGTTAAAATCATCATGCCCCTAGTGTTCATGTGTAACAATTAAAGGTGTGAACGTTTTGTTTGACATGAAGTCATAGAAAAATAGAGATCAACAATTGAAATGTATACATTAAATCCACTTGGTTACTATTTGTAGGCCTATTCAAATTGACAAGAATGCCTTCACGATTACATTTTATTTCAGCAATTGATATGCACAAAAAAACAGTTAAATTCATTACGCACAAGGTACGCGAAAAACCTCTGCCGACTAAGATCAAAACCAAACGACTTCCAGTTTTGAAGTGAAAGGTATGTTGGGGTTTCAATGAAAGCTCTTTTTACCAGGAATTTAATTCAATCTGCACAGCAGTAAGGTTTTTTCCTATTAATTCATGCGAGTTTAAGAATATCTTCACCATCCACGATAGGTTTAAGTATAAAGAATAAGGTACAGACCTTGAACTTGAAAATACTGAAAAGGACAACAGTGCGTGTCTTGAGGTGTAGCGTCATCATATGTTTGCCCATGAAAAAGTTTTATGAATGGGTTAATGTATTATATCAGTTCAATTTGAGTGCCCATAAAAATATAAGATGGTATAATCAAGTTGTACTTTAGTGACCATCCAGGCACTTTAAGTTTCGTGAATGAGTACCTCATAATTGTCACAAACGAAGAGGCCGACGCCTTCAAATCTTGTGCATACTGAGCGTGTGCCCAGCTCTTACAGCTATGACACTTAACCCATTTTTCTCCCGCTTGGGCTTCAGATCACAGCCAGCCACAAAAGACACATTGTGTGTCCATTTCTTGCTTTTTTGTTGCTGTTTTTTGCCGCTATTTTTGGAAACAATTCTCCCACCAGGCCTGTCCCCTTTTCGGACAGGAGGATCCACCACAATAAAAAAGCAGAACTTGAAAATACTGGCAATATGTGGCAGGCATGTCTATATGCACTGTGTGTATGTGTGGATATGTATGAGTATATATCTACCATCAATGACACTTGCCCTTTTAGCAGGTATAAACATTTTGCTAAACACTGGACATGCGCTGTATTGGAGTTTGTGCCATGTAGGTATGTCTGTCTGTATGTTATATGTATGTATGCATGTGTGAACAAAAAGTCACTGATTTTAGTACATATTAATACAAGGATAAATCTCACCTGTGGTCTGCTCAAATTTGATTTGTTGAAATGCCTGGCAGTTGCACTCATTAACGCAGCAACAAGAGAGGTCCTGTAACTTATGTTCCTTGGGGACTGTGACGCAATTTCATGGATATCATAGTTCCTCGTACCGTTTCCAAAGTTATTGGAGTTTTCTGACGGAGCCTTTGTATGTCATTTTGGCTGACTTAGTTTATCTTCACTGCTAAAGCCTTCTGTGACAGTTCACGGCATATCACCTGTGGTAATAAAGAAGCTTAAGCTCATTTAAGGCTTGATATCTGATGTGTTACTTTGTTATTGTCTACACTAATTTAACTATGTCACTGTCGAGTAATAGGACGACGCTGTTAAGTCTTTCTGTTTCAAGTTGTTTGATTGTGACAACAGCTCCCCTAGACGTGCGTCTGACGCATCAGGACAAAAGCGTACCGAGGAGAGCTCTTGATCTGGATAACATTTCCTGAGAACTACTGATTTCAAACTAGACATACTGGAACTTGAATGAAAGGTCTTCTCGCCAGGAGTACGAATCTGACATCGTTATTCTAATTCAGAGCACTTTGATTTTGGTTGCAATGGCACCATGGCACCGAAAGAGCTAAAGAGAGCTATTGTGGGCATTCACAAGTTAAAGGGAATCTTTCAATATGTAAGCTCAAGGGGGAAAATGCTACCATACGCTTCCAAAAAAGTACCCCCCCCCCCTTACTAAAAATTCATGTGCAGCAGGTGGGGGTTACTTTATTTTAGGTGTATAGTTCTCGTGATACTGTGTATGTATGCAGGCTTATGTTACATCGTAAGTCACACAAACCATACTGGTAGCCGTTATCCTTATTCAAAAAAGGTTAAAAAAACTCCCAGGCCTTGGCATGTGCGTGTAGGCATATACCGAGTTCCTAAATCCGCAGGCATAAGTCATGGAATGTGGAAACCGTGTTGGGAACCTTTTGAATTTAGTCCCCTGCTTCTTCATATAGATAATAAATGTGAACCTATCTAGGCCCATATTTAACGGCATTATCATTATGATCAAACACAATAGCCACCTGGTAGGTCCGTAGATTTACTGACAACTTCACACCTTTCGTCTGTTTGATGTGAACAAGATCTTGGCTTATAGCTAAGTGATACAAACTTGTAGCCTATTTGTGAGTAGATATATACAGACTATTGTGGGTGGTATTGCCTATTGAAAATGTTTCTGTACGGGTTCCTATCCTGCACAAATAACCAGAGATCCACGCAATAAGACAATTTTCCGAAAGTACACAACACAAATAAATACAATCTATCCTTTGTTGAATGAACCTATTTGGTTTTATGGTGAAAATAATTTCTCTCAACTCCGCAACCGAAAGCTGGTTGTGCAGTTGAGGGTTTTTTAACTTTTGTGGCACCCTGTATTATCAGTTTCAGGCTAACCGGAAATCAAATAAAACATTCGACGATAGAAAGGAACCAAGCATCAAATCTAATGCAACAAAATTTTACATAACTTCTATTTTTTACTGATTACTGGCTGTGGTGTTGAGGTCTAAAAAGCCTAACCTTCTACTCTAGCACAATCATAATTTTTAGCATTATGGACTCCACATATTAATAAAATCTTACCAGAGTGTTAAGCCCAGGGTCTTTGCTCGTCAGTGGTGACGTCGCCCATGTCCAAAGTGAGAGTCTAACCCAATTATGGACGTTTAAAGCCTCTTATTTACGAGAGCAATTGTAATTACGAATCTTACGAATCTCGTAATTATAATTTTCAGTCTCATTATTGCGAGAAAAAGCCTCTGTATTACGAAGTTTTAAGCCTCGTCATTATGAAAATTAAAGTCTTGAAATTATGAAACTTAAAAGTCTCGTATTCTTGAAACTTAGAATATAGAGTATCGTAATTGCGGAATAGTCTCATTATTACGAAATTGAAGGTGTCACAATAACGAAACTTGAAGTCTCGTATTTACGGAATTGAAAATTCTCATAACTCCGGAACTTAAATAATCTCGTAAATCAGAAATCTGAAGTCTCGTAATATCGAGTTAACTCTGTTAATTTCTCCTTTTTATTGTATTTAGTTTTATTTTGTTTTGTTTCATTTAAGGGATTTTTTGCTCGGCTGACTTGTTAGTCAGTTGAGCTTATGTGGTGGCTAGGCATCCGTCGTCTGTGCGTCGTCCGTCCGTCGGCTTCCACAATTCACATTGGTAACTTCTTCTCCAAAACCACTTGCCAGATTCACCTTGAAATTGGTGGAAATGTACCTTAGGTGGGTCTCTAGCAAGTTTGTTCAAATAATCACGGTCCAGTGAATTTTGGATTTTTTTATGATTTTTTTGTTCTTTTTTGGGGCTAACCGTAAAATATCTTCTCCGAAGCCGCTCACCCAATTGCTTTGATATCAGACAGGAACACTTCTAGGAACGCCTAGTTGTTAATTTGTTCACCAAGTGGCACTGCAATTTTTTTTATTTTTTAAAAAAATATGTGTGTGTGTGTGTGTGTGTGTGTGTGTGTGTTTGTGCTATTTGCGACTTCCTTCTCAACAACCATCGATCAGATTAAGATGAAACTTGGCAGCTATGTTCCTTGTGGAAGGGTCAAAAAAATTTGTTCACCAGGTGGCACTGCTGTGGATGTTTGATTTTTTTTTAAAATTCGGGTAAATATCGGCAAATGCACCTTTCCTATTGATTACAATGTAAATCAATGGGCATTCTAATGTTCATTCACACTTAGGACTTCGAAGAAACTGTCACTCAGGTTGACTTCAAACTTGGTGGCAATGTACCTCGGTTGGGTCCCTACCAAGTTTGTTCAAATGATGATGCTCCAGTGATTTTTGGATTTTTTTATTATTTATTTGAAAAATCTTTCAAAAAAGTTTTGATAGGGAAGCTAAACTTGGGAATTCTCTTTATCGTTATAACTTCAATAATTTTGGCCAAATTTGTGTCAAACTTGGTAGGGATATACCTTTGATAAGTGTCTACCTTTTTTGTGCAAGGTTTCATGCTCAAGTGATTTTTGGACCTTGACCTCATTTGCAAGATCACAGGACAACTGACATGAAATTTACTGTTCACTTGATAACTTGAGATTTATTTGCAGTCAGGATCTTGATGTTGCGCATGTTGATGTTTCTCTATAAAGGTCATGCTTAGACAGTATATGAGTGACCTTGACCTCATTTATGGGATCACAGTGCAACATACATGGATTTTACTCTTCACTGTAACTTGAGAACTACTTGAACTGGGACATTGATGTTGCACATGTTAGTGTTCTTCTATAAAGGTTAGATTGACTCAGTACATGGGTGACCTTGACTCTATCCAAACTTCACAGAGCAACAAGTGTGATGAATCTCTAGGTCGGCTGAGCATGGGCTGTTCACACAGCCCTTTTATTATTCAAATGGCAGTAATACACTGCCATAGTTCAGAACAACATTCTGAGATTTCTTGCATTAAGGACATAGATCCCTAATTTTATTGGCGGGAGTAAGAGGTTGGTGCTGGCATATTAGTAGAAGAAATAAAAATACCCCATACAAAGTAGAGATACTTCAAGTCTCTTAATTAAAAAAATAGAAAGTCTCGTAAAGAAATTTAAAGTCTCGTAATTCCGAAAGTTGAAGTATGGAAATTACTCATTTCTTTCATTTCATTTATATATTTTTGTTTTTGAGTGGCAGCAATACACTTCCATTATGCAGCAAAATATTCTGAGATTTACTGTATATCAGGAATATAGATCCCTGATTTTATGGGGGGGGGGGGGGGGTCTTGGTACACCAGTACAGAAAATCATAATGCCCCATACAGTGTAGAGGAAGTGAATTTCCTCTGATTTTTCAGTACAGGAAATAAATTTAGGTACATATCATACCATTTTTAAACATCAGGTTCCACAATGGCCAACTTCTATAACAGATGAAAATGATCACCTTTGTACAACATATGAAATGTACCGATGCAATTTGATGTTATCGGACGGATACAATTTTGAGAAGAGCAACTTGTGGCATTTGCTGTCAGCGTTCTACACAGGCAATAATTTTCCTTCTCGGCATAAAAATATAATGTATAACAGGCAACACCTTACCCACACACCCCTTCCATGCAGACTTGGACAGACTGTTGAGTGCATATATATATGAGCGTGTTGTCATAGCATGAAAAGTGTCCCAAGACCCATTAAGTCATCATAGACTGATGAATTGACGAAGAACCCACTCATGTCGCAAAAGAAACAAAGAAAAACCCCGCAATAGTTGACACTATGCGGCCCCTATGCACATGTTGCCGGGCAGAAATACCAAATTTTACCATCAACATGTTTTGACAATAAATCACACGGATATACCAACCTTAAGTCCGATACTAAATATCTAAGCACTTTTGACTTAGCCAGATCTATTTGCACAGGCATGGGTCAGGTTTCTGAAGACGTCATGTCTACACGGGTCATCCGGACCTCATCGAACCTCGTGACAGCAGAGAATTTTCATTTCCTTCGTTCTCAGACACACAAGATATTATTCTTACACTGTGTATGGAGTGATAAACCTGTTTTTCTCAACGTGACATGAACATTGTACATGTTCCAGAACACTTTTGATTGACATAGGTTGCGGAGTTCTAAGACAAAGGATTGCGAGTGTGTATCAACACACATATTGTTTCCTCTTTCTTTCTTTCTTTCTTTCTTTCTTTCTTTCTTTCTTTCTTTCTTTCTTTCTTTCTTTCTTTCTTTCTTTCTTTCTTTCCACTCGGTATGGCTCGGACATCTTTTGACCCATAAAATTCAGATTTTGCATGGAAAAGTGAGTTTCACTATGTAGTTTAAACAGTTGTCAGCTTTAAAATTATGCAAATGAGGGGCAATATAAATTGTATGCTGCACTGTATGGTATCCTGACGATTATGATGTCCAGGAATTATGTATTGAGATAAGGCCTGAGGTCAATACTAAGGTCTGAGGTCAATGTCAAGGTTAGATATCAATATCCGGGTCAGAGGTCGCTTTCGAGGTCATATCCTTCTGTCAGTGTGAGAGGTCACTTTCAAGGCCAGAGGTCTATCTCAGGGTTATGTTACAATATCTGGCAGCCAACTACTTACCACTGGCCAAAGGCAAAGGTTCTACACATTTTCCCCATGTTGTGGCACCAGTTAGACTGCATTTTGACTCAAATGCTTCTTTTATGAATCTATTCCCTTTGGGGTAAAAATGGGTCATGTTGTCTGGTGGTTCAAGAGGGATTATTGACCAAAATCAAGCCCACTAGCCGCACAAAAAAGACTATGGGTGCCCAGAATAACTTTAAATTGTGTGAAAATGGAGGTTGTCAGAAGCAATAAATATTCTACTCACTTGCAGCAACATGTACCCCAACCTGAGTTGCCATTCCAAGTCCAACCCATAGATTTGTGCCATAGACCACATCAAATGAAGAGTGAACAAAATAGCTGAATTTGCTTTATGCTACTTGGGAAAATTAGCAAAACTTGATATATTTGGACATCTTCAAAACTAATACTAGAATAAATGCCACTGAATCTTCAATTGGTTAGACGCAGTACCAATGGACAGTGAATAAGAGTTGCAGCATTTTAATTTAATTGAGTTTTTAATATACACACCCAGATTTGCTCAGAAGCAACCAATTTTTGTTTGATTTTGATTATTTTCATGTAAAATATACGTTCCATATGCTCGCGTACGAATGAGAACACACACACACACACACACACACACACACACACACACACATACACATATATATATATAAGGCGCATAGCTTCAAAATGTCGTGGGATGGGTGGAGAATGAAGGCCGGGGTATCTCTGGGCCGACAAGGGCCCTAGCGGACTCCAGGAGTAGAATTCTTGGTGGGAGCTCAGGGGGCAAAGGCCCGAGAAGCTCCTGCGTTTCCACGTTTTGGGAGTGGTCTAGAGAGCCTTCTTAAAGCAAGATAAAAAATTTCAATATTATGTTTTCCTCCAGACACATACAAATAATTGTACCTGTCACAATATAAAATCTGTAATATTTATATAAAACAGGACGTAAGGCACTGTTATGTTTAAGCCCCAGTATTTTTAACTGAATATTGAAGGAAATCCTATGAGTCTTTCCCCAAGGAGATGAAAGATTTTGTTAGTGTTTTAATTCTTCTTCAAATGGGCACAATAATTGTACCCTTACCCCATTCATTCATTTTTCAATGAGAAATGTATGCAGTTTATTTTCACTTCAAATCATTCTTAGATGCATGGACCACGATAGCCTACAACAAACTCGTGGTTGCATTATATCCTGTTGAAGCATACGCTTGACGAAATAATTAATACTGGGTGAGGAAGGATAGCAGCTCTGTATAAGGGATCAAACATGGGTTTCATTCATTAATTATGTAGACATCAATTTACAGCTATATATCGAGCTTTTAAGATTTTCCCCTGTCCCAAACCTAGTAGCAGAAGATAATTCCCCCCTCCCCATTTTTTTTTATTTTATTCATTTTTTTGGGGGGTGCCTTTTTCCCCACATGCTACGGCCTTGCACTTATATATATGTATATATATATATATATATATATATATATATATATATATATATATATATATATATATATATATATATATATACATATATATATATATGTATATATATGTGTGTGTGTGTGTGCGTGTGTGTGTGTATGTGTGTATGTATGTATATATAAACCCAAATCAAGAAAATGATGTACTTGTGTGTTTAGCAAATTTGGATAAATTACACAAAGTAAGCTCATAGCGGCCAGCAGAGAATGATCAGTTAGTGAAAAAGCCAAATTCTGGGACAACCGTAGTCACAACTCTTTCTTTATGTCTTAAACCTCGACATGTGTGTCGACTGAAACCTCGACACTCCTGGAGCCAGAATGGTCCAATTTTGCTTGGGTAAAGTACCATAGTCATGTTCTGCATATCATACTCAGTTTTTTGTGTACACATGTGGTACATGGATACATCTGCAGGTACATGTGGAAAACTGCAAAGCTGTCTCCTATTTTCAAAGCAAATACACTGTCAGATAACAGCAATTTCAGACCAATCTCTGTTTTGAGTATCACCAGCGAGATTTTAGAAAGACATGTGCATGATAATTTGTATTTTTTTGCAAAACCCTACTTTTACATAGCACCGTCTGGATTCAAGGGAGGCCACTGACGTGAAACAGCTCTTGCACGCCTGTTCGAAATCTGGCCAATGAAGATGTCTGCGGGAAAGTTAAATGGCGTGGTCTTAATAGATCGCCGCAAAGTATTCGG